>OX328125.1:30831035-31165742 GCA_946811695.1 Gonocerus acuteangulatus
CTGATTCTTGACTGTACAGCATTCTAGAAAGATAGTGTGGTGAGTACTATGCTGCGGTCACCCGATATCATCCTATGCAGGTACCCATTAAAGAATTAATTAAAGGCTGGGTGGGCCTAGGGATGTCTGGGACCCCGATCCAACCCACAAACGAAGACGCCAGAAGATAAAATCTTTGGTACGCTCGACTCCAGCTTATGAGTCGAGTGCTTTACCACTGAGCTAATCTCAATATTAGATAGAGCTAAATTTCTGGGAAGTAATTCAATTTCTAAATTCTGGCAATAATTGATTGTAAGCAAAGACAAAGTGATGGCGGAGGTAAATAAGTATGCTTATTCAATATTTATCTGTAATCTTTAGTTTAATTACTCGTTTAGAGTGATTTGTAGATTAACTCATTTGAGTAAACCTGGTCATGAATCCTTTATTCTGCCTGAGGAAAGCGAGCTTATGAAGACGTTTAAAGTTTGTGATCTTATTCAAACGTACATTAATGAAATTACTCCTCATCTTCAAATGGCATTCAAACAGAAATAAAGAATACACGAACTTGATGTTCTTTATAATTAATTCCTATTTAATGGATTAAACCCATTCAGATAGAGTTGGAAGAGAAAAATGATTATTTTTTTTATAATATAGACACTGATTTTTTCACACATTATCTAACATTTTACGTGATCTATATACATATATGAGTACATATTGAAAGAACCAAATACGCTATTTTCCGTGACAAAAGAACAGCAGTCACCGTTCCATTGTAAATTACGAATTACACTTATCATGATTTCGATTTAAATTTTACAGTCTCGCCTTATTTTTCTTATTTGTTTTTTTTAATGTTTTATGGCGTGTGCATCTCGCTTTTCATCTAGATTTTTTCGCGGGAGGTGCTTACATTATTCAGGAAATATCAAAACAGGATATCAACTGTTTCTATTTTAAGCTTTCTAAATGAAATTTGGGACAAATAACGGAAACGCGCTAAGATAACGCAGATTCTAAGATATTTCACGCGATTTTGAGACTAAAACTAAGAAGTTTTTTAGAATAATCAAGACCATTCAACTGCTCGTGATTTTAGGAAAAGGATTTTATATATATAAGGCAAATATGAATTGAAATAAATTAAGTATTTGTTCGTTATGCTCTTATTTAATGGGACTACTTATACGTAAATTATGCAAAAGAAATGATGAAATATAATATAAAATGTATAATAATCAGAAATTCTTAATGAGGCTAAAAGTCGCGCTTCCTGATAAATGAAAATTGAATATAAACACATTAGGCGTTTTATGTTTTTTCCCCCCAAAAGATTCATAGCATTGAATGTATGATATGAGTATAAAGGGCACAGTTACACGGTTTTGTAAGTGTAGTGAGGTATAATGGATGAAGGGTATTATTAAAAGGGTGTTACATACCCCAGGGGTGTGAGCTGGGGGGGGGGGGGGGTGAAACGGTGGTGGCCAGCACAAGATAAGAGCTCAACACTCCCACAATTCCAGTCCACAATGATCCACGGCCCTTCTGATACTTCAACAAACCCAACAATACAACCCAGGCTCTGATATTTTTTGCCCCCTTTTCATTTCATTCTTTTATTTTTTTAATTTGGATAAAAAAAAACAAAAAAAACAAAAAAAAAAAAATAATATCCCCAGTACTTTAAATCTCCATTCACGCTTAAAGTAGTGGCAATAGAAAAGAATAAATATTTAAATGGGAACGGAGAACAAAAACTTGAGAGCAATGAGATTTTATTCAGTGAATTAAGCGGCTTTATTCCTAATACCTGTACAAACCTAGCGTGTGTATGATTCTCATTCTGTTGTTGTGGTTTTGCATTTATTATCCACTCTCCTACAGTGGGGAAAACATAAATAACATACCATTCATCACTCCACTCATGCATAGAGTGCATGAACCTATTCGAAAAACTATTGTTTCTGGAATCTTATAGGTAAATGCTAAGCTTATTACAAATGTACGTAATCCATACAGGGATTTTTGCGTATTTAGCAAAAAATATGTAATAAATATACAAATATAAGTCCAATTTTTGTATATTAGGCCGTTCACAAATTTTAGTAATAAAACGGATTTTTTTGGGGTACATTGACTTTACCATCGCCAACTAGCGAACGGTGAACATGAAATTCAATATCAACTTCCGCTGACAAATAAAAATAGTCCGCGAGCGAGTCACCGCTACCGGGGGAGGCTACAATAATATTTTAGAGTTAAACCGTAAAACCAGGGATTATCACAGTTAAGGAAAAATATTTTAAAAATTCATGATCATAGGACGAACAAGATACTTAAAAGACGTGACTAAAGACTATTTTTCGCAAAATATTCCCAAGGCAAACATTTTTACAGTTAACAATTTTTAGCTAGATATCCCCGTGGTGGTTCAAGTCCCGTCTTCAGGAGGTTTAGTTATTAGCAGGATATCCCCGTGGTGGTTCAAGTCCCGTCTTCAGGAGGTTTAGTTATTAGCAGGATATCCCCGTGGTGGTTCAAGTCCCGTCTTCAGGAGGTTTAGTTATTAGCAGGATATCCCCGTGGTGGTTCAAGTCCCGTCTTCAGGAGGTTTAGTTATTAGCAGGATATCCCCGTGGTGGTTCAAGTCCCGTCTTCAGGAGGTTTAGTTATTAGCAGGATATCCCCGTGGTGGTTCAAGTCCCGTCTTCAGGAGGTTTAGTTATTAGCAGGATATCCCCGTGGTGGTTCAAGTCCCGTCTTCAGGAGGTTTAGTTATTTGACCAATAAGCTCGCTGAATAAATTCCCTGCTACACCATGGATGTGCATGATAGGTTACAACCAATAGAAAGCACTAAATGCAGATTAGGGGGAAAATAACAATTTTTTGCTCTTTCCGAAGGAATTCAGCTAAGATTTCGCTCACAAAATATATCTTTAAATGAAAAAGATCCTGTTAAAACGACCCTCCTGCGTCTCGTAGGTACCTATTTATCACGCTATGTGAGACATTTTAATTCATACTACCATCCCCTCAATAGTTCTAATGAGGAGAAATTTAGCTTACAAGGAAACACCCCCAAGTGTCCGGAGCCGATATTTATGAAATTGTATATTTATTAAACAGGTCAAAATAATCGATACGTATTTTTTTATATCGGCCATGTCGCACGTTTAAGGGGTGAAAGCACCCTTTCAATGTACACTTCAAATATTCTAGGAAAGTGAGTATACAGTGGTTGGGTCACCGATTTGGTCCATTTTTTTTCAGGTGACTCTACATCGAAAAATAGTCGACACGTGTCCGAGCTTTCCGTTCAATACGCTTTAGAAGCCGAGAAATAAAACAAAATAGTTTTAAAACGTTTTATTTTATATATTGAGTGTAGAAACGGATATCGACATGATTTACCTATTCATTTGTTTTATAGAGTAGAATAAAGAAAAAAAAATACAATCGTTGAACAATAATTTATGTTACGTCAAATAAATTGAAAAATATGCTTACGTTAGAAGTGAACTAGCATTATACATATTTTGATACCAAAACTAATAGCAGATCAGAACCCCAAGAAACTCTAATGAGGTAAATATAATAAACAACAAAATATAATACTTTTTTGCTCTAGTACCGTGAGATACCGGAGATTACTTGTCACTTCCCGAGAGGAAAACGTATCATTTTTGTTTTCAATGATATTTATCTCATTAGAGTTTCTTGGGGTGCTGATTTTAATTCTGCTATTATATTTGGGAGCTGCATAACTAAGCACATTCATATATATATATATATATATATATATATATATATATATATATATATATATATAAGGAAACAGTCCGGGAATGGCCTTCCAGCAGCAGATGTAAAAGACGAGAAGAAGTCGTTGTGTGCAGACTAAGGATAGGCCATTCCCGACTCACTCACTCTTACCTTATGACACGACAGGACAGACCAACTTGTCAGTACTGTAATAAACCACTTACCGTTAAACACATCCTGACAGACTGTAGACAAAGACAAAATTATAACATCCCACAAAACATGCACGAACTACTTACAGATGACAGTCACTACATCGGACAAATATTTGAATACCTCAGACATTTAAACATTTACGACCTCATCTAATTTCGCATATAATAAACCATATATAAGTATACAAATATAAATACAACTGATTGAGAACTAAAGCCAACCTCTACAAGGAAGGGACTAGGTCCTCATCCTCTATTATTAACATTATTATTATTACTTCATTTATTTACTACTTTTTATTTTTTTTATTTTTTTATTTTTTTTCTAATGTGAATTTTTGGTGTATTTTCATACATATGTAAAACCCACTTTGTTGTTGAGTCGCCATAGTTGCGAAAAAAGAAATAAATATATATATTTATATGGGGGCGAGGTTAGCTGAGTGGTAGAGCACTGGACTAATAAGCTGGAGGCCTGAGTTCAAATCCCGAGCAAGCACTAAAGATTTTTTCTTGTAGTGTCTTCGTTCAACGGTTTAATTCGGCCTCCCTGACCGTCCCTAGGCCAACCCAGCCTTTAATTAATTTAATAATGGGTACCTTGGGTGCTAATGGCTCTAGCAGTCGAAGCGGCCAAGGGGAAAATCAGGCGGCCGGAGCGTAGTACTGACCACACTATCTCCCTAGTGTGCCGTATGGTCATGAATCAGATACCTCTATAGTATCTGCCTCTCAGGGCCCTCGTGGCCTGTTATGGGACTGATTTTTTTTTAATATATATTTATATATATACGGCTGCAGGCGTATATCGTACCCGCATCTCCCACAGGAGAATCAAGGAGTTAGCTACCAGACCAAGGCAGACCCAGTATAATCTGTCATTTTAATTCATATGAAACATTTATTAGAAATTATGTAGCTAAAGTGCATTGCATTGTCAGATATTTAGAAATAATTGAGTAATATTGATGCATCTTGACGTAGGATATGCCAATCTTCATCAAGAGTACGTCGCATAATTTAAGCATACCACCGTTATCAATATCACTATGTTTATTAGTCACGTTTAGGCTTAGTATAACTCCATACTGGCGTTTCTGTATTTCAAAATCAGGAACTATTTTTGTATAAGCTTCAAAGGTTTCTTGTCTCATGGAAAATATACAATGAAACCATAAAGAGAGGTAATATAAGATTTTAAGCGCCACTAAAGGAAACAGATTGTATTCTAAGCGAAAATTACTGCATCCTCTTTCTTAACATTTCCTCTTGAAAACACCACAACAACGTTTCTCATTTTCCTACCTTGTTTTATTAAAATACTCATTTTACTGTTAATTCCAATTTAAAACAATAAAAGTGAGTTAAACAGAAACAAAATCCCGCTCAAATAACCACCTAAGACTTATGAAGATCTAAGCACTTATTTTTCCGATAGACGTCGCCCCATCGAACATTGCTTCAGAATCTTATTTGTAGAGTATTTAGTAAGCTTCAGAATGCTCACCCTCCACTTACCACGATTTCCTAACCTTTTTCGAGATATTTAAGGAAATATACCAAGATTTCAAAATTTTTCCTTTCCATTAAAAATATTTTTTCTTTCGAATACTTCCTACAAACCAAATATAAACAAAGTTTACATATTTTATCCTAGATGACTTGCAAACATGTAGAAAATATTTCAATTGAATCAAAGGATCAATGTACCCAAGTGAAAAATTAGTTTGGAATGCTATATTTATCCACTTTTCTCAAAAACGGTTACAGATATCACCTCAAAAATCATTTCATTTGTTTTCCTACGCTAAAAAAGAACTATAAAAAGAGTGCCTGCAAGCATATTATCTGGAAAACGTAAGCATTAGGACTTTTTCCCCCAACGTATTGCTCAAAAAACCATGTTCTTCTAGACGGATTCTATTGGTTAACGAACTTGATCTTTGAAAGTTGACGAAAGATTTGTGTACCGAATTTCATACTAATCAAACTATTTTTCGGCTGGTGAGAGAGCGAATATTGTTCAAAACTTATAATATCAATCTTAACATTCGTTGCTTTTGTTAATTAATATGTTCATATTGATTATCAGATGTATGATTATCTGAGCTTATGTCTAGTATAATATCAATCTTAACATTCGTTGCTTTTGTTAATTAATATGTTCATATTGATTATCATATGTATGATTATCTGAGCTTATGTCTAGTATAATATTAATCTTAACATTCGTTGCTTTTGTTAATTAATATGTTCATATTCATTATCATATGTATGATTATCTGAGCTTATGTCTAGTATAATATCAATCTTAACATTCGTTGCTTTTGTTAATTAATATGTTCATATTGATTATCAAATGTATGATTATCTGAGCTTATGTCTAGTATAATATAAATCTTAACATTCGTTGCTTTTGTTAATTAATATGTTCATATTGATTATCAGATGTATGATTATATGAGCTTATGTCTAGTATAATATCAATCTTAACATTCGTTGCTTTTGTTAATTAATATGTTCATATTGATTGTCATATGTATGGTTATCTGAGCTTATGTCTAGTATAATATTAATCTTAACATTCGTTGCTTTTGTTAATTAATATGTTCATATTCATTATCATATGTATGATTATCTGAGCTTATGTCTAGTATAATATTAATCTTAACATTCGTTGCTTTTGTTAATTAATGTGTTCATATTCATTATCATATGTATGATTACCTGAGCTTATGTCTAGTATAATATCAATCTTAAAATTTGTTGCTTTTGTTAATTAATATGTTCATATTGATTATCAAATGTATGATTATCTGAGCTTATGTCTAGTATAATATCAATCTTAACATTCGTCGCTTTTGTTAATTAATATGTTCATATCGATTATCATATGTATGATTATCTGAGCTTATGTCTAGTATAATATTAATCTTAACATTCGTTGCTTTTGTTAATTAATATGTTCATATTCATTATCATATGTATGATTATCTGAGCTTATGTCTAGTATAATATAAATCTTAACATTCGTTGCTTTTGTTAATTAATATGTTCATATTGATTATCAGATGTATGATTATCTGAGCTTATGTCTAGTATAATATCAATCTTAAAATTTGTTGCTTTTGTTAATTAATATGTTCATATTGATTATCAAATGTATGATTATCTGAGCTTATGTCTAGTATAATATCAATCTTAACATTCGTTGCTTTTGTTAATTAATATGTACAAATTGACTATGAAATGTATGATTATCTGAACTTATGTCTAGTATAATTGAACTCACAGTTAGTAAAACTAGTATTGACAAATTCTGAACTTATAAGTTTTATAGAATCAGCTGCCAAATAATTCAATAAATAAATAAATATATTATTTTACATTTTTTAAGGAAACGAATAAATAAAAAATCCATGAGCTAATATTGGTGGAGAAATAGTATATTTTATCCAATATCTACTTAATGGTGCTTTTAAGAATTTCCAACTTCCCTTTTCTGATACATTAATGAATATGATGCAATAATTTACCGAATATCTGTGGTCATGAATAATTACTGCGATGCTTTCCATATTTTAATTAATATTCTGTACCCCGGTATGCAATACATTAGAGGAAAGGTATGGAGAATCTGACCGATCACCAATAATGAACATACAGTTCTAATGAACTTTCATTTTGTTTGTGTAATATATCATTAAATTTTGGCGTGGAATTCCCCCCGATAATAATTATGGAATGTAATATATTCTGGAATTTCATCAGTTGTATGTTAAACTAGTCTGTCTGTAAAAACACAGCTTTTCAGGCAAAGCAGGATATTGCTTTTACCTTTTGAGAAATATGGCGCCTGAAAACTACATTCCATAATGCAATTTTTTATTTACTTGTGATGGAATTAAAATATGACGGAAAAAGATTATTTTAAAATCAAATATAAATCACAGCAACCTTCAAATTCGTTTTTTTGAAATTCATAATTTTTTCCCTCGTCTTAAGCCAAAATTCGTATTGATTTATCGCGGGATGCTTAGGGAAAATATGGATGTTTTAAAACCCCGGAGGTTTTTGCGCTCTGCCACTACTCAGTGAGCTTACCCGTGTAATCTGAGTAGAAACAAGTGCGCCCGCGAGAAGTGTGTTTTACGACTTTATAACGTGGCGCAATGGAACAGTCACTTGAGCAGCGATACGGTATTATGTTTTGCTTGCGGCTTGAGAGGTACGCAAAAAAAGACATTCCAGATTCTTCGAGGTGTTTAAGAACGAATCCATTTCCAAGTCTGATTCCTGGAGCTGGCACAAAGCGCCAATCGAGAGTCGGCATGTGATCACCGACGATGTCCATTCTGGACACCGAAACACGGCTTGAATCAAAGATCCCGTGAATCGTGTGTGCAAAGGCCTGAATTTCCACCTCAAGGCTCTCCATGGATATAGAAATGCTGTACCATGGAGAAGTGCTGGATGCTGGTAGAATTGTTGACACCAGTAAGTAACTCAGTAAAGCTCCAATATGAAATTCCTTCCAACCACAAGGTGTTTCTTGGCCAGGAGCAGAGTTGGGCAAACGTTAGCGCGCGCTAAAAGCTGATACCTCTCCGCTAATTTAGCGAAACTGTAGAAAGCCAGCGCTAATAATTAGCGGTTAGCGGCGGCAGTGCGCTAACCGCTAATCTATTTATGAAATATCGTAATTGCTAATAGCTTAAGCTATAGTTACAAGTTCTAACTATAGCTTAAGCTATTAGCAATTACGATATTTTATAAATAGATTAGCGGTTAGCGCACTGCCGCCGCTAACCTCTAATTATTAGCGCTGGCTTTCTACAGTTTCGCTAAATTAGCGGAGAGGTATCAGCTTTTAGCGCGCGCTAACGTTTGCCCAACTCTGGCCAGGAGAAACATCGTGGCGTTTCTATGTAGCGTCTTACTTACCCTAATTGACTCCTATAGTTAGCAACTTTTAGAGTTTCCTCGACTTTACGCACCTTCCTCCAACTCATTAATACTTGATATGGATAAATTCAATTTTTTTTTTTTTTTAATGACGCATCTGTTTCTAGACGATTAACGCCGGGCTATCTACAGGTTGCCACCCTTATTTGAACAACCGGGGTATACTGGGAATTTTTTCAATCAGCCTATCATTGAAAATATTCAACCTGCTCTAAGCGGAAATCAAACCAACATCTTTCTCAGCGTTCTAGCCACTCTACCAGGGAGAGATCCGAAATAAAGTAATAGTATATGGCTTAAAACCTCAACCATTATCATTTGCATTCATACTACGCTGTAATATAATATTATTGTAAACTTCAAATACATGAATACAAATTCTACCAAGAATTATTTAATTTAATTAGAAAAACGTATTTGTTACTTTTCAAAATGTGTAATTGTTCAGTAAAAGTGGGACGAAACTCATTTTAGGCCATTTTCCCCTGAGGAGAGGAAAGGCCCGAGAAAATGCTTCGAAGAGAAATGTTAATACGTCAAGTTAGTGTTCTACTAAATTAAACTCTCTTTTAGAAGAGTTAAGAATCACATTAACACGTTGACTGTAAATGAATTCTCTCTCAAAGGGCGTGGAGTATAAGGGAGGAACAAAGGCTAAATAAGTAGGTTCAGGGAGGGGGGCCTCTTTCCCACTCCTCGGAAAACCATAGGCGGAACCCCCTCGCCAATTCTACGCAAATATTCCGCTGTTATTCTTGTGGAGTTGATTTTACTTTAATTTATTCAATTAATCTGTTCTTCGTCATAGACTGTTGCTTTCGAGAATCGAATGTATTATAATGAGTAATATTAGTTACGTACATGCTTGTCCGCGTAGATTAGGATAGGATAGGATATGGAGTTTGACGATCAACTACTAGGTTATTTGCGCCTTCTAGTAAATCGGTTAAAAAATGTTTGGGTTCTGTTTTACAAATTTTGGATCTTTTTGCGAAGACCACATCCAGTTACTTCGAAGTATCTGTAGTGATTTTAAACAGTGATTTTGGTACTTACGGATTAGCTTAGAGGTACTACTTCTTTACAGGTTATCTAAAGCAGGCAACACACGGTCAAGCAGGCCTGTCAGTTAGTAGACCTGAACAATCCGCCGGAAAGCCGGTCGCCTGAACGTGTACATATTCCGGCCGCCTGAACAGTCTTAACTGACTGACCGGTCGGAATATATATACGTTCAGGTGACCGACTTTCAGGTGGACTGTTCAGGCCTAACTGACCGTGTGCAGCCTGCTTAAGGACAGAAGCTAGATTATATAAATATAGTAATTAAAAGTTAATATAGTAATGAAAACTATTAAAAATCGCTGCAATCACTACTAAATGTAAATTTTTTTGACTACTATATTTATTTAATATGGTTTCTAACTAACCGTTAGGTAACTTGTATTTGTAAGTAATACTTTTCGACTTGTAAAGCATAAATGAAAATAAGCAGTATATATTTCAGCAAGCATTATTTATTAATAAAAATGTTAATATTATAAAAATCAATGGTAATTGTGAAGTTTAGGGCCTCATCGCCGATTTTTTTGTCTGGTGGTTCTATAAAATATTTATTCTTTATATTTATTTCGCATTATGGGCAGACGTGCTATGCGTTTTTACTCGCTACGCTCGCTCGAGAAGATATCAAAACTCTATCCAAACAAACTCGCTAAAATTAATAGACTTATATTAATTTTTGCGAGTTGGATTGACTAGAGTGTTAAAGGTTACTTTACTACCAGCAACCAATAGAATTACCTATAGGAATAGCCAATAGAAAAGCTAATGAGTTATGCGTGTGCTGAATCACTGATATAATCACTACAGATACTTCAGAAGTAACTGGATGTGCTCTTCGCAAACAGACGCCAATTTTTTGACTTATTTAATTAGGTTTGAGCCGATAGGTTTAGTTCTATGGGCTGTGTGTAATGGTATTATGTTCTTTATTCTATTGTATATCGCTACTATATTACTAATATTATACTATTGCATAAAATAATTGATTACAGATTATTATAATTATTGTCTTATTATTATTATTATCATTATTACCAAATATGACAATTAAACTTTAAACGAAGACTAATTATAATCTTGTCTTAAACTTAGAAAATTATAGTATTTTAAAACTTATAAATTAAAATAATTATCGCATTAAACTTATAAAGTAAGACTAATTACAATTTTGTCGTAAACAAGTAATTCTTAACTCTTCCCTGCGTGGAATAGTGCTTTGCCAGCATTTTTTGGATATACATTTTGGTTAGTTTTGGATTACAAACACAGTCATTTGGGTATTTAAAAAAATCGACTTTACAGTAATGCTTATCTGTACACGATATTAGACCTATAGTCATCGGCGATCAATGCATACAGGCTGCTAGGAATGCGAACAGTTGACAGAGCACATAAAGCTGACCGTTCGAAAAACAGCTAATACTTAGATTAGATCCACACCTACAAGTTTTTGCGTCTGACCTTGGGCTTTATGAATTGTCACCCCGAAACATAGGCTCACTGGAAACTGGACTTTTTAATATTTCAATATAGATGGATAGAACTAATAGAAGAAAGAATAAATAGTTATAGATATTTTATCAAATGTTCGAAGAAACAAACACTAAATGTTAAGTGAAGCTTACCACTATATATTAGTGAAAACCGCTTCTAAATCGGATTAGCGATTTCTGATATTAGAGTGCACAATCGCACCGACAAACAGAAAAAAAAAATCTAAAAATCATTGTTTTTGATACTATTGCCTTGATAAAACCCCCAATAATATTTTTTTTTCTATCTTCCGTGTATCATATGTATAGATTACTATTTATAGTATCTGCATATGTATAGATTACTATTTATAGTATCTGCATATGTATTAAAATCGTCCTGTTCTTGTTAATCTTTTTTTTTTTTAATATTCTGAGTTGGAAAGGTCAGATTAATCCTTTTCAGAATCATTTTATCTGAATCTCTGAATATCGAATAGAATAAATGTCAGGTCACCGCCGAAAAGGAGAGTTGGCATTTAGAATCTCTGCACAATAGACTTAACCAAGAATTCATTCCGATTTCTCTAGATCTAAGGGAAACACCTTTTTCAGGTTTTCTTCAGGTGATCTATTTTTTGTCGAGAAAAAAGGCTAAAATTAATTCTTTTGGCAGGAAGTTTAGTTGATAGGGTGCAGAAACCGTTAAGGTCAATAACGCCATAGATGTTAGATTGTTTGGCATTTTTTTTTTTTTTTTTTTTTTTTTTTTTTTTTTTTTTTTTTTTTTTTTATAGATATATTATTATTACATTCGCTGTTTTTAACTCTAATGTTGTTAAATATTATATTACAAATTTAATTAATTGTTTAATTATTGTAATATCGAAAACTAACTTGCATAATGATTCCGGATTATTCTTTTCTGATTGTTGCACAAAACCAGGTTTTTGGTTACTTTAATTCCTGGAAAGATGCAAAGGCAGCTATAGTTTATTTAGGCTTTTCAACGAACATTTATAGCATGGAACAGATATAGCAACGAACTGATAGATCGAAATTTTCGGAACACAATTTTGGAATTCGTAACTTTGTTTGGGCTGGATAGGAGGTGAACATATCAAAAGTCCTCACCCGTAGCCTTTGTGCTGGGGGGAGGGGGGGTTCAGAAGGTCCCATTTTTGGGTTTTCAATTTTATCTCGGAAACCCTGCGTCCTAGCGACATGACCATTCTATAACAAATGAAAGCTGATTAAATTCCTACAAGTTCTATTCAATCAAGTTTTTCGAGATATCTTTAGTTTTCGAAATATCCGCCCTTGGATGTTGGATAGGAATGAATCAATTTTGTGTTGGCCTAGCCTGAGCCGAGCCAGGACCACCTCTGCTCTCTGCTTACTATAGTCGAGATCCTCTGGGCACAGGATAAGGATTAATAGCTTTTAGTTAGTTTTTTTTCTGATATGTTAACACTTAGAGATCCAGGCTGATTTAATTTTGCATTTAATATATCGCAATAGTATTTCTAAAGCGATGAAACTCAAAAATCGGTGTTTTTCAGTTATTACTTTGAAAGAAATTGATAAATATCTTTTTATCAACCATCAAAACTGTATGAACCTAGCTTCAGAGATTGTCCGCTAGAGGGGACTTGCGTCACTCTTCCTGCCTTAATGCTATTCCCCCTCCATAGGCAAGAGTTACACATTTACAGTTGAATTTTTTTATTTTTTTAGTGTGTTAGTTTAGAAATACTAGTGCAATATGTTAGAAGAACGTTTCTTCGCATTTTATTTATGTTAGGGAATCATATTCTAATCCTACCTAAAGGCTGTCATCCTTTCTAAATAGCCATGATAAAGCAGGGAATATATTCAGCAAGCTGAATACGGAAAAGGTCAACCATGCTCCGTGCGAGACTCGAACCCGTGGAGATCCTAAGTGACACTTCATTGAATGAAACTACTGCAACAGTATCCAATGTAGCCTATCCACTATTTCATTACCAGGTATTCCGCAATGGCTTGGAATCCATAAAAAAATACTTTTGGTGACATTCTGCGCATAAAAGCGTGTAATTAACACAAATCAGCCCTTCATAATACTGGGAGATTTCAATGACTATAAATCATCCCGGACTGACCCAATCCTCTTTTTTTTCTTTTTTTTTAACCAGATAATATTTTCCCATTGTGCAAGAAGTATATTAGTGATGGGCGAAAATGGATAGGAACCCCGATGGAGGGCGGGCTGCATTCCTGAAGGGTTATCGGTATTATCGTGCGTTATAGGAGAGCATTAGTCAGCCACGTCATTATCAACACTAATGACGTCATTATCGTCATCAGGGCCTTTTTGTCCTCTAATCTAGACTCCGCCGATATATAATCGAGACCTACTTATCCAAGCGTCCTATCCCTCTCTATAAATTACACTGTCCTCTACAAGAAAAACTGTCATTTGTACGGGCATCAAGTATGACCTGTCGTTTCCAGTTCTTCTTGACTTTTAGCTAATTTCGAACGATTTTTTAAATACAACTCTTAGGTATGATACTGGAGAAATATAAAAAAAAAATACCTACTTTACTTATAGAATAGTTTCAATATTTGTCTTCTAAATTTTTCTGCATAGTACATAATTCGATGAATTATGACGTCAGGCCAAAGAAGGAATTCGGAATTGCCGACTAGAAACGTTCATTGATAAGAACTCATAGATCACGAAAAAAAAACAAAAAAAAAAAAAAAACAATAATGACATTCGTTCAAAATTGTGTGATATATATCAGGACCTTGGAAGAGTAAGGGCGAACAAGAAAAATCGATTTTTTTTTTTTTTTTTAATTTTATTTTGTGATTCAGAAAGATGTAGGTAACATGGCGCTTCGCCTTGTTTCTCTGGTTAGCCTTTAGTTCTCTAACTGTTTCAGTTCTCTAACTTAATTTAGTTCTCTAAATAACCTTGCCTGTTTAATGCCCTCCAAAACAGGAATCTAATCTAACTGTTTCAAGTGAATAGCACCATCATCATGAAAAATTCAATGTCCTATTTCAAGGGCATATACCGGGTCTGAAGCGTCCCCACAAAAATTCTGTTGCCCATAAATCACTCGTAAAAATTACAATCAAAACATTGAATTCCAATTACATACTTTTTCAAACAGAATCATCATTCCATAGAGCAAACATTCGCCCTTGCCATCCTGAAGCGCTTCTTGAACTTTCTAGTACATCCGGAATTCATGATTCGCCTTTACTTTTCCAAGGTCCAGATATGTAGCGTAGGTCTATATTAATACTAGCTGTGGTTATAACACAGTGTTTTAATGGCACCTGAGGTGGTGGCATCGGGGCTACGAAACATGTAAAAACACTTTGGTTCATTTTGTGGTCTTCCATTAATGGCCAAGTCAACTTGAACAGTAATAACCTTAAGAAAATTTCGCGTTTCAGAACCCCTAGAGACCGAAAATAACGGTGGTTCAAATTTATATATATATATATATATATATATATATATATATATATATATATATGTATGTATATATTTATTTATATATATATTTGTCTGTTCGCTCATTTCTGGCTTCCCTGATGGTCCTATTTTGATGAAATTTGGTACAAAAATCTGTCGTCCAATTTGAAAGGTCAAGTTCGTTAACCAGCAGAATCCGTTAACTGGAATATTTTTTTTGGGCCAAAACACGCTCTCCAAAGAAATCATAGCTCTTAACTTTTTGCATTAATAGGCTTGCTTGTACATTTTTCTAATGTAGAAGAACGAATGAAATCATTTTAAGGCGTTTTCACGAATAGTGGTCAAAACTAGTTTAGTCTTACCTAATTTTCGGTTTGGCTACTCAGAAACGATAGATTCAATTAAAAATTGTTCCAAATGTTTGATGTTCATCCGAACTAACATGTTTAATTTTTAGTTACGTTTATAGTAAATGAAGTACTAGAAAAAAAAGTACTACCAGAAATGAGCAATTCTGGGATTTTCAGTTACTTTCAACTTACTTAATTTTCTACAATCCTGAAGTCGAACAACATGAACGTCTTGTAATAAATATGTAATTTTGAGTTGCAAGGCAATGTTGTTAGCTTTAAGCAACATAGAGGGCTAAGAAAATAACGAAATCATATTACAAATTGATATTATTGGTGTGTATTTGAGCTCAATATAACATCACATGATACATACTTTGGCTTCACACTCTTTGGCTACCAATATTTTAAATGAAATTATTTTTCTCCAAAATGTCAACAGATATGTATTCCTTGGTATGGCTATCAGGGAATGTGGACATTACTGAAAGCACCGACGTTGACGCCAAATTAGCAACCTCAGAACTTGCAAACAATACGAGGTTCTAACGACACATTTTACAAAACAAACACATTTTCTGTGGCAAGCTCATTGATACAACACTACCGACAATGAACTGGGACCAATTGAACAAACAGTAGGAAAATGTCCGGGATAAGAGGTGACCGGAGAGAACAGGTATATGTAACTCGACGAAGTATTGGCCATTTTATACTCAACAACGGTCACCTAATGACTAATCTAGACGACAAACACAGACACATTATAACAAGAAGATATATATTCATTCAGACTGATAAGGACAAAAACAATCACACATATCTACTCCAATAATTTTGGCCGATTGTTGATATTACTTGGCCAGGATGATTTTCGATGTCGAAGGAAACTGCTACAACAAATTCCTTAAAAAAAGGAAGACATTCTACAGTAGAAATGTAATTTTTTACAGTAGCAATGCGGTTCATCGTTGGGTGATTCGGTCTGTAACCACACTGATATTCTGTAAACAATTGTTTTTTTCTGAAGGAACCGGGTCTTATATAAACCTGTGGTCTGAAACCTATCTTAATTTCCAGAAGAAACCCATAAGACGCCGGTAGAATATCTAGCGAAACGTCGGTATTACCAAGTCAACCGGTCAAATCCCGAAGACCTTAATATACTATGTAAAGTGGACCGACGCACAGTGGTGCCAAGGGCCAGATTTTGGGAAAAACCCTGTAAGTTCTTGAATCATTCTGAGTTTGAAGTATTTTTTGTACTGAATCGAATAATACCATTTCGATAGAACAGTTATTTTCGCAGATCAACACGTTTTACATTAAGAAGAACTTGAAAAACAGGGGTTGTTAAACTTAAAACATATTTTACCCAATGGGTGGAGAGATGTATAATTCAAGATGTAGTTTTGAGTGCTAATTCGAATATATTAACAACCAAACCTAATAATGTTAACTGTTCTTGACGTATTCCTCTTTCTTAAAATATGTGCAAAAAAAAAAAACAACGAATAAATTGAACAGTTTCACACAAGATAGTAGCTGGATCTAACGGTTAATTTTCGGTTATTTGCCAGCACAAAATGTTTAACAACTCTCTGCAGAAAATAATAATGGTCAAATTACGTTTTTCTTAAAATAATCGCATCGGTAATTGACACCTCCATTTTATTGTGCTGTGCACACATACGACCGAGTATTTTATAGGAAAGCAACTTCAAAACATACACTTTTAATTAAAACTATCCGGAGAGGATAGCAAAGAACCGCTTTTTTTCTACGCCAAATAAACTAAGGAGAATTCAGTTTCATTACACATATCTTTACAGCCTAAATGGTTCATTTAGTTTAGTTAAATTTTGGGAAAAAAGGAATTTTGTCCAAAAGCTTCATATACACAAGAGACTTCCTGGGTAATACAACTTTTACAGCAATAAAATTAGTTGTATAAAATATTGTTTTATTTTTAACTAAAGTCTGTGTGATTTTTACTCGGTAAGAAAACGGTCAACCAAGGTATTTTTTTTTTAAATTTATTTTAAGAGCTTCGCAACGACGGCGACTGCTCTTTCTTTAAACTACAACGGATACAGAGTTATACAAAAATACAAACTTATAGAGCTAAATTAAACAGAAGTGTTAAGAGAACATAAAACAAACTTCCATAGATTTGTGTACAGAATTAAGAGCTAAGCATTATTTACAGTATTGCTATTTACATTATATTTACACTATAGTTACTATATTTACTTATCATATGACTAAAACTACTAACATTATTTAATTATTTATTGGGTCATGGATGACCCTACATTTTTGTGGTCTTCCATTAATGGCCAAGTCAACTTGAACAGTAATAACCTTAAGAAAATTTCGCGTTTCAGAACCCCTAGAGACCGAAAATAACGGTGGTTCAAATTTATATATATATATATATATATATATATATATATATATATATATATATGTATGTATATATTTATTTATATATATATTTGTCTGTTCGCTCATTTCTGGCTTCCCTGATGGTCCTATTTTGATGAAATTTGGTACAAAAATCTGTCGTCCAATTTGAAAGGTCAAGTTCGTTAACCAGCAAAATCCGCCTACTGGAAGATGGCGTTTGGGGCGAAATTCGCGCAAAAAAAATCGTAACGCTTACGTTTTTGAGTTCATAAGCTTCTAAGTACTCTTTTTATAGGCTTCTTGGGCTAGGAAAACGAATGGAACCATTTTTAAGGCGATAGCTTTAACCGTTCTCGATAAAACTGAAAAAATAATTTTTGAATTCCGTTTTTGGTTTGGGTACTTAGAATCATGGGATTCAGTTGAAACATTTACTGCATGTTCTACTTTCATTAAAACTAATATGTTGAAATTTTGGTTGCGTTTGGAGTTAAGGAAGGGTTAGAATAAAATATTTTATTAACAGACATAAAAAAGTTTTGGTAACTTTGTGTACTTTCCTTAATATCATGAAAAAGGTTGAGAATTTGGGAAACTGAAGAATACCATTTAAAAGCTTACTAAATGCTCTACAAAAAAGGTTCTAATGAAAATTTTGATTAGGCGATGTCAATCGGAGAAATAAGTGCTTAAAACTTTAAAGTAATTGATTTCGCTTATTCGAACTGTTCTTTTTGTCTTTGATTTTGATACTTAAAATTATGGGATTCAGTTGAAACATTTTCTGCATGTTTGAATTTCATCAACACTAATATGTTAAAATTTTGGTTACGTTTGGAGATAATGAAGGATTAGAATAAAATATTTTATCAACAGACATGAAATGTTTTGGGAACTTCGTATACATTCCCTAATATCTCGAAGACGGTTAGGAATATTTGTAAACGGAGGGTTACCATGCGAAAGCTTACTAAATGTTCTACAAAAAAGATTCTGAAACAATTTTTGATTAGGCTATGTCAATCGGAGAAATAAGTGCTTAAACTTTGAAGTAATTGATTTCGTTTATTCGAACGGTTCTTTTTGTTTATTTTTATTCCTTGTTATTTTTTAATTGCTTAAAGTTGGATAATGTATTTGACAATAAAACAGATTAATTAAAAAAAGAAAAACAATTCATTGTTAAAAATATATCAGGCTGTACCGTATGAAATGTCAGTTTTGGATTTGTCGATTTCCTTCAAATGTCTTGAAACTGTCGAGGCTCCTACTCCGAGTTCTTTGGCATATTCCCTAGTGTTTTTAATTGCTTATAGTAGTCAAATGTATTTGACAATAAAACAGGATACGTATAATTAGAATCAATATTTTGTTTCTTAGAATTCGAAGATGCCGTATGAATATCTAGATTACAGTACTGGTGTTGATTTTGTTCTTTAGAATTATTCTTAGTATTCCCTATTTTCATCTGTTACCCATAGTTTTTTTATTGTTAGTAGGTTTTTCTTATTGATTATAGAATATAAATCTATTTGGCTATAAAACAGGATACGTTAAATTAGTGACAAAATTTCGCAGATTTCTGAGCGAAATACTTTTAAGATTTTCTACCACCACGAACGGCTTTTTTCCTCTATTTTTATCCACTAGGTAGGCTCTATTTTGCATATTATTCTATATAAGTTTTATTCAGCAGGGGATTCTGATGAAATGTCGTGTTTTTGCTGTGGATTTTAAATACGATGTATCTAAGATTGGATAACATTAGCGAGTCTACATAGTTAAGAACCGACGACGGAGGATTACTTCTTGCTATGATTTAGTCTACATATGTATATTAAGTCCTAAATCCAAAAAATAAACTTCACAACGGTTAGATACTATGAGCGAATATGGCGGTTCAATACCCGTAGAAACAAGGGGGCCGCAGGAAATTTACCTGCTAAGAGTTAATCCTCAAGAGCTGTAAATATACCCCAGGTATCTGCCGTCACAAATACAAAGCCTAGGCGGAGAGCACCCCAAAAACTCAGATCCAAACATAAGGTTATGTACTAAATATTCATAAAGACCACTTAGTTGTAACCCGATTCATCAATTAGCAATCAATAGTTTTCAACAAAGGTTATATACTAAATATTGATAAAAAGTATTTAATTAGAAAAAAAACAATATTCCACAAGACTTGTTTTTGGTCCATTTGTGTCTACGAGGTATATTAGCACCATAAGGTATATTACTAAGTATTATATCTAGCATTGCCAATAACTTATTTAGCGATAGTAAACTTAACTTTTCCCAAATTTTTAAACTAAGCACAATATAGTTACTTGCACTCATGGCAGTACTTGAACGGCAAAAAAAAAAAAAAAAAATTAAATGAGGCCTGGAGATAAATGAAACGTGGAGACTGGTGTCCAGCAGAAGATAAAATGTATGGGTTACTCATATGTCCCACAATATGCTCTAAAAGCCTACCACATGGAGTTCCAATCACATGTTCGGCGAAAACGATAAACGGAGAAGACAAATGCCGCCTCTTCGTGCTACTGGATCTTCATTTTCATTGTTAACAAAAAGGACGCCTCAGTCCCTCCTTAAAAGCTGGAAACCTCATACTTGCAAGGAAAAACTTTTTTTTCTAGCACCTGCTTCTACGCCATTTTCTCACAGACTCCCCCAGAGAACCGACGCCTCCACTCCCCAAGGCCTACCGACCACGGGAAAAAAACAGAAGAATAAAAATCTTAAATTGTATACAAAAACTATTACATCCAAAATGGAGAAGAAAATTGACTATCTTTTGTGGATAGTAAACATTTACAAGTGGTGCGAATTCCGAATAAAATATAAAACATAAAATGTTATCAGTCCAAAGAGGTAGAGAAAGCAGGTTCTCACTCCCCGCTGGGCGCCACGTCACAACTGAAACCTGCCAACTTACACAGAAATAGATAATTCTTAATCTGTATAAGTTAATACAATTTTGTACTAAAAACGTACTTACTCTTTGACTACTGCTTAGAAGGCTCTATTCCAAACAACTAAAAATTCGTTGTCATTTTAAGTATCTTGTTTTACAAGCAAATTCCTTTTACTGTTATAATCAACTGTAAATATGTGCTTCATAACGAATAAAATTCCATTCTGTCGTGGGTTAAATCTTTCTATAAAATAATAAATAAGGATAACTTCAGTCAGAGGCTATACGGAAGGTTATATAGACAGGAAAATTCAAAACAAACTACGTCATCATGATTAGCCACTGCCATCTTGAGTACCACAGCCACTCCAAAACTAATTATTACCCATACCTTTCACCGTTTTTTAGCTTATTTTACTACTATACTAATTTTACTGATAAATGCAATTTAAAACAAGAAACAACCAATTAAAAAGTGAGATAAACAAAGAGAAAAACCCTTTCAAAACAAACACTTTTTACGTTTTAAGCGCTTACATCTCTGATTGACGTTGCCCCATCGAATATTGCTTCAGAACCTTTTTTGTAGAAAATTTAGTAAGCATTCTAATGGTCACCTTCCACTTACCACGAATTCCCAACCGTTATCGAGATATTTACGAAAAATGTATGAAGATCCGAAAACTTTTCATGTCTATTAATAAAATATTTTTTTGCGTACTTCCTTAACTCCAAATATAACCAACATTTAAAAATATGAGTTGGGATTAATTTCCAAGATGTAGAAAATATTTCAATTGAATCCCGCGATTCTAAGTACCCTCAAAAAAATAATGACTTACAAAAACATTGATTCCACTTTTCTCAGGAACGGTTAGAGATATCGCCTTGAAAATGGTTTCATTCGTTTTCCTATGTTAAGAAACATATAAAACAAGTACCTGCAAGCATATGAACTCAAAAACGTAAGCGTTACGATTTGTTTTGCGCGAATTTCGCCCCAAAAACTATCTTCCCGTGGGCGGATTTTGCTGGTTAACGAACTTGACCTTTCAAATTAGAAGAGAGATTTTTGTACCAAATTTCATCAAAATCGGACCTTTTTTGAGCCGTCAGGAGCGCGAACAGACATATTTATAAATATATACATATATATAAATATATACATATATATATATATATATATATATATATATATAAATATATATATATATATACACACACAAATTTGAACCACCTATATTTTCGTGATCTATGGGGTCTGAAACGAGAAAGTTTCTGGTCGACACGTCCGGATCGCGTCATGAGGTCAACCTCATAAGCGGGTTCTCCCTATGGAGATAGGGAGTAACCGCGCTAAAAGCTATTAATAAAATGGAAAAGCAATATTAGAGCAGTATTGTACAACTAATTTGTTATAAAAGAGGTGTTAGTGAAAACGCGATTGAACACCTTCTGCTTTGGGTTTTTCCCCTTCCTGCACCCCTGTGCGAGGTAATTTACGACAATTACTAAGAATAGTAGGTAGTGTTAGTAGTTATAAATTTTTATCTTCCCTGATCTTGTACTTATGTTTTACCAATATACTTTAGGAGTAGGATTTGTGATTTTGAAAGTTGTTCCTAGGAAGAGAATTGTGAGATAAATGAGGCATCCTAGCTGGTAGCAATCCTACGCATCAGTAGCCAAGTCCTCTCGGGATATTGCCCGTTCCTACCCTACTTCTCCTATGGACGTGCTTCTCTTCCTAAACGGCAGTCCAGGGCTCTTGTGGTTCTTCTAATGGCAACTCACTAAACGAATCCTACTTGGAAATGCGTCTGAAGTATGTACCTGCAAGTCTATCAGAGAAACCCGTCCAGGGAATCAATGTTATTTGAAAAAAATGAATAAGATTGATGTTTCGCTTTATGATTTTATAATTTTCCGAAGGAATGTAGATATTAAGGTCGCACTAACGAAGAAAATCCATAGTGCAGAAGGGAATCCACTCAACGGGCCCTGAGATGTGAAAAATCCCTTCTATAGGCGGGACTCGCCCCCCCCATTTCCGTTCCAAATGTTTTATTTAACGCTAAAAAGCGCATTTGAGAGAAGAGTTCATCTTCAGTGCCTAAGCAGTGTAGTTCAACACCACCAACCACACATTTCTATCTCACTCCGTTCCCCCCATACGTCGTCCTAAAGGTTCTTTAGAGAAACCCGTGTTTTTTATAGTGCAACTCTCATTTTCTCTTGTTGCACACATTTTTTTTTCAACAATTCATTACATTTTTAAAATCAGTATGGGATTTTCTTTAAGGTTAAGGCACATTCAATGTTCACAATTATCTCACTCAGACCGTAATATCAATCCCAAAAGTTTAAATTAATAAAAGCTTTTGATTAGCGACAACTATTCGAAAGTAACTACTCTTCCACTACATATTTTGTCTAGTTTTACCCCGTCAAGGATTGTCATTAACTAGCGATACACCCTGTCTACTTCTTCTTTGGGCTCTTGGAGCAGACTCATAGCTTCCATCTGGTTTTTTTTTTGTTGGCCCAAAACTGGGAACATATTCTTAATTGTTGATAGCTTCTTATTTCTGGTCGATCCCGTTGTTGGAGTCTCCCCTTGATCTAGTGGCTAACGCCTTAGATTCTCATGCGGGAGATAGTGGGTTCGATTACCACCGGCGCGCAGAGTTCGATTGAACTGAAAAAAAAAAAAAAAAAAAAAAAAACGTTGTTTCCTATTACTCTTTTAATTTCTTCTTCTAGAAATTATACCAATCTCTTTGGGAGAGAAAAGGTTCTAGCCTGACTGAATTCTGTAACACAGCGAGCTCCTTGCCTCTTACAGCTCAGAAAGCTTGACTCCTATAAGACCGTGCAAAAAAAATAGTTTCGCCTCTTCTTGGATTATGAAGTGAAATTTGGATTTCAGTTATTCTATAGTAAATTCTGAGGATTTTAAAGATGCGTCTTTGATTAGCGAATAACAAATGATACAAATGTCTTCCATATTTCACAATACATCTGCCTAATCCCAATATTTAATACAAATCCATTAAAAAAAAAAAATTAATGTAGACAATGTTTTTTGCACCCTTAACACTCCAATGGTCGCGTGAGATCTCTCAGATACACAGCATCTTTCGCAGACTGTGTAAGGTGCGCAAGTGCGTTTTGGCTATACCCTTTACTATTCATAGAGCAGGTAGTGGCTGATGTGTCAGTACTGGCCTGATGTCCCTCCAAGCAGTAACTATCCACTAAAACTATTTTGTATCTCATAGATACCACGCGACCATATTTGTACTTTTAGCAAATTGGTGTCATAAATACCACAAAATAAAAACAACGTCGAAATAAACGTACATAATATCAAGTATGAATATGGATGCTGCGATTGATGAAGAAACAGGGGTAAAAAAGATAGCACTGTAGCCGAGAGAACCAAAACTAGAAAGCGACGCCAAATGTTTTGGGCAAACGAGAGTACAAAGCTCACGCAGTATAAATGCAAGGTGTTCGGCCAATATTTATGTCTCTATCATTGCACATTATATTGTCCAGATGGATGTAAAGTGAATGATGATACAGGAGAAGTTTTTTGAAGTTATATATTACTACAAAATATTATTAATATTTCCTACCTACTTGTTATTTGTATATTTCAACTATATACGTTTACATATAATAAATAAATAACATATAATACAATGCAAGGTGAGGAGTAACCCTTCAAAGCTCATATATACATTTACAGTAGAACCTCTCATATCCGACCTTCCCATAACCGACTCCTTCCGATATCCGACCATCTGTGATTCACACGCGCCCCGTTGGTGAGCCTGTTCAGACTTGAAAGAGTGAGTCATCTACACTATGCTTTGTTTTCCTGGCCCAAACTGTGAGTTCTGACGTGATTGTTGATGTGGAATGTGCTGTAATCTTGTACATTTCTATATTTGTTAAAGAAGAATGACTTGTTGAAGCTGATATTTCAGAAGTTACTAATGAATACCTTAACAATGACCAAATCATAGCTGTTGTGCAGAACAAAGCCGCTGACGAAGAAATCGACTCGGACGAATACAACCCACCAGTGACGACGTTGCGGGTCATTCTGCTGCTAAGGACGCCTTCGACGTAGCGGTGAAATTCATCGAGGAACATCCAAATGCAACCCCGATGGATGTATTGTGGGCTAAAAAGTGGAGGATACTTCCGCAAAGTCAAGATTAACTAAATTAAAACAACAATCCATAACTGAATTCTATAAATAAAGTATGCTTAAATTTTGTTCGTATTACCAAAAGAGTAAATGTTTGAAATGTATATAGCAAACTTTTTACAATTACAATAAAGTTGTATTACAGTTTGTGCTGTACAATATAGCTGTTATAACTTTGAACGACTTTTTTTTTCCTCCTCCCAATATCCGACCTTTTGGCCGTTCCGACCATGGCCCGGTCCCGTCATGGTCGGATATGAGAGGTTCTACTGTATTATATAATAAAAGTGTATCTTGAACTTTGAAGGGTTATTCCTCACCTTGGATTGTATTATTAATTAATACCCTTCCCCTTTTCATCAACATATTGAAATAAATAACTTTTTCTTGGTAAATTTACTAATTTTTTTATATATTAATGTCCATTTAACAGTTTTTGTCCATTCTTAATACAATTGATTAAGTTATTTACGGTAAATGAGACTGAAACTCAGGCGTATCTCTCAGATACGAGGCGACCACCAATGGTAGTTCCAATGGCGCGACCATTGGAGTGTTAAGGAAGTGGAATATCAGCAATGTTTTTGGGTTTATATATATGTTTGACAATTGTAAATGTATCAATATGACGACTGCTTTGGATATACAATACATGCAAACGTTCTTGACAAATAACATTAATTTAATTCCCCTTTTGTTGATATAAACTCCTTATTGACATAAATAGTGTTTATTAGTTCCTGGATAGTTTTCTTCTGTAGTAGGATCTAGATAAGCCCTTCCAAGACCTTCTACAGACCTCTATTTATTTAATTCCCCTTTTGTTGATATAAACTCCTTATTGACATAAATAGTGTTTATTAGTTCCTGGATAGTTTTCTTCTGTAGTAGGATCTAGATAAGCCCTTCCAAGACCTTCTACAGACCTCTATTTATTTAATTCCCCTTTTGTTGATATAAACTCCTTATTGACATAAATAGTGTTTATTAGTTCCTGGATAGTTTTCTTCTGTAGTAGGATCTAGATAAGCCCTTCCAAGACCTTCTACAGACCTCTATTTATTTAATTCCCCTTTTGTTGATATAAACTCCTTATTGACATAAATAGTGTTTATTAGTTCCTGGATAGTTTTCTTCTGTAGTAGGATCTAGATAAGCCCTTCCAAGACCTTCTACAGACCTCTATTTATTTAATTCCCCTTTTGTTGATATAAACTCCTTATTGACATAAATAGTGTTTATTAGTTCCTGGATGGTTTTATTCTGTAGTAGGATCTGGATAAGCCCTTCCAAGACCCTCTACAGACCTCTATTTATTTAAGGGATCCTCCAATGACCCTCTCATATATACTTCTTAGCAGAGGTACCACCTCTTCCAGCATTTTCCAACCAAGGAAACTACAAGAATAAGATGTCTTTGAATTACAACGAAGGTAATATAATTTAAACAAAGTATATTAGACTAATTCGTGCTTTATTATGGCACGTTTATTAAATACTAATAGTTTCATTTATTAAAACAATCCTTAGTTCAATCATAAATTCTGGATTATGTGCACAGCTCTATCAGTTATTCTACCTTTTCATCTTTTGAAATGTAAGTAGAAATGAAATTATCACACCCTTTACAAGATGTTTTACCAACCTTCTGTAAGAATACAAGAAAAATACAAAACTTTTTTGAAAATGTTAAAACCGTCTACATTACCACCGTAAAAACCACGGACCAAAACTGTCATCACGCTTTTTCAAAAAAATTCCTTTTTAAAGTCTGCCGTCGAATCGTGGGCGTACATTGGGAGGGGGCTGTACCCCCTTCCCCCGCAATCTTGAAGAAGAAGAAGAAAAAATTTGTATTTATGAATGTTTCACATTACTTGGAGGAGGTTATCATGTCTTTATACAAAAATATAAATTATCCAAAAAAAAAATATATATATATATATATACTTAACATAAGTAAAAGTTATGAAGAATAATTATCAATTAATAATGAATAACATTCTTCTAATCCAAAACTTACAGACTTATAAGCTAATTTTTTTTTAATTATTATTTTTATTTACTAATACATTATCTATATACATGGAGGCATATAGAAAAAAATTTGTCCTTCTCATCAATTTATTTATTTAGTTTTATTATTATTAGTTGGTGAATAGCACATAATTCCTGGAATATGCTAATATTTATTTATTTAGTTTTGTTCATTTATAAAGTACCCTTAATTTCTAAATTAGCTATTACTATCAATATCTCATTCATTTATAATGAAAGCTCTTATTTTTAATGAGTTTGTAATGTAATAATAAATATTGTTAAGTTTTTCTATTGAGTCTATTCCCCCGCAATCTTGATTTAATGGGTAAAAACTTTGAGTTGAATTTGTATTTATTTTTTATTTTTTTTTTACCAAAATCTCATTAAATATTCTTATGATGAGATAATGCACTTAATTAAATAAAAATACAATTAATGAATTAGAGAAATGGTCTTACCCGGACTACAAACAGTACCGAACGCATAGTGTTAGCAAACTAGCTGCTCTGTGCTGTGTTTACTCCAGGATATGCTGGTCTGTGCTGTGTTTACCCTATCCCAGGTAATCCAGCCCATTGCCACCGCTCATCGACATACATTGATATTACTTCCTGGCTAATAGTAAAGTCATGGCTAGAGCCCGGAAGGTAGGAACTTATTTTTGGTTAAAATAGGCAGGCAAAAAGGCACTTGACATGCTGAAAGTAGGCAGTATTGTAATTAAAATAGGCATTTATTAGGAGTGAAGGCAAAGAGGAATCTCACTCATTATTACTGAAAATATGTATTTTAAATACTCATTCATTTCTTTATTATCAATTTATCACAGAATTAGTGTACTTACTCTTACTTTCCCTTCTTACAAGCAACAACAAGATGCTTTTTCTAAGTATCAACTCTCATAGACCTTCTAAGAGAAAATGTTTTTCATTATGGAAAAACTTCCTCTGCATTATCCTATCATTTCTAAATCCGGAATACCAGGTGATTACACCATTGTCACAGCAAAAGGGGTGTGAGGAAGGAGACGTACTTTTCTCATCCTCTCTCTTTCATTCATTAAGCTTGTGCATTCCTTCTACTAATGAAGGTTTTGTTATTTAAAGAGGTTTAAATCCATGGGTTGGGAAAATAAGCTTTCGAATTGATATTTGTGACGGCAAAATGTAATTTAATTTGTGAAACCTTTTTTGTTTTCTACGAACTGAAATTAGAAATTCGTTATGTGCTTTTTAAAATGTTTAAATCGCAGAAAAAAATGCATAACGAGCAAAAAAAGGCTTTAAATCTTAAAATAGCCAAAATAGGCAAAAAAGGCAAAATAAAAATTGTCTCTACACTTCCTAAATGCACGGAAACATATTTATTTCTATCTGATTCTTCAATATATCCATTCAGATAAAAAAGGCATTTTGCCTAACTTCCGGGCTCTAGTCATGACGTTCACACTTTTGTGTACGATAACGTTCAACTACTACTATTTTTGAAACATGCATAAGTAATGGGTCTTTTTTGACTTACATAAAAAAAAAAAAAAAAAAAAATCACCAATGAATACAGGTATATTTTGTACAACGTAATTGCATGAAGCACAAGCCTTCATGCAGCATCCAGAATAGATGAGGAGTTGAATTTCAAAACGTCTCTTCACAATTTTGAATATTTTTTGGAAAATCATAAAAATCCCACGGTGGTCTTGCTAACAATCTTTCCGATTTTTTTTATATAATATTGTTGAATTCTAAAACGTTATAATATCAAGAAATAATGATACCACTTTATATTTTTTTTAGGTTATTAAACATATTAGTTTGGCAAGAGACGTTTTGATTGTAAAATTTTAAAATAAGAATTTATTTATATTTATTTAAATTTTAACGTCCATTTATTATTAACTACGAATTTTAGGACGGGTTATCTATAGGTTACCACCCTTTTCTAGCCAGGATAGGGGTGATGCCTTTTCTTTTTTTCGAAAGAAAAGCCACCGCCCCTAGTGGGAATCGAACCCACGACCTTTGGCACGCAGTGTTAAGAGCTCACGCCTTAACCCTCACGGCTATCGGGTCTCCTTAAAATAAGAAACATTTTGGTTCTTCTCCATGTTTGAGCTTTGTTGTATACCTAGTTTATAGTTTTTCCAATTTCAATTAATTCTTAATTTTTATTTTAGCAAAAAGAAAAGGCATCAGCCTTGTCCTGGGGTTCCATGATAAAAATACCCGCGACACGTATAATGAGTGTCAACAAAAAAAAAATTAAAATATTTGAAAGCCTCTCACAAAAATTAATATTAATTCTAATAATAATTAATTCTATTCTTCGGAGCCCCGGTGACCGTGAGTGTTAAGGCGTGAGCACTTAAAACTCTGTGCCAAAGATCGTGAGTTCGATTCCCACTATGGGGCGGTGTCTTTTCTTTAGAAAAAAAAAAGAAAAGGCATCATCCCTATCCTGGCTAAAAAAGGGTGATAACCTATGGATAAACCTTCCCAAAATTCCTAGTTAATAATAATGGAACTTAAAATTTAAATAAATAAATAATTAATTCTAATAAGAATTAGTTCTCAT
Source organism: Gonocerus acuteangulatus (assembly GCA_946811695.1). Classification (NCBI taxonomy): domain Eukaryota; kingdom Metazoa; phylum Arthropoda; class Insecta; order Hemiptera; family Coreidae; genus Gonocerus; species Gonocerus acuteangulatus. Next base: position 30,860,507 of record OX328125.1, read on the forward strand.
AATAATTAATTTCAATGAAAATAACAATGTCTGTTATGAAAAAATCTCATATCTGTAGAATCACATTTTTTTGAATACCTTGACATTGTTTTGCCATTGTTCGGGAGAATATATATTTTGAATCTTTGTAGTTTTCATATTCTGTAAAGCCAAGGTCAGCATCATTCGCTAAGTAACTGTGACCATTAACGAAGAATTTCAAGTTGATTTTTTCTTTCCTGGATTCTTTGTGAAAATAAGCAGAATTAGACTTCGGAGAGTAGATATTTACCGGAATGATACTATTTTTAAAATAATTGCGTCAGATGTAACAAACAAAAAAAAACAAATAAAAAGAGAGCAAAACGTTTATTTTCAAGGCTTCTCCCTTTCTGTGCTCTTTATACCCAGGACATTCATATGGGTTTTTGTTTTTTTATCCAGTACCAATTTATAAGCACTTATTTTATTTTTTTTTTTTTAAGCTTATTCAAATAAAGATCTCTTTATATTTTTGTAAGGCTGTAGAGGAAATAAAGGGATGAGATTAAAAGCAGAACCGGCCCTGGAGAATGTGACCGAGGCCCCATTGCTTCCTTCACTATCCACGAGAGAGTGCTACTGTTCTCTTGAGATTTACGCTGACATTTATTGCCTCTTTAATATGACAGTTGTCTCACAGGCACCTTCCTTATTTCTTACGCTTTTACCAACTTATATCTCAATGTAGGAACCTACGTAGAAAATATAGTACCGAAATCTGTCGCAGGAGGCGTGGCGCACGTCCCCCTTAATAACAAATGGAAGGCGAAAGGTTAAGAAATTCCAACATTTTGACATGTCTTGACGGTGGAGGTTCATTTCAACCCTAGGATGCCCAAGGCGTTTTTTCCACTCTCACTCTCCAGAGAGGGGAAGGGGTCTTGAATTATTTATTCCTATGTACTTCATTTAAAAATATGTTGTTGTTTTATTCTTGGTAGTTTTGTGCTTATTATAGAGTATACCTGTTTCGGAAAACAGAGAAAAAGATATTTAATAGTTTTTGAGCACTACTTTTTTTTCCATAATACATTGTTATATTTCTCATATTTGAGACATTTGCCATTTAAAAATTAATTGTCACATTTGTACAAAACTGATTTTTTTTGCCAAAGCATAAATATGCTTTGGCGATGACTAAACTGAAAAAAAAACACGTTAAAAACAGCGTTATACAGCGTGTTATACAGTACATTACATAGGTTTGTCGGGTGGACCTAAAGCATATTTATGATCCTGAATTTGAGCAGCAGGGTCTAAACGAAATTATTATTTTTTTTTTTTTTTACATTATTATAAGATGAATCAGAGAAAATGTTTCTGTTAATTCAGTAGGTGATAAATCACTGTAGGTTTTCTAAAAAAAACTTCATACTTTTATGAAGCAGTCTGGTCAATTTATATAGGTGTTATCCTTAGGGCAAAAGTGGGTTTAAAGCATCAACTTTATGGTTTAGTAAACCATTCAGATTTCATTTACAAATAACTCCTAGTCAATTTTAAAGTGTGAAATAACGAATAAATGATACATTCTTAATTTATTAATAATAAATACTTAACCTTCCAGTAGTGGCGCCCCTTTTTGGGACATCCATAGTGGCGCTACACGTCACAGGTGCAAACCCTATTTCGTGCGGGCTAAACAACTTCTTATTTTACACCTTCTTTCACGAAGTAATTGTAAACAGACCTTATTTGTAACCACATGAACATTGTTCTAATGTATTTTATCTGTTATTATTAAGAATTCACAATGTATTTCTTTATTTATATTATTTTTTTTAATTACAACTAGAAATGTATCTGTATAATTGATTCGAGCACATCACCTTATTTGCGGGTGCTCATAAATAAATGAATTAAAAAAAAAATGAATATTTCGTGCGGGAAAATGTGCCTCAGCAACGTGATTACATTGCTATTTGAGAGAAATAGTAGAAAACCGCAGACTGGATAACAAAACAACACTTTTGTTTTTGCTGGGGACATAAGAAACCAACGTTTTCGATGAAATAAAATCATATCATGTTCGGTATGAAATAACATATTAATATAAAATATGAAAATGAATATCCAATCTATTTTTACGTCTAAACCCGGCCATACTTTAAAACACTGCTGTTATTGGTATAAGTGCCAAATTTCTTATTGTTAAAAAAAAAAAGGATTATGTTTCATGAATACACTATTACTAGGTACTGTTAGTGGAATTATAATACACTTTATGCTAAAATATATAATATTTCTTATATACCAGGTTATCCTATCATCAAAAAAAAATGTCTAAATATATAAAATATGAAATAATAACAAAGTCCTGTGATACCGAATCCATACCTTCCAGTCCAAAGTCCTTCGCCGGATCCTTAATGCTCCCTTCTACGTCAACAATAATATCATCCACCGAGACCTCGAAATTCCCTTTGTCGCCGAATTAGCTAAAACCCGCTTCTCCACTTTTCATTCCAAGCTATCCTTTCATCCCAATCCCCTTGCCCAATCCCTTTCCACAGATGCGATCCCTTCCAATCCCCCGAGACGCCTGAAAAGAAAGTGGCCTAGGGACCAACTGTAACACTTAAAAACATTATTCATTCCTTAGGGAGTGACAGCAATGGGTGCCTTCTCCCCTCTGCTCTTCCTTGTGTATACCTATGTATGAGATATTTATTTACTTATTGTATTTATGTATACAGATTGTAAATATTCAAAAAAAAAAAAAAAAAAAAAAAAAAAAAAAAAAAATCCTGTGATGGTTTGTTGCTAAAATGTATATACGAGGCCATGTTAAAACTTATACTACACGATATTCATGTAAAAAAGGGTAGGAAATCACAGGAATAGTGGTGCTGTACCTAGCAGTTGAAGACCAATTTTTACTCCTCTCATTTATTCTACGATCGAATAACCTCACCCACATACTCATAGATGATAGCATAGTAAGATAGAGAACGAAAATTGTAAATATCTCATATTTGTAAAGTGAGTTGTGGCGCGATACCTGTGAGGTGACGAGGGCAGCCACTGCCAATGATGAGCTCACAAAAAGGCGTCAGTGCGACTCGTAGGTGGAAAAACGGAAGATATTAAAGCGGAGAGCACGCCAAAACATGGCTGCCAAACGTGCTCCGAAAATTAAAACAAATTATGCACCTCTCAGGCAGTGATGTGGGGTGGGTAAATACCCAGTGGGTAGGTAAATATAAATTGGGTATTTACCCATAGGGAAGGTAAATACCCAAAAAGTGGGTATTTTCAGTTTTTGAGCTTGATACAACTTCTTTGAATATTTTTTGGTGCAAACAAAGACTGAAACTTACCCATTTGATCATAAAAGCTTAATGAACATTAATACTTACCCAGTAATATTTTAAAGAAAGTTAAAAGTCGGTCCGGGTATTTATGGGTATTTAAAAGTTAATGTATATCTATGAATTTTCATGATTAATTTTACAGTGGGGAAGTTTAATTATTTTTAAAAAGGTTTTAATGAAGCCTATTCAATTATTAAGGACTTATTTAAATTTTAAAAACGGGCCAAAAACATTTTTAATGTTTATTATAATAGTTCAAAACCATTTTAAGTTAAGTTTAAGTTTGTGATCCTTGTTAATATTATTTGAAATTATGTTCATACAGTAGTAACAACATTACAGTAAGCGGAAATCTCACCAGAAATGAAAAGGTAGCTTCTTGATGACAGAGTGTTTTGAGTCCGAGTTGGGAAACTAGTTAACATCCTTGATCCAATTGTTGAACTCATCACTGCCATTCAGTTAATCAATTTGATCAACACAGTTCATAAGAGATTTAAGAATTACTGAAAACTCTTCAACAAGAAACCCAGAATCTTCTCTTCAAAAAACGGAGGAAAAACTTGTGTTAACTAAATAGGAGAAACGCATTCAGTTTGGTGTTTGAAACGCACATCTTGCTGCAGACTTGTTGAACTCTTCCATGAAATTAGTTGATCTTCGGAAAAGCATAGCTGGCTATGTAAGAGGGATTATGGCAAAGATCCTTTGTTTGGGAAGGTCTTGAAGACAATGACAAAGAAAATAATAAAATAAGTCCTATGTTATGGTGAAGAGGCTTGAAAGGTACATGTGTTTTGATCAATGAGTAGGTAACTTAATTTGTGTTTTGAGAAATTGAGATAATCCTAGTACACAGGTTTAGCTGAGGCTACATTTTTGTGAATGCAGTACAGTAGTATCAAATTTAGGCAAACAACTTGTTTTATTGGTAGTCGGGAGGTCAATGGCAAATTTTCAGATAATAATTTATTATTTATTAACCTCTCAGTGATCCTATTTTATAATTTATTATTATTTTAATAGTTTCTAAGTGTTGCAATAGCTCTAAACTGGCAAGATCCAATATAAACTGACATTTTACAATATTCGATTAGTAAGTCGCGGTTTAGTTAAATACCTTAAATACCCGGGTATTTATGAAATTGGGTATTTACCCTGGGTACATACCCTGGGTATTTACCCTTAAGAATAAATACCCGGGTATTTTACAACACTGCTCTCAGGTGCGCGCCACTACTGGAAGGTTAATGGTGCTAATGACCTTTGCAGTCGGAGCACCTAAAATTTAAAAAAAAAAAAAATCCTTATCTAGGATTAGGTACTGAATTTGCGATTAATATAACTGACCCTTGGAGAATAACTTTAGGAGTAAGCACTATATAAAACAAATACTTAATGTAGATTAAATAAAAAAAAGATGTTTATATAAATATAAGTGTAAATGTTATGCTTTCATGTGCATCGGTTTGCAGGTAGTACAACAATCAGGATCTTGTTGCTTATTTTTTAGAGGTTTCAAAAAGTTAATTTATAAGAAATAATGAAAAATATACAATGAGATGGAATTTAGGGCTTAAAAAATAGAGAAGGGAGCCAAAGTGAGATTCACGGTAAGAAAAAAAAATAAATAAAATAGAAAAAATAAAGAAACAGGATCTCTGAAGAAATTTACATAAATAAATATAGCAGGTGCTTAAATTAGTTTAATAGTAATATGAGTTAAAAAATGATCGTTTCTAGAAACAATAGCACCATGTTTTATTGTAAAATATTATAATGTTCAATTTAAAACACAATCTACAAAAGCATTACATTGAAAAAACGCTAAGATAACGCTGTTCCAGCTAGTCAGACTTCGTTCTTTAAAACAAGAAAGTTATTGGTCGAGTTCAGAGTAAAACAAAGCCTACGACAATACTGTTAAAACAGAAAGCTGTAGATATTGCTAGGGTTGGCCATCCCTCCTTCAAGAGGACTGTAGGAACGAGGTTTGCATCTGGAATCGCTTCGATAGGTACACGTGAAGCCGCCCGTCCATAATCTCCTCATACCTTACAATTCTCTGTTTCATCCAACCTCGGTACAGGATTATCTTCCACAATATACCGCAATGTCCGTGATAACACTATAAACTATCTTGCATTTTTAAGAAACGTTTTAATAGTGGAAATAAAACACAATTTATTTTTTTAATCCATGATATTTCATTGCAGTAAGAAGACTATAGTTTTGATGCAAACAAAATTCATTTTATTGTCATGTTTAGAATTTAACTTCTTCCCTAGTAAAAATGCTCTTAAACATGAGGTGATGGGGTCAAACGGACTCCGGATTCTGATTCAGCGTGTCTTAATACATAAGAATATATTTATGGTGCCTTTTGCCTGTGTTATTATAATGAAGCAAAACTTTATTAACGTTCGCCATTCACAAGCGTTTTTTTAATCCATGCTCTGATTCCATCCTTTCTGCCATCTAATGACTTCACAGGTTTATTAAGAAAGTCGTAATAAAAACTAACTGGACCTCCTGATACGAGGTTTCTTCTAAATTCTGATTAAAGAATTTAAATTGTTTAAACTACTTCTGGGCAGTCCTTACACTGATAGTATGTTCATCACGTAAACTATTATCATTATCGCTGAAGAGCTGGCAGATTCGCCACACGAAAATGAAATCGTAACACAGCACGTTCGTGTGGATTATCCATTTTAATTTTCTATGGCAATTAATATGAGTCCAATATTTACGAAAATTGATATATCACTGAACAATACATTAGTCAAAGCAAAACAAAATGCAACAAGATTCGAAATCTTATTGGACTAGTAATGAGACATAGCAAATCCCACGCATGATTATAACACGCACGAACTTATAGACTGACCTGATAGAATCTCATGTAGTCAAAAGATACAAGACATGCTCCAGCTCCATATCACCATTTTAGCTTGGTATATCCTTACTTTTCATGGTCCTTTGGCAAGTGTCGTTTCGATCAAACAAACTTCGTCACGCAGGCGCTGCATAACTAGGCACATTCCTGAAAAATGGGGTAATTCACCATTCGAAGTTTTGGCACCTACGGATGAATATATTAAAAAAAAAAAAAAGAAAAGAAAAGAAAAATGTTATAAAAATGAAATAATTCCTTTGCTAGGAAACCCCGATTAATCTGTAATTATGATCTGTAATTGTGATGTACAATAATCATTGTACTGACGATAATGCAATTGCTAATTAACAAATTAATTTTCGATTGATTTCAATTAAGTATAATGATGTTTGAGCTCCACGTTTGAGAATGTTAATATCAGCATGCGATATTAATGTACTGACTGATTCAAATGCCGCGTTGAGTGTATTAAAATTAAATTCAGTTGTAAATTCGCTAAATATTTGCTGTGCTTCATAAAGTTTATAATTATTCATCAGCTTTATAAATTGTTTTAAAAAATTAATTTATGTTTGGTTCTTCACAACGAAAACGATCATCAGCTGAAAATTGAAGAACTTGTTATTCTTGGAATTTAATTACCTAATTTTCAATTAGAAAAGCCCATTAGCGACAAAACATATAGCTTTCTGAACATTAATGATAATTAATGATTCGGTTCTTGATTAAACACCTACTTCTAATGGACCGATTTAGTTTATTTTTTACAGCACATCTTCCTTTCTAGATACCCAGAATATAAACCACCTTTGACGCGATTATGCAAAAATAACTGCCGGTGTGAGCAAATAAGTAATTTGGATGTGGAGTAAACCCCCTCTTCAGATGCCTTTTGCTGATTACCGAACTCGTTCAATCGTTTGCTATGGGGATGCTACATACAAAGTTTCGTAGGGTAAAAAGAAAAACTGTAGCCGCTATTGTCCTAACAGGCACATACACGTTTCACGCACACATAAATTTATATTTTATATTATGTACATTTAATAATATATAAAATATAAATAAAGGAGATTCTTTAATAATATATTATTCAAATAAATAGGGCGAAATCTAAAACGATCCGACTAGACAAGCCTCTCGAAATTTCATTGAATAGTAAGAACACCTGAGGGGTTTGAATATACCCCGGAGGTTTAGTAAATTCCAGATTCCACTCAGCAACCATTTAGGGCTTACCGGTGTATAATCGCTGTCTTGGGGGGTCTCTAGGGCGTTGGGAACACACTAAAAAACTTTCAAGTTTCAAAAATAGTTATGAAATATGATTAATTTCACTTTTTATATATGTAAATGATGTTAAAATGTGGGTTTATGCTAATTAATTAGCAGTTATAAAGCTAATAAAATGCGTGCTATTATAGGTAGCGAAGGTCCATCCATATCGAGGGGTTGAATAAACTGAATGATGAAGAATAATCTCAGGATGAGATGATCTGGAATATCACGTTAGCTAATAGAGCTGCTTTCGGTAATAAATACTCATGATTAGTTAATTTTGTGTATGGACTGCTTAGAAATGGTTCAAAAAAGTCCGTCACGCAGGAGCTGCATAACTAAGCACTTTCCTCAGAATTTGGGTAGTGTAGACTGCTTTCCAGAACAATTTGCTTAAAATATCCTACATACATAAAATAAAAACATGAATAAATAAAGAATTGAAAATCATTGATTTATTTGTTATTTATAAATTCAATAAAAATTACTTTGATTTTGATCGCACAATGTAGTATTACCCCCTAAGGTGCCTTCACTTTCGATTACTTTCTCAGGCAGGTCCACGTCCAGAATGAATAGAAATCACCATCTGATAGTAATAACTCGTAAATTAAGCACTTTCCTCAGAATGGCAACCACCATTTTATAAACAAAATAATCGTTTAATTTTTAAAAACGGAAAATCACTGAAGTCAGACATTATTCTTTAAAAGAAGATAGTTCTTGATTGAGTTAAGAGTAACAAAGCCTACTCAAGAGGTCTGTAGGAACAAGGTTTGGATCTGGAATCGCTTCGATAGGTCAATGTGTAGGCGCCCATCCATAATCTCCTCATACCTTACAATTCTCTGTTTCATCCAACCTCGGTACAGGGTTACATTCCTCAACATACCGCAATGTCTGTGATAACACTATCAACAATCTTGTTTATATATACCCCCGCATCCTGCTTACTCTTTAGACTTTTCCTTAAGAGATACTTACTTAGACATTGTTTACTACGGAAAAAGTTAAGTTCCAAACAGGATGTTCAAAATGAACTTTAAAGTTTCTATCAAAACTAGAGTCTTTCAACAGCACTGAAAGTTAAAAGCTACCTGCGAGATGTTGTGTAATTTTATATAGTGAATAAAAATAACATATATAAAAATATCAGATTGTGTTATATTTACAAAATTTAAATTTTTCATAAAAATGCGAGCGAATATTACTTTTTTAATGTATATATAAACAAGATTGTTGATAGTGTTATCAACACTACTCCAGAATAAATCACACACTACTCTACAACAAAAAACTCTAGAATAAATTCAATTATTTTTGGAAGCGTTGTTCGAACAGCAAGTTGTCTAATATTATCCTACCTAGTAGACACCGAAAATGACCCCGTTAAAATTTATATATATATAAATATATATATATATATGTGTGTGTGTGTGTGTGTATGTGTGTGTGTGTGTGTCTGTTAACAAGATAGCGGCCAGAGTTTTTGTTTTTTCGTCACGAAACTTAGTATATAGCATTCAATTAGCAAACGATTGAACGAGTTCGTTAACCACCAAAATCGGTCCACCGGAAGGGGGGGTTTACCCCGAACCCAAAACACTTTTTACGGCGCATCTACTTCTAGGTCATTAGCGCCGACATCCAGGGTGCAGCGAGGAATTTTTCCAGCGAGCCTTGAGATGAGAAAATTCCTGCCGGAGGTGGGAATCGAGCCCACCATCTCCCGCTTTTGAATCCAGCGCGCTAGCCACTAGACTACGGGAGACCCCACTAATTTGACCATATCAGCCGTAATATTTGTTATGTTTCAACGAAACTTGGTATTCATAGTGGTAATACAGAGAGAATAGTGAGACATAAAAATGAACTAAATCGGTTCATAAGGAGGAGGGGTTTACTCCGGACCCACAATACCGATATATTTCGACGAAACTCGGTATTCGTAGTGGTAATCTACAGGTAAATATGTGTTGTAAAAATAAACTAAATCGGTTCATTAGGAGGGGGGGTTTACTCCGGACCCAAATTACTAATATACTCATACCGGTCGTAATTTCTGCTGTATTGTAGCGAAACGCGGTATACGTCGTGGGTAACTCATGAGAAAGAAGTGTTGTAAAAATGAGCTAAATCGGTCAATCGGAAAGGGGGGTTTACTTTGTAATATATTTCAATAGAATTCGCCTGCCAGACGTAGGTTCACAAAGCCGCCGCAAGAAGCGCTTTCTACCACTAGAGGGACTGTATCCTGTTCCTGCGTTAGATCAAAATACGATAACATGAGGTTCTTTGTATTTATTTCGTAGTGTAGTAGGTACCATGTGTAAACATAACTCTGGAAGCAAATTAATAATTGATCAGTTACTCATTACAAAATTAAAAGAGAACTATTCATGTTTTTATTTTATGTATGTAGGATATTTTAAGCAAATTGTTCTGGAAAGCAGTCTACACTACCCAAATTCTGAGGAAAATGCTTAGTTATGCAGCTCCTGCGTGACGGACTTTTTTGAACCATTTCTAAGCAGTCCATACACAAAATTAACTAATCATGAGTATTTATTACCGAAAGCAGCTCTATTAGCTAACGTGATATTCCAGATCATCTCATCCTGAGATTATCTGGAATATCACGTTAGCTAATAGAGCTGCTTTCGGTAATAAATACTCATGATTAGTTAATTTTGTGTATGGACTGCTTAGAAATGGTTCAAAAAAGTCCGTCACGCAGGAGCTGCATAAGTTATTACTATCAGATGGTGATTTCTATTCATTCTGGACGTGGCCCTGCCTGAGAAAGTAATCGAAATTGAAGGCACCTTAGGGGGTAATACTACATTGTGCGATCAAAATCAAAGTAATTTTTATTGAATTTATAAATAACAAATAAATCAATGATTTTCAATTCTTTATTTATTAAATTTTAACGTCCATTTATTATTAACTACAAATTCCAATTCTTTATATCAAACTTTTTTTATGGGATGTTAAAGTATCCAAAAAAATAAGTTACAATTCTTCGAAAAAAAAACAACAAAAAACATAGCGGCGCTGTCTGACGAACGGAAACCCTCTTTTTCCACGGGCGATAGTCTGCAGGTGGCAATTTTTAATCGAGAACAAAAAACTAAAATTATTTCGAAAAGAGAAGGTTAAATCGAGTAAAGTAGGTAGGAAGTTTAAGAAATATAAATTTTTTCGAGAATGTCGAACAATTATTCATTTTCTATTAAAAAATCCGTCAAACATCGGTCATAAAATCTTTATAATTTAATGAATCAAAAACATCCGACCTACTTTACTCGCAAATATCATTAGGAAGCTGAAGTTAAAATTTGATGTTGATCGGGCAAAAATTGAAAACGCCAGAGTATTGCCCGATTTGAAAAACAGTTTTGAGAAAACGACTTTAACTTTAATGTTCTGAAATGTTGTTTTCTATTTAATTTTTGTTTACACTTTCTTGTAATAAATATATTAAAATATGTGTTTTAATTTTGAAATGTATTGAAGGACTCGAAGCTCGCTCAAAAAATTATCTTCAAATCAACATCGCGTTCTCTCGGTATCGGTACATCACAAGGAAAGTCGTATTACTTACCCATTTAAAACATTTTTCTTCATGTAAACACTCTTGGATATCATTTTTGATTAGTTAAGGAAGAATTTCAGCCCGTAAAAAAAGTTACAAGTTAGTCTTACCGCATAAGAGGGGTCGAGAGGGGAGAGCAAAATAAAGGGTTAGCGAAGAAAGATGTGTTGTTAATAAAATTTTACCTTCTTCTAAATACAGTGAAACCTCCCTTAACGGACACCTCCCTACAGCGGACACCTCTATTAACGGACATTTTCTCGCAGTCCCGAATTTTTCTATAGGTAAAATAAACCTCTATATTGCGGACACCTCTGTACAACGGACACGGACAGGAAAACCCTGATTTTTTACCTCCTTAATACGGACAATTACAACAAATGTATGAATAACATTTGTTGTAATTGTCCGTAGTAAGGAGGTAAAAAATCAGGTTTTCCTGTGGTTTTCCTCCTCCGAAGTGTTCCCATCGATGTAAGTTTCCAGTAAAATGCTTTAACAATAACAAACTCTTTGTAAGAATAAGATATATATAGGGAATAGTGACTAGTAATATCTTCCTAGGAACTTCACAACAGGAACCCCTTCCTTTTCAGCAGAAGCATATGATTTTCCCGCTGGCAGATTACTATTGATTTGCCTACGAGGTATCACGGTTCCGGGAATATTCCATAAGTCTGTTCGGTTCACATTCCTTCCGCAGAACTTCCCTCTCTTCACTTTTCAGTTGGTTTTTAGTTAGCTCTTGTTGAGTAAATATCGTGCTTTCTCTTCAATATACTCTACTTGGAAATCTCTGACACTTAAAAAAAACATTGCCTTGATAACATTTTCCAATCCCGAAAAATGTGGTGTGCGTAAATTTGCCGAGTTGTTTAAGATAGGGAAAACACAAGCAGCAGAAATATTGAAAAAGAAAGATGAAATTTTGAGGAAATGGACGGAAAATTGTGACAGAAATGTTGTCCGAGAACTAAGAACTTCTTTATGCTTTAAACTTTTTAGAATAAAACTTTTTTTTAAGTTTATACTTATTGAACGTCTTTCTATATACTTAAAAAAACTTGTTATGGGTAATTATTAAATGGTTAACTAATACATGAATTAAATGTACAAATTCGGTACGTACCCATCTCGACCAACCCCTCTGTATAGCGGACACCTCTCTATAGTGGACAACTTTGGTTCTCCCAGAGGTGTCCGCTATAGGGAGGTTTCACTGTACTATATGAGGTTTCCGCGTGATGGACCTTTGAGTTGAGGATTCCATTAAGGAAGCTTGTCGATTCTTGATTATACCTTCTGTGTAACCGGGGAATCGTGTGTAATAGAGGCTATAAGCTGACAAGGTGAACCAGTAAGGTGAGGTCTGGTTGTATATTAAGCTGTGTGGCTAGGCAGTGGTTAGTCAGTAATTGGAAGGATACAGGTAGGAAATGTAGGGCCTAACCACTCGCCTACAACCAGTCAACTACCTAACGAAGGGCTCTTGCAATGGATCGGGGCTCGCTTGCATGTATGGAATAGTCCAATATTGGCAGCTTGTCTCAAACTCAAATATATGTATATATATATATATAATATACACATATTTGTATATATATAATATATAGGGGAAGGTGTTGTACCTTTGACCACTTTGCACAATTGCATTTTTTTTTAGCTTGAATATTAAGGCTAAATTCATTTTTTTATATCATTGTAATTAGTATTCTATTACTTATCATATTTAATTTTTTCAAGGTTCTAACTTTACATTTAATATTTTTTATTAATTTTTAAAAAAATAATCGTACAGCGGTCAAAGGTACAACATGTAGTTGTACCTTTGACCATGGGGTGTTGTACCTCTGACCACGTAAAAAAAACGCAGCAGTGTAGAAAAAAAAATTGTATTGAGTAATATTATAATTAATTGTAAGTTTAATAAATACAGGAAATGGATGTAAGCATAATAAAAAGCTATTATTGATATTATGCTTAACATGCTGAAAAATCCAGTCTAATCGATAAACGTTTTAACTGTCAAGCAGATCCACTAGCAATAGTAGGGTTTGGAAGTTTAGCCACAATGTCTTCAACATCAACATCATACAAATTTTCATCTTCTCTCGTAAACTTGTCACTTAAAGTTTGTTTTTTCAAATATTAGATCATATATAGGACATTTAATACCACAGATCTCTGCGACTAAATATGTAATAGTCTTTTTACTTTTATTTTTATCAAGTATAAAATTTCCTTTTTCCAAATCATATTTTTTAAATTGTTGCTGGTCATCAACTTAATTCACGACATTTATCAGGCAGGCCAACGGCCATAGCCACGTTGAATGCACCGGTTCCCATAGATCACCGAAGTTATCTAGTCGGGCGTGGTCAGTACCTGAATGGGTGACAGACCACGTGCTGTTGGCATTATAAAAGGGTGGCAACCTGTAGATAGCCCGGCGCTAATAGCCAAATAGTTGATGCACCGTTAAAAAAAAAAAAAAAAAAAAAAAAAAAAAAAAAAAAAAAAAAAAAAAAAATTATCAGACAGATCAACGACACTTTCTCCTGAAGAAATTTCCATGTCAGTATCAGAATCTGAACTGTCAGAATAATTTTCTTTTTATTTACCACTTTTTTAGGAAGGGGTTTATTTGTATGTGGTGTCTTACGTTTAGGGGGGTGCTTTCGGTTTTTTTCACCTTCAATAATTAGCTTTTTGGGAATATCTGTCAGGATACGAGGTTTCCCTTTAGGCCGGCCTCTATTTGACATTTCCCTTGCCTCCGCTTTTCTATGAGGTCTTACAACTTTAGGTGGAACGATAAGGGGCGATAGGTTCGAACTGCTACACTGAGAATTAATAAAGTCGGTTTGAACTTATTAATTTATTATTTTTTAAATGCTTTGAACAATTGAAGAAACCATAAAAGTTGAATTCTGTAAAAATTACTCAGGTGTGTTGTACCTTTGACCTGGTCAAAGGTACAACAACTAGTCGTGGTCAGAGGTACAACACCCTGGTAGTGTAAATTAAAATGCATGCTAAAAATTTTAGGGTTAAGATAAATCAATTTCAGAAGCTACACCATGTTTCTTATTGTAATAGCTACTTTGTCAAATGATTTCCATCTAAAAAGACTTAATACAAAAATATTATGAGGCAAAACGTCATCAATAAATAACTTACATTTTTATTATACAAATGGATAATTATTTTTTACAAGAATCCTCTTTGACTTGAATAATTCAAAGTAGGTTACACAAGCCCTTTAGTGATGGAGCTAAACATTAATTACACCAAAATTTATAAAATGTTGCAACGTGCCGCGACAGCCTCGGTGGTCAAAGGTACAAGACGGTCAGAGGTTCAACACCTTCCCCTATATATATATATATATATATATATATATATATATATATATATATATATATATATATATAGCGGCTTACCATGCTAAACCTACTTTCTGCATCTAGAAAAGCGAAAATAAATTAGGAGCCAATTAAATATTATTAAAATCTAATAACACAAATCTGTGTTCACAGTTTCGAGCCCGTGACCTCCGAACTAGAGGATTTTACCTAGTCTACTCGTATAACATCCCAAAGATCAAGACCTACCTGTGTGTCAAGTTTGGTCAAAATCGGTCAAACGGTGAGGATTTGTATATGGAACAAACATACAGACAGACAGGTGGTAGACGTTTTTGACTTAGCCTACGAAAGTTCTCGGATCAAGATCTACCTGTATGCCACGTATGGTCAAAATCTGCCGAACTGTGTGGATTTGTATAAGGAACAAACATACAGACAGACGACTGGTAGATGTTTTTGACTTAGCCTAAAAGACTCCCCGGATCAATATCTACCTGTGTGCCACGTCTGGTCAAAATCTGTCGAACGGTGAGGATTTATATAAGGAAATACATACATACAGACGGCTGGTAGACGTTATTGACTTAGCCTACGACACTCCCCAGATCACGATCTACCTGTGTGCCACGTGTGGACGGTGTGGATTTGTAAAATGGTGTTCTTTTCTATATACATAAGTATTAATGAGTCCTTCTTGTTTTACAGCCCGATGAAGGCTTGAATTTTAAGCAGAAAGTTCGCCAAAACAATAAATCTAATGTTTTTAGTATTATTATTATTGATTGAGAGTACACAACAAGGCTATTATTTCTTAAAGTCTATGTGCAAACAAAGCTAATTATTTCTTATACTATTGAAGCTAGAAGGAAATCAAATGAAAAAAATACAAAAAGATAATGTAGTAGCAGAAAACATGTATCATTGTTTATGAAAACAAAATACATAAATAAACTAATAATAATAAAGGCAAATAAAAATATACAAAAAAAAAGTTTTATAGGGAAGATTTCTAAAAACGTTGGAACTTATTTTTGTTGTTTAAATATTTTTGAATATTATCAATGTACGCTGCCCCTTGATAACGGGCCCTTTGTTTACGGGGGAAAGGTTGAACCAAAATATTTTTTTTTTTTTTTTTATTTATTTTAAGAGCTTCGCAACGAAGGTGACTTGCTCTTTTTAAAGTGAACCAAAATAAAAACGGTTTCTATTTCAATCTTCCCAAATGAAACTAGGGATAAAAACTGAACTGCGCTAAGGTGACGCAGTTCCTGCGAGTCGGACTTTTTTTGGTTCCCTTGTTTATTAAATTACGTGGAAAGATGTTTGTAACCGTCCAATGTCTATAACTTTCCAATGTTTATAACCTTCTTATTCATAATTTTAAAATATGAATACTAATGCTTCTCTTACCGTTATATAGTTAAAAATTAACTGTTACACTCAGATTTATTTTTTCAGGACTAATATACTTCCGGAAGATTGATAGGCCTCCTCTCCTTCATACCTCTAACATTCAACCTAATAGAAGGTTTCTATGCTTATTAGCTGGTAGTTTCTAAAATCAATCACTTGTTCATTATGGGTCTTTTTATAAGAATGATTATGTCATGTCTAGTCATCTGATTAATGTCTTCAGTTGTTCGTCTTGTAGCTAATTTTGCTTCATTATCTACGTCCGTACTTCTTGGTATGTTGTCATGTCCAGGTATCCATGCAAAAGTTACATAAATGTTTCTATCCTGTAGATCGTAATATTTTGATGGTATTTGTGTAATAATCGGATGTGTAATGTACATGTCAGATAGGGAATCTGTAAAAATAATGCAGTGTCTGTTAGTATTCCTAACATTTGAAAGGGCCAAAAGAATTCCGTTTTGTTCTGCTGTAAATGTGCTAGTGTCATTTGGTAAGTTTGAGTGGTATGTTGTGTTGTCAATCAGTGCTGCAGATGCTGTCCCGTGTAGAGTTTTGGACCTGTCAGTGAAAATGTAGAGAGCTTCAGGATTTTTAATAATAAATGTTTCCAAGACCAGACCCTGACATACCTTTGCATCTCCAACGATTCCCACAATGTGTTTGTCTTTATGTTGTCCACAATCCCACTTACACTAAAGATTTAAGACTACCGTATAGGATTTACTTCTACATTGCATATATAAAAGTTCCCTCCCCCTAGATAAAATAAAACTGGTGGAAAGAGTAAAGCGTGTGCCCAGCTGGAGACAGAGAGTGGATTGTGCTTTGCAAGTAGAAGGAGAGAAGAACTAAAAGGGTGTATTTGGATAGATATCGATTCTCCTGAATATAAGTGGGTGGAAAAAGGCTTTGTTTTAGCTAGGCGCACTTTACGCGGCACGCCTCTCACGTCCTAATACGCCCTTAGCCTCCGTATAAGTCCCATGCGGTCTTCTTTTCCGCAGTAACACCTACAAACTTAGGGGAACTTAGAATTTTTAATATGAAAACTGTTGATATTTGAGCCTATGCGTTAAATAACTGTAAAAGATGCATTATCTATAAGAATGTTTTAGCGCGGTTCCTCCCTCCCTCCATAGGGAGGAACCCCGCTTATAGGGCTGACCTTATGACGCAAGCCGGAAGTGCAGAATAGAAAATTTTACATTTCAGAACCCCTAGGGAAAGAAAATAACGGTGTTTGTATATATATATATATATATATATATATATATATATATATATATATATACATACATATATATATATTCAATTCAATTTCAATTTATTTATTTGCTTTTGAGTTACAACTCATAGCACTTATATTAATTCCGTTAGTTACTACGTTAGTAATATTAAATTATTCATAGGTGAGGTTACAAAAATAAAACACTAATATAAAACATTAACACAATGTAAGTTCTTTTCTTATATAATATAATTATTCTTAAATATAATTTCTTTTCTTAAATATAATTATGTGAAATAAAAATAAAATAAAAAAAATATACATGAAGTAATTAAAATAAAATATATATCTCTTCTTAGCTCTTATTTAAATTAAATAATATTTAATAGTAATAGTTTTTTTATTTATTATACTACAATTATTACTAAATTATTCTTTATTTACATTTTAATCTTTCAGAATTTCTGACCTTAGTTGTAAGATCTTCAAAATATAGCTGGCAAATCTGACAAACGTTTCTTTGCTATTACTATTGAGAATTGCAAGAAATGTATTCTCTTCAGCGGGTGGAATGGTAGATGGGAATAATGGTTGTCGGATGTTGTCATAAGCAGGACAGTAGAGTAGGATGTGGTATATGGTTTCTTCAGCTGTACTATTACATAGAGTGCACAAGAGTCTGGGGTTGATGGTGTATTTGATGGACTTGGATGAGAATTTTATGGCGTATTTGCTGGATGTTCTGAGTTGGATAATTATTTTGAGAATGGGAATATATATATATATATATATATATATATATATATATATATATATATATATATATATATATATATATATATATTGTATATACATATATGTCTGTTCGTGCTCTAGGCCAACGAATAATGGTCCGATTTTGATGAAATTTGGTACACAAATCTTTCGTCTAATTTGAAAGGTTATGTTTGTTAGCCAGCTAAATCCGTCCACCGAAACATGGTTTTTGGAGGGAAATTCACGCGAAAAAAATCGTTACGCTTGCTTCATATGCTTCCAAGTGCTCGTTTTATAGGTTTTTTGGCATTGAGAAAGGTATGAAACCATTTTTAAGGCAACAGCCGTTTTTCGAGAAAATTGGAAAAATAGTTTTTGAATAAAGTTTTTGGTTTGGGTATTTAGTATAATGGTATTCATTAAAAATATTTTCTGCATGTTTGAAATTCATGTAAACAAAGATGTTTTAATTTTGGTTACGTTCGGAGTAAAGGAAGGATTAGAATAAAATATTTTATTTTTAGACTTGAAAAGTTTTGGGAACTTCGTATATTTTCCTAAATATCTCGAAAACGGTTGGAAATCATGGTAAGCGGAAGGTTACCATTCGAAAGCTTACTAAATGCTCTACAAAAAAATTCTGAAGAAAGTTTTGATTAGGCGATGTCAATCGGAGAAATAAGTGCTTGAAACATTGAAGTAATTGATTTCGTTTATTCGTACGGTTCTTTTTGTCTGTTTCTATTTCTTGTTGTTTTTTAATTGCTTATAGTAGGAGAATGTATTTAAAAATAAAACAGCATTAGTAAAATAAGAAAAAAAAGTATTGTTAGAAATATAGCTTTCCAAGAGAGAGATTCGACGACGCCATTTGAATTTTTTCAACTGCCTCTATGCTATTGGTATCGTTTTTTTTTTTTTTTTTGGTTTTTTTTTTGTTTTTTTTTAAATTGCATTTATTTTTATAATTAGTACTATATTAGAAGAACACAAGAAAATGTGTGCATTGAAACGTGTGAAATAAGTATCTCTGGAAGTGGATTATGGGGACTGGCGGACCCGGCCAGGTAAAGCCATAAACTCATTTCAAGAAAGGTCGAACTAAAATAATAACAGTTTCTAAAACTGCACTAAGATGACGCAGTTCCTGCGAGTCGGACTTTTTTGTTCTTTTGTTTCTGATTCATTGACTGCTGAGTTCATTACCATGAAAGAGCTTTCATTTATGAATGAATAAGCTTTCATTTTTTGAAAGAAATTTTTTTTTTTAAATGTACAAAAACTCCTTCAATCTAAATTTACACTCTTGGTTATAGTATATCCATCAAAATCAAGTCCTCACAATTTCAACCTGCACGTAATCAAAATACGTGAAGTAGTTATCCAGAAAGGATGGCATACGTATTTTAAATAACCTTCCACGATGGAGTGTTAATCAAAAGTGCATAACAGAAAACCTTACAACCTAAAAAAAATATATTTAGAATGGACACAATCACAAAAGAATTACTTTCACTAAAAAAGCAAACTGTAGTCACACATATGTTCAATAAAATACTAAAACACCGGTAAATCATGTAATTTAACGACGTATATTTACGTATATATTTCCTTTAACTTGGGAGGAAGGAAAGACGCAGATAAATACTATGTACAATTTTAATAAAAATATGCCAGAAACATGTTTCACCGGTTCGACATAAATCTCATATCGTGATGTAGGAATTGTGTTCCCTTTGACGTAGTACATCTCCAAAGAGCAAACTTTAATGCTCGTCGTTCTGGTAAGGTAGTGTAATAAAAGCAGAGCCTGGGGAGCAGTAAAGCTGGAAATACTGCACTAATGCTTCATCCGAGATATTCTTCCGCCATCTTGTTAAATATTAACATACTCCAGGCATGCGGATTGTATACTCTTGTGTCACATGCTAACACCTCGACCATCTATTCATTGGAATACCAGTTACTCCTAACCAATAGAATAGTGTGGAGTAATCAAATCCAGCATTCGATGGACCCGTTTTGTAATTTTTTAAAATTTAAATAGAACTAAATTTGGAAGCTTTCCTAGCACTTTAGCGAACACATCCAAGTATTACCAAAGACAAAATAAATGAAATACAACATTATAACTATGACGGATTTTATCAAAGTCGGCCCATTAGACGGGAGACCTAAAAGTGGACAAATATATATATATATATATATATATATATATATATATATATATATATATATATATATATATATACATAATATGTATTTGCCTGTTGGCTCCTTACATCTAAATTTATTTATTATTTGTTATCACCGCGTCATAGGCGAATTGCATTTTTTTCCGGCCCTTTTCAATTGAGGGCAATATAAAACTGGCTTAATCCATTATTTTCATAGAAGAATGGATATACTTATTAATTAAGGGTTTTAAACATTTTAATCAAACATTTTGGAGTGGATAGACTCAAATTAGAGTTTTAAACATTCCAACCAAAAATGTTAGCTTGATATTTACCAAATATTTTGTTTCAGATGTCGTTATAAATGTCTATGTTTTTTAAATGTTTGAATATAGTGTCTATGCGGTGGCTTTCATCTCTGAGGAGTTCTGTCAAGTCAATTGGTACATATAGGTTTTGTCTTAGATGGTAGTCAGTCAGTATATGCTTGATTGTGAGTTCTGAGTTACACGATCGGCCGCAGGTTTGTCCTTGTTACGGGGCACCTAGATTGGTCCCGATCCAATCCGATTCGATGATCCGATGGCCACCGATTTTCGGCCGTTCAAACTTGTTTGTTTATCGACCGATTTCGGACTGACGAAGCTAAATGGCGCCTAATGATATACTGTGTTTCAAGAAGGTCTACAGCCTGTACATCTTGACCGATTTGTGACTGACGAAGCTAAATGGCGCCTCAGATTTATTTTTTCGGGACTAATATACTTCCGGAAGATTGATAGGCCTCCTCTCCTTCATACCTCCAACATTCAACCTAATAGAAGGTTTCTATGCTTATTAGCTGGTGTTTCTAAAATTAATCACTCATTTTCACTTCACTACGAGGTCATTACTTACGAGCTGTGACTAGATCGAATCAGATCTGGTCGGGACCAGTGTAGGCACTCACGTCGGCCGGCGGCCGCTGTCGGTCAAACGAAATCGGATTGGATCGGATCAGGAGAAATACGGGTCCAAAGTAGGTCAAAAGTCATAAGATTTTACTTTATATTTTCTTTACTCCCTGCTTTTTCCTATTTATAAAGTAGTTCATTTCCTGTTTATTATTTAACCATAAGAGGAAAAAAGAAATGGATTGACGATCTCTTACAATTTCACAAATCCTCATCTCTCTTTTTCGTCTCATAATAATATTTACTCTTTACCCAGATAGGCCGTCATGGCTACATGAGTCCGTTCAGCGAAAGCTAAAAAGATTTAATACTGAAAGATTTCATATGGCTCGACAAATAACAAATATTATTTTTAAATTCGGTTGGATTTTGTGCTTTTTTGTATTTAAAGATGTATTTCATAGCATTCAATGCTTACTATAACAGTCTATTCTTGCGTCGTTAACACAATATTTTGGGGTTTCAAGAAAATTAAACGTATAAGGCGTCCTTCCCACGACTTGTCAGCTGATTTCCAAATGTTTAACAAAATTTACGAAAATACCACAACTAAACATACCTCTTAATATAACATATTTTTGTTAATACTGTTTCTGTTATTAAGTTGTTTTGTGCATCCAAACTCTTGTATCTCTATTTATATCTTTCATAGTATATTTAGTTTTTAAAATTTGCATAAAACAGTCAATGATTTTGCCTTGAAAGTAGTTTCTCAGGTCTAAAAAAAAAAAATTCTAGAAGTAGAATTTTTCGCTTTTAAATAGCTTTATAAAGCTTCACTACGCAAAATCGTAAATACTCTCGCGAATTGAGTCGAAAAAACACTTTACAGCTGGCGTGTACCGCTGATTACACCGATATGCATGATTCCGGCGTTTCCTCCAAAATATGTCTACTTTACTAAAATAAATATTTGATGTGCTGATTCCAAAAATGTAATAGTTTTTTTCCCACAAATAGTAGTTGTACCTAAAATGTCTTAATGTAGTTCTTTGCATATGAAACTGAAAAGAAACCAGAAAAGAAAGAAATAATGCTGATCGTTGAAATTAATGTGTTTCACAAAAATATAACATTCAACAGTGTAACAGACAACAATAAATGCCTTATTTAATTTTTTCATAGTCCAATCCCTGTAAATTTTGTTTTATGGACATTTGGAGGCCCGGTGGCCGTGAGTGTTAAGGTCAGAGCACTCAACACCCCTTGCCAAAAGTCGTGGGTTCGAGTCCCACTATGAGGTGTTGGCTTTTCTTTAGAACAAGCCAAACAATTTCTTATTCATCAGGAAGAGGATCCAGTATTTACTGTCCATTAGTAATGCTTAATATTACGCTGTAACTAACTCCACTGATTTAATTTCCACTGATTTTACGTCATAACCAATGAACATTTGACGGTTTCGATACTACGGTAACCACGTGGGTTAGTCTCCATAGCAATGGAACCCTCGGGTACTATCGTCCGGACGGAACCGAAGCGCTACAGTTTTGGCGTCCCACTAGGCCATAGCTAATGCATATCCATGCCAAAAAATAAATCAGTTCGACCAAATATAGTTGTGTTTGATTGTATAAGTGGTGTAAGCGTTGGAAGGGAGTAAGGATTCAGTATGTTTGCCTTAGTAAAAGGTGGAACCGGGTTTGGATAATAAGATGTTTCCATAGGGGAGGCTTATCCCCTCTCTCTCTCTCTCTCTTTCTCTCCCTCTCTCTCTCTCTCACTCTCTCTCTCTCTCTCTCACACTCTCTCTCTCTGTCTCCTCAGGTCTGCTGGGGTAACCACTTATCTCTCTCTACCTCCGTCCTCCTATCCCAATCACTCTTTCTTCCTCCCTCCATCCCTCTCTTTCTCAATTTCTCGGAAGCGTTTCTAGGATTCTAGGAACTCTGTTTAATATTTCCAAGTAATATTTAAACATATATGGGATTAGACTTGGTAAATCGAATGAAACCATTTTTAAAGCCAATTCGGTAAATTTTGGGAAAATTTGAGTTTTCGTTTTGGATATTTATGATTTGCGGAATTCAATTGGTTAGGAGTAAACGTATAATATGATTATATATTGTCGGTAAAAGAAATTAAGTGAATGAGAAACATGTATAAAGTAGAGTTTTCATTACAAATGTACGAGAAGGCGGTATAAGTAACTTCCCGTTGGCGTTGTGTGCTCCTGTTCCCTGTGTTCTGTGTTTTGTGGGGCCTAAAATCTCGCTTTTCTTCAAGGTTTATGCAGTATGTGTTTGAGTTTTTTACTAAATATCTAATCAAAATTTGATTTTGGAGTTGAATCGTTAAATTGAGCACCTGTGTCAGCTTAATACAGGAAATGAAATGCTATTCGCCTTAGGCCGCACCTACATTGGACCCGTATTTCTCCCGATCCGATTTCGTTTGACCTACAGCGGCCGACGTGAGTACTTACATTGGCCGATTTGATCTAGACAAGGCTCGACAAGGCTCAGTAATTACCTTTATTAGTGAAGTAAAAATGAGTGATTAATTTAAGAAATACCACCTAATAAGCGTAGAACAGTGTAAGAGTAAATTTTTTACTGTTACACTACGGTAAGAGAAAGATTAGTATTCATATTTTAAAATTGTGAATAAGAAAGGTAGCTAGAAGGTTATAAGCATTGGAAGGTTATAAACGTTGGAAGGTTATCTATCCATGTAATTTAATAAGCAAGTTTATATATATATACAGGGTGTCCCGTAAATGTCTAGTCATATTGTGGGAGGTGATAGGTACCCTTCAGGGGAACAAAAAATGTTCTATGACGATTTTCCGAATTCTCGCCCATAAGGGAGAAAACGTCGTTTTATTGTTTTATCGAGACAAACGTGGTTTTTAGAAGATTAGTCGTTGTAGCTCCGTCCCAGGTGGTTCTACTAGAAAGGAAGTGAAACAAATCGAAAGCTGAGTAAATTTACTATAAGACTAGTTTTTTTTTTTTTTTTTTTTTTTTTTTTTTTTTTTTTTTTTTTTTTTTTTTTTTTTTTTTTTTTTTTTACGGCGCATCTACATCTAGGTCATTAGCGCCGACATCCAGGGTACAGCCAGGAATTTTACCAGCGAGCCGTGGGATGATAAAATTCCTGCCGGAGGTTGGGAATCGAACCCACCATCTCCCGCTTATGAATCCAAGGCGCTAGCCATTAGACCACGGGAGACCCCTATAAGACTAGTTGAGAGTAAACGTAAAAATTAATGAATGTAAGTATGTATATCTTACCAAAAGAAAGATATTTTAAATTTCCTGACATTTTCTTGATATTTCTTTCCAGCGTTACTCCTCAATGGGCAGGATCTGAGATTTCCGAGTTTCAGAAAAACTTCCACATTTAACCAGCTTTCCATTCATGTATCACAACCCGGTTTTATTGAAGTATGTGAACGATTTAAGAACAAAAGTTTTTAAAAAAACATGGATCTGTGAAAAGAAAATTATATTTTTTTTTTTTTCAGTTTATTCAAAAAGCTGAAGAGAAATATTTATTTTTATAAATGTTTACATAAATATAAAGTAAATATTTACTTAAAACAATAAAAAAAATTACTTCCACGAATATAAAAAAAAAATCCGAAAACAGCAAATGTCTCATCAAATCATCTCAAATTTATTTTATAAAATTTATATTTTTATTAGTTTGAATTTTATGTTGATACAATATTAAATGAAAATTTCATTTCATCTTGTAGCCCAATAAATACATAATGTATTAACTTTCCATTGATTGCACGATTTGAATGAAACAAGAATGATGTTTGATCTATACTAGAATGATTAGGTAGAAGTTGTGGATAGATAATTCAGCAAATTAATACGGTTATCTGTGGCGAGCAGTGTGTTTGTATTAGGAGAAGGATTAGGACAATATTTACGGGGCTTGGGTATGTATCCATTATCATTACCTTTCTCTCATACCCTGTTTCTACCTCTATCTAACAATATATCCTTCATTTAGGACTTCTTTTTGTACCTTAACCCTGGATTGACACCGTGTGGTGAAAAATACCCCACAGTATTGTTTGTTCTATGGCATGTTTCTTAATTTCTGTAAATCGCAGAGACTTCCTCTTTCTTCCTAAGTATACATTCCCTAATATCTCGAAGACGGTTAGGAATATTTGTAAACGGAGGGTTACCATGCGAAAGCTTACTAAATGTTCTACAAAAAAGATTCTGAAACAATTTTTGATTAGGCTATGTCAATCGGAGAAATAAGTGCTTAAACTTTGAAGTAATTGATTTCGTTTATTCGAACGGTTCTTTTTGTTTATTTTTATTCCTTGTTATTTTTTAATTGCTTAAAGTTGGATAATGTATTTGACAATAAAACAGATTAATTAAAAAAAGAAAAACAATTCATTGTTAAAAATATATCAGGCTGTACCGTATGAAATGTCAGTTTTGGATTTGTCGATTTCCTTCAAATGTCTTGAAACTGTCGAGGCTCCTACTCCGAGTTCTTTGGCATATTCCCTAGTGTTTTTAATTGCTTATAGTAGTCAAATGTATTTGACAATAAAACAGGATACGTATAATTAGAATCAATATTTTGTTTCTTAGAATTCGAAGATGCCGTATGAATATCTAGATTACAGTACTGGTGTTGATTTTGTTCTTTAGAATTATTCTTAGTATTCCCTATTTTCATCTGTTACCCATAGTTTTTTTATTGTTAGTAGGTTTTTCTTATTGATTATAGAATATAAATCTATTTGGCTATAAAACAGGATACGTTAAATTAGTGACAAAATTTCGCAGATTTCTGAGCGAAATACTTTTAAGATTTTCTACCACCACGAACGGCTTTTTTCCTCTATTTTTATCCACTAGGTAGGCTCTATTTTGCATATTATTCTATATAAGTTTTATTCAGCAGGGGATTCTGATGAAATGTCGTGTTTTTGCTGTGGATTTTAAATACGATGTATCTAAGATTGGATAACATTAGCGAGTCTACATAGTTAAGAACCGACGACGGAGGATTACTTCTTGCTATGATTTAGTCTACATATGTATATTAAGTCCTAAATCCAAAAAATAAACTTCACAACGGTTAGATACTATGAGCGAATATGGCGGTTCAATACCCGTAGAAACAAGGGGGCCGCAGGAAATTTACCTGCTAAGAGTTAATCCTCAAGAGCTGTAAATATACCCCAGGTATCTGCCGTCACAAATACAAAGCCTAGGCGGAGAGCACCCCAAAAACTCAGATCCAAACATAAGGTTATGTACTAAATATTCATAAAGACCACTTAGTTGTAACCCGATTCATCAATTAGCAATCAATAGTTTTCAACAAAGGTTATATACTAAATATTGATAAAAAGTATTTAATTAGAAAAAAAACAATATTCCACAAGACTTGTTTTTGGTCCATTTGTGTCTACGAGGTATATTAGCACCATAAGGTATATTACTAAGTATTATATCTAGCATTGCCAATAACTTATTTAGCGATAGTAAACTTAACTTTTCCCAAATTTTTAAACTAAGCACAATATAGTTACTTGCACTCATGGCAGTACTTGAACGGCAAAAAAAAAAAAAAAAAATTAAATGAGGCCTGGAGATAAATGAAACGTGGAGACTGGTGTCCAGCAGAAGATAAAATGTATGGGTTACTCATATGTCCCACAATATGCTCTAAAAGCCTACCACATGGAGTTCCAATCACATGTTCGGCGAAAACGATAAACGGAGAAGACAAATGCCGCCTCTTCGTGCTACTGGATCTTCATTTTCATTGTTAACAAAAAGGACGCCTCAGTCCCTCCTTAAAAGCTGGAAACCTCATACTTGCAAGGAAAAACTTTTTTTTCTAGCACCTGCTTCTACGCCATTTTCTCACAGACTCCCCCAGAGAACCGACGCCTCCACTCCCCAAGGCCTACCGACCACGGGAAAAAAACAGAAGAATAAAAATCTTAAATTGTATACAAAAACTATTACATCCAAAATGGAGAAGAAAATTGACTATCTTTTGTGGATAGTAAACATTTACAAGTGGTGCGAATTCCGAATAAAATATAAAACATAAAATGTTATCAGTCCAAAGAGGTAGAGAAAGCAGGTTCTCACTCCCCGCTGGGCGCCACGTCACAACTGAAACCTGCCAACTTACACAGAAATAGATAATTCTTAATCTGTATAAGTTAATACAATTTTGTACTAAAAACGTACTTACTCTTTGACTACTGCTTAGAAGGCTCTATTCCAAACAACTAAAAATTCGTTGTCATTTTAAGTATCTTGTTTTACAAGCAAATTCCTTTTACTGTTATAATCAACTGTAAATATGTGCTTCATAACGAATAAAATTCCATTCTGTCGTGGGTTAAATCTTTCTATAAAATAATAAATAAGGATAACTTCAGTCAGAGGCTATACGGAAGGTTATATAGACAGGAAAATTCAAAACAAACTACGTCATCATGATTAGCCACTGCCATCTTGAGTACCACAGCCACTCCAAAACTAATTATTACCCATACCTTTCACCGTTTTTTAGCTTATTTTACTACTATACTAATTTTACTGATAAATGCAATTTAAAACAAGAAACAACCAATTAAAAAGTGAGATAAACAAAGAGAAAAACCCTTTCAAAACAAACACTTTTTACGTTTTAAGCGCTTACATCTCTGATTGACGTTGCCCCATCGAATATTGCTTCAGAACCTTTTTTGTAGAAAATTTAGTAAGCATTCTAATGGTCACCTTCCACTTACCACGAATTCCCAACCGTTATCGAGATATTTACGAAAAATGTATGAAGATCCGAAAACTTTTCATGTCTATTAATAAAATATTTTTTTGCGTACTTCCTTAACTCCAAATATAACCAACATTTAAAAATATGAGTTGGGATTAATTTCCAAGATGTAGAAAATATTTCAATTGAATCCCGCGATTCTAAGTACCCTCAAAAAAATAATGACTTACAAAAACATTGATTCCACTTTTCTCAGGAACGGTTAGAGATATCGCCTTGAAAATGGTTTCATTCGTTTTCCTATGTTAAGAAACATATAAAACAAGTACCTGCAAGCATATGAACTCAAAAACGTAAGCGTTACGATTTGTTTTGCGCGAATTTCGCCCCAAAAACTATCTTCCCGTGGGCGGATTTTGCTGGTTAACGAACTTGACCTTTCAAATTAGAAGAGAGATTTTTGTACCAAATTTCATCAAAATCGGACCTTTTTTGAGCCGTCAGGAGCGCGAACAGACATATTTATAAATATATACATATATATAAATATATACATATATATATATATATATATATATATATATATAAATATATATATATATATACACACACAAATTTGAACCACCTATATTTTCGTGATCTATGGGGTCTGAAACGAGAAAGTTTCTGGTCGACACGTCCGGATCGCGTCATGAGGTCAACCTCATAAGCGGGTTCTCCCTATGGAGATAGGGAGTAACCGCGCTAAAAGCTATTAATAAAATGGAAAAGCAATATTAGAGCAGTATTGTACAACTAATTTGTTATAAAAGAGGTGTTAGTGAAAACGCGATTGAACACCTTCTGCTTTGGGTTTTTCCCCTTCCTGCACCCCTGTGCGAGGTAATTTACGACAATTACTAAGAATAGTAGGTAGTGTTAGTAGTTATAAATTTTTATCTTCCCTGATCTTGTACTTATGTTTTACCAATATACTTTAGGAGTAGGATTTGTGATTTTGAAAGTTGTTCCTAGGAAGAGAATTGTGAGATAAATGAGGCATCCTAGCTGGTAGCAATCCTACGCATCAGTAGCCAAGTCCTCTCGGGATATTGCCCGTTCCTACCCTACTTCTCCTATGGACGTGCTTCTCTTCCTAAACGGCAGTCCAGGGCTCTTGTGGTTCTTCTAATGGCAACTCACTAAACGAATCCTACTTGGAAATGCGTCTGAAGTATGTACCTGCAAGTCTATCAGAGAAACCCGTCCAGGGAATCAATGTTATTTGAAAAAAATGAATAAGATTGATGTTTCGCTTTATGATTTTATAATTTTCCGAAGGAATGTAGATATTAAGGTCGCACTAACGAAGAAAATCCATAGTGCAGAAGGGAATCCACTCAACGGGCCCTGAGATGTGAAAAATCCCTTCTATAGGCGGGACTCGCCCCCCCCATTTCCGTTCCAAATGTTTTATTTAACGCTAAAAAGCGCATTTGAGAGAAGAGTTCATCTTCAGTGCCTAAGCAGTGTAGTTCAACACCACCAACCACACATTTCTATCTCACTCCGTTCCCCCCATACGTCGTCCTAAAGGTTCTTTAGAGAAACCCGTGTTTTTTATAGTGCAACTCTCATTTTCTCTTGTTGCACACATTTTTTTTTCAACAATTCATTACATTTTTAAAATCAGTATGGGATTTTCTTTAAGGTTAAGGCACATTCAATGTTCACAATTATCTCACTCAGACCGTAATATCAATCCCAAAAGTTTAAATTAATAAAAGCTTTTGATTAGCGACAACTATTCGAAAGTAACTACTCTTCCACTACATATTTTGTCTAGTTTTACCCCGTCAAGGATTGTCATTAACTAGCGATACACCCTGTCTACTTCTTCTTTGGGCTCTTGGAGCAGACTCATAGCTTCCATCTGGTTTTTTTTTTGTTGGCCCAAAACTGGGAACATATTCTTAATTGTTGATAGCTTCTTATTTCTGGTCGATCCCGTTGTTGGAGTCTCCCCTTGATCTAGTGGCTAACGCCTTAGATTCTCATGCGGGAGATAGTGGGTTCGATTACCACCGGCGCGCAGAGTTCGATTGAACTGAAAAAAAAAAAAAAAAAAAAAAAAACGTTGTTTCCTATTACTCTTTTAATTTCTTCTTCTAGAAATTATACCAATCTCTTTGGGAGAGAAAAGGTTCTAGCCTGACTGAATTCTGTAACACAGCGAGCTCCTTGCCTCTTACAGCTCAGAAAGCTTGACTCCTATAAGACCGTGCAAAAAAAATAGTTTCGCCTCTTCTTGGATTATGAAGTGAAATTTGGATTTCAGTTATTCTATAGTAAATTCTGAGGATTTTAAAGATGCGTCTTTGATTAGCGAATAACAAATGATACAAATGTCTTCCATATTTCACAATACATCTGCCTAATCCCAATATTTAATACAAATCCATTAAAAAAAAAAAATTAATGTAGACAATGTTTTTTGCACCCTTAACACTCCAATGGTCGCGTGAGATCTCTCAGATACACAGCATCTTTCGCAGACTGTGTAAGGTGCGCAAGTGCGTTTTGGCTATACCCTTTACTATTCATAGAGCAGGTAGTGGCTGATGTGTCAGTACTGGCCTGATGTCCCTCCAAGCAGTAACTATCCACTAAAACTATTTTGTATCTCATAGATACCACGCGACCATATTTGTACTTTTAGCAAATTGGTGTCATAAATACCACAAAATAAAAACAACGTCGAAATAAACGTACATAATATCAAGTATGAATATGGATGCTGCGATTGATGAAGAAACAGGGGTAAAAAAGATAGCACTGTAGCCGAGAGAACCAAAACTAGAAAGCGACGCCAAATGTTTTGGGCAAACGAGAGTACAAAGCTCACGCAGTATAAATGCAAGGTGTTCGGCCAATATTTATGTCTCTATCATTGCACATTATATTGTCCAGATGGATGTAAAGTGAATGATGATACAGGAGAAGTTTTTTGAAGTTATATATTACTACAAAATATTATTAATATTTCCTACCTACTTGTTATTTGTATATTTCAACTATATACGTTTACATATAATAAATAAATAACATATAATACAATGCAAGGTGAGGAGTAACCCTTCAAAGCTCATATATACATTTACAGTAGAACCTCTCATATCCGACCTTCCCATAACCGACTCCTTCCGATATCCGACCATCTGTGATTCACACGCGCCCCGTTGGTGAGCCTGTTCAGACTTGAAAGAGTGAGTCATCTACACTATGCTTTGTTTTCCTGGCCCAAACTGTGAGTTCTGACGTGATTGTTGATGTGGAATGTGCTGTAATCTTGTACATTTCTATATTTGTTAAAGAAGAATGACTTGTTGAAGCTGATATTTCAGAAGTTACTAATGAATACCTTAACAATGACCAAATCATAGCTGTTGTGCAGAACAAAGCCGCTGACGAAGAAATCGACTCGGACGAATACAACCCACCAGTGACGACGTTGCGGGTCATTCTGCTGCTAAGGACGCCTTCGACGTAGCGGTGAAATTCATCGAGGAACATCCAAATGCAACCCCGATGGATGTATTGTGGGCTAAAAAGTGGAGGATACTTCCGCAAAGTCAAGATTAACTAAATTAAAACAACAATCCATAACTGAATTCTATAAATAAAGTATGCTTAAATTTTGTTCGTATTACCAAAAGAGTAAATGTTTGAAATGTATATAGCAAACTTTTTACAATTACAATAAAGTTGTATTACAGTTTGTGCTGTACAATATAGCTGTTATAACTTTGAACGACTTTTTTTTTCCTCCTCCCAATATCCGACCTTTTGGCCGTTCCGACCATGGCCCGGTCCCGTCATGGTCGGATATGAGAGGTTCTACTGTATTATATAATAAAAGTGTATCTTGAACTTTGAAGGGTTATTCCTCACCTTGGATTGTATTATTAATTAATACCCTTCCCCTTTTCATCAACATATTGAAATAAATAACTTTTTCTTGGTAAATTTACTAATTTTTTTATATATTAATG
Source organism: Gonocerus acuteangulatus (assembly GCA_946811695.1). Lineage (NCBI taxonomy): Eukaryota > Metazoa > Arthropoda > Insecta > Hemiptera > Coreidae > Gonocerus > Gonocerus acuteangulatus. The sequence continues at coordinate 30,892,278 of OX328125.1, forward strand.
TCCATTTAACAGTTTTTGTCCATTCTTAATACAATTGATTAAGTTATTTACGGTAAATGAGACTGAAACTCAGGCGTATCTCTCAGATACGAGGCGACCACCAATGGTAGTTCCAATGGCGCGACCATTGGAGTGTTAAGGAAGTGGAATATCAGCAATGTTTTTGGGTTTATATATATGTTTGACAATTGTAAATGTATCAATATGACGACTGCTTTGGATATACAATACATGCAAACGTTCTTGACAAATAACATTAATTTAATTCCCCTTTTGTTGATATAAACTCCTTATTGACATAAATAGTGTTTATTAGTTCCTGGATAGTTTTCTTCTGTAGTAGGATCTAGATAAGCCCTTCCAAGACCTTCTACAGACCTCTATTTATTTAATTCCCCTTTTGTTGATATAAACTCCTTATTGACATAAATAGTGTTTATTAGTTCCTGGATAGTTTTCTTCTGTAGTAGGATCTAGATAAGCCCTTCCAAGACCTTCTACAGACCTCTATTTATTTAATTCCCCTTTTGTTGATATAAACTCCTTATTGACATAAATAGTGTTTATTAGTTCCTGGATAGTTTTCTTCTGTAGTAGGATCTAGATAAGCCCTTCCAAGACCTTCTACAGACCTCTATTTATTTAATTCCCCTTTTGTTGATATAAACTCCTTATTGACATAAATAGTGTTTATTAGTTCCTGGATAGTTTTCTTCTGTAGTAGGATCTAGATAAGCCCTTCCAAGACCTTCTACAGACCTCTATTTATTTAATTCCCCTTTTGTTGATATAAACTCCTTATTGACATAAATAGTGTTTATTAGTTCCTGGATGGTTTTATTCTGTAGTAGGATCTGGATAAGCCCTTCCAAGACCCTCTACAGACCTCTATTTATTTAAGGGATCCTCCAATGACCCTCTCATATATACTTCTTAGCAGAGGTACCACCTCTTCCAGCATTTTCCAACCAAGGAAACTACAAGAATAAGATGTCTTTGAATTACAACGAAGGTAATATAATTTAAACAAAGTATATTAGACTAATTCGTGCTTTATTATGGCACGTTTATTAAATACTAATAGTTTCATTTATTAAAACAATCCTTAGTTCAATCATAAATTCTGGATTATGTGCACAGCTCTATCAGTTATTCTACCTTTTCATCTTTTGAAATGTAAGTAGAAATGAAATTATCACACCCTTTACAAGATGTTTTACCAACCTTCTGTAAGAATACAAGAAAAATACAAAACTTTTTTGAAAATGTTAAAACCGTCTACATTACCACCGTAAAAACCACGGACCAAAACTGTCATCACGCTTTTTCAAAAAAATTCCTTTTTAAAGTCTGCCGTCGAATCGTGGGCGTACATTGGGAGGGGGCTGTACCCCCTTCCCCCGCAATCTTGAAGAAGAAGAAGAAAAAATTTGTATTTATGAATGTTTCACATTACTTGGAGGAGGTTATCATGTCTTTATACAAAAATATAAATTATCCAAAAAAAAAATATATATATATATATATACTTAACATAAGTAAAAGTTATGAAGAATAATTATCAATTAATAATGAATAACATTCTTCTAATCCAAAACTTACAGACTTATAAGCTAATTTTTTTTTAATTATTATTTTTATTTACTAATACATTATCTATATACATGGAGGCATATAGAAAAAAATTTGTCCTTCTCATCAATTTATTTATTTAGTTTTATTATTATTAGTTGGTGAATAGCACATAATTCCTGGAATATGCTAATATTTATTTATTTAGTTTTGTTCATTTATAAAGTACCCTTAATTTCTAAATTAGCTATTACTATCAATATCTCATTCATTTATAATGAAAGCTCTTATTTTTAATGAGTTTGTAATGTAATAATAAATATTGTTAAGTTTTTCTATTGAGTCTATTCCCCCGCAATCTTGATTTAATGGGTAAAAACTTTGAGTTGAATTTGTATTTATTTTTTATTTTTTTTTTACCAAAATCTCATTAAATATTCTTATGATGAGATAATGCACTTAATTAAATAAAAATACAATTAATGAATTAGAGAAATGGTCTTACCCGGACTACAAACAGTACCGAACGCATAGTGTTAGCAAACTAGCTGCTCTGTGCTGTGTTTACTCCAGGATATGCTGGTCTGTGCTGTGTTTACCCTATCCCAGGTAATCCAGCCCATTGCCACCGCTCATCGACATACATTGATATTACTTCCTGGCTAATAGTAAAGTCATGGCTAGAGCCCGGAAGGTAGGAACTTATTTTTGGTTAAAATAGGCAGGCAAAAAGGCACTTGACATGCTGAAAGTAGGCAGTATTGTAATTAAAATAGGCATTTATTAGGAGTGAAGGCAAAGAGGAATCTCACTCATTATTACTGAAAATATGTATTTTAAATACTCATTCATTTCTTTATTATCAATTTATCACAGAATTAGTGTACTTACTCTTACTTTCCCTTCTTACAAGCAACAACAAGATGCTTTTTCTAAGTATCAACTCTCATAGACCTTCTAAGAGAAAATGTTTTTCATTATGGAAAAACTTCCTCTGCATTATCCTATCATTTCTAAATCCGGAATACCAGGTGATTACACCATTGTCACAGCAAAAGGGGTGTGAGGAAGGAGACGTACTTTTCTCATCCTCTCTCTTTCATTCATTAAGCTTGTGCATTCCTTCTACTAATGAAGGTTTTGTTATTTAAAGAGGTTTAAATCCATGGGTTGGGAAAATAAGCTTTCGAATTGATATTTGTGACGGCAAAATGTAATTTAATTTGTGAAACCTTTTTTGTTTTCTACGAACTGAAATTAGAAATTCGTTATGTGCTTTTTAAAATGTTTAAATCGCAGAAAAAAATGCATAACGAGCAAAAAAAGGCTTTAAATCTTAAAATAGCCAAAATAGGCAAAAAAGGCAAAATAAAAATTGTCTCTACACTTCCTAAATGCACGGAAACATATTTATTTCTATCTGATTCTTCAATATATCCATTCAGATAAAAAAGGCATTTTGCCTAACTTCCGGGCTCTAGTCATGACGTTCACACTTTTGTGTACGATAACGTTCAACTACTACTATTTTTGAAACATGCATAAGTAATGGGTCTTTTTTGACTTACATAAAAAAAAAAAAAAAAAAAAATCACCAATGAATACAGGTATATTTTGTACAACGTAATTGCATGAAGCACAAGCCTTCATGCAGCATCCAGAATAGATGAGGAGTTGAATTTCAAAACGTCTCTTCACAATTTTGAATATTTTTTGGAAAATCATAAAAATCCCACGGTGGTCTTGCTAACAATCTTTCCGATTTTTTTTATATAATATTGTTGAATTCTAAAACGTTATAATATCAAGAAATAATGATACCACTTTATATTTTTTTTAGGTTATTAAACATATTAGTTTGGCAAGAGACGTTTTGATTGTAAAATTTTAAAATAAGAATTTATTTATATTTATTTAAATTTTAACGTCCATTTATTATTAACTACGAATTTTAGGACGGGTTATCTATAGGTTACCACCCTTTTCTAGCCAGGATAGGGGTGATGCCTTTTCTTTTTTTCGAAAGAAAAGCCACCGCCCCTAGTGGGAATCGAACCCACGACCTTTGGCACGCAGTGTTAAGAGCTCACGCCTTAACCCTCACGGCTATCGGGTCTCCTTAAAATAAGAAACATTTTGGTTCTTCTCCATGTTTGAGCTTTGTTGTATACCTAGTTTATAGTTTTTCCAATTTCAATTAATTCTTAATTTTTATTTTAGCAAAAAGAAAAGGCATCAGCCTTGTCCTGGGGTTCCATGATAAAAATACCCGCGACACGTATAATGAGTGTCAACAAAAAAAAAATTAAAATATTTGAAAGCCTCTCACAAAAATTAATATTAATTCTAATAATAATTAATTCTATTCTTCGGAGCCCCGGTGACCGTGAGTGTTAAGGCGTGAGCACTTAAAACTCTGTGCCAAAGATCGTGAGTTCGATTCCCACTATGGGGCGGTGTCTTTTCTTTAGAAAAAAAAAAGAAAAGGCATCATCCCTATCCTGGCTAAAAAAGGGTGATAACCTATGGATAAACCTTCCCAAAATTCCTAGTTAATAATAATGGAACTTAAAATTTAAATAAATAAATAATTAATTCTAATAAGAATTAGTTCTCATAATAATTAATTTCAATGAAAATAACAATGTCTGTTATGAAAAAATCTCATATCTGTAGAATCACATTTTTTTGAATACCTTGACATTGTTTTGCCATTGTTCGGGAGAATATATATTTTGAATCTTTGTAGTTTTCATATTCTGTAAAGCCAAGGTCAGCATCATTCGCTAAGTAACTGTGACCATTAACGAAGAATTTCAAGTTGATTTTTTCTTTCCTGGATTCTTTGTGAAAATAAGCAGAATTAGACTTCGGAGAGTAGATATTTACCGGAATGATACTATTTTTAAAATAATTGCGTCAGATGTAACAAACAAAAAAAAACAAATAAAAAGAGAGCAAAACGTTTATTTTCAAGGCTTCTCCCTTTCTGTGCTCTTTATACCCAGGACATTCATATGGGTTTTTGTTTTTTTATCCAGTACCAATTTATAAGCACTTATTTTATTTTTTTTTTTTTAAGCTTATTCAAATAAAGATCTCTTTATATTTTTGTAAGGCTGTAGAGGAAATAAAGGGATGAGATTAAAAGCAGAACCGGCCCTGGAGAATGTGACCGAGGCCCCATTGCTTCCTTCACTATCCACGAGAGAGTGCTACTGTTCTCTTGAGATTTACGCTGACATTTATTGCCTCTTTAATATGACAGTTGTCTCACAGGCACCTTCCTTATTTCTTACGCTTTTACCAACTTATATCTCAATGTAGGAACCTACGTAGAAAATATAGTACCGAAATCTGTCGCAGGAGGCGTGGCGCACGTCCCCCTTAATAACAAATGGAAGGCGAAAGGTTAAGAAATTCCAACATTTTGACATGTCTTGACGGTGGAGGTTCATTTCAACCCTAGGATGCCCAAGGCGTTTTTTCCACTCTCACTCTCCAGAGAGGGGAAGGGGTCTTGAATTATTTATTCCTATGTACTTCATTTAAAAATATGTTGTTGTTTTATTCTTGGTAGTTTTGTGCTTATTATAGAGTATACCTGTTTCGGAAAACAGAGAAAAAGATATTTAATAGTTTTTGAGCACTACTTTTTTTTCCATAATACATTGTTATATTTCTCATATTTGAGACATTTGCCATTTAAAAATTAATTGTCACATTTGTACAAAACTGATTTTTTTTGCCAAAGCATAAATATGCTTTGGCGATGACTAAACTGAAAAAAAAACACGTTAAAAACAGCGTTATACAGCGTGTTATACAGTACATTACATAGGTTTGTCGGGTGGACCTAAAGCATATTTATGATCCTGAATTTGAGCAGCAGGGTCTAAACGAAATTATTATTTTTTTTTTTTTTTACATTATTATAAGATGAATCAGAGAAAATGTTTCTGTTAATTCAGTAGGTGATAAATCACTGTAGGTTTTCTAAAAAAAACTTCATACTTTTATGAAGCAGTCTGGTCAATTTATATAGGTGTTATCCTTAGGGCAAAAGTGGGTTTAAAGCATCAACTTTATGGTTTAGTAAACCATTCAGATTTCATTTACAAATAACTCCTAGTCAATTTTAAAGTGTGAAATAACGAATAAATGATACATTCTTAATTTATTAATAATAAATACTTAACCTTCCAGTAGTGGCGCCCCTTTTTGGGACATCCATAGTGGCGCTACACGTCACAGGTGCAAACCCTATTTCGTGCGGGCTAAACAACTTCTTATTTTACACCTTCTTTCACGAAGTAATTGTAAACAGACCTTATTTGTAACCACATGAACATTGTTCTAATGTATTTTATCTGTTATTATTAAGAATTCACAATGTATTTCTTTATTTATATTATTTTTTTTAATTACAACTAGAAATGTATCTGTATAATTGATTCGAGCACATCACCTTATTTGCGGGTGCTCATAAATAAATGAATTAAAAAAAAAATGAATATTTCGTGCGGGAAAATGTGCCTCAGCAACGTGATTACATTGCTATTTGAGAGAAATAGTAGAAAACCGCAGACTGGATAACAAAACAACACTTTTGTTTTTGCTGGGGACATAAGAAACCAACGTTTTCGATGAAATAAAATCATATCATGTTCGGTATGAAATAACATATTAATATAAAATATGAAAATGAATATCCAATCTATTTTTACGTCTAAACCCGGCCATACTTTAAAACACTGCTGTTATTGGTATAAGTGCCAAATTTCTTATTGTTAAAAAAAAAAAGGATTATGTTTCATGAATACACTATTACTAGGTACTGTTAGTGGAATTATAATACACTTTATGCTAAAATATATAATATTTCTTATATACCAGGTTATCCTATCATCAAAAAAAAATGTCTAAATATATAAAATATGAAATAATAACAAAGTCCTGTGATACCGAATCCATACCTTCCAGTCCAAAGTCCTTCGCCGGATCCTTAATGCTCCCTTCTACGTCAACAATAATATCATCCACCGAGACCTCGAAATTCCCTTTGTCGCCGAATTAGCTAAAACCCGCTTCTCCACTTTTCATTCCAAGCTATCCTTTCATCCCAATCCCCTTGCCCAATCCCTTTCCACAGATGCGATCCCTTCCAATCCCCCGAGACGCCTGAAAAGAAAGTGGCCTAGGGACCAACTGTAACACTTAAAAACATTATTCATTCCTTAGGGAGTGACAGCAATGGGTGCCTTCTCCCCTCTGCTCTTCCTTGTGTATACCTATGTATGAGATATTTATTTACTTATTGTATTTATGTATACAGATTGTAAATATTCAAAAAAAAAAAAAAAAAAAAAAAAAAAAAAAAAAAATCCTGTGATGGTTTGTTGCTAAAATGTATATACGAGGCCATGTTAAAACTTATACTACACGATATTCATGTAAAAAAGGGTAGGAAATCACAGGAATAGTGGTGCTGTACCTAGCAGTTGAAGACCAATTTTTACTCCTCTCATTTATTCTACGATCGAATAACCTCACCCACATACTCATAGATGATAGCATAGTAAGATAGAGAACGAAAATTGTAAATATCTCATATTTGTAAAGTGAGTTGTGGCGCGATACCTGTGAGGTGACGAGGGCAGCCACTGCCAATGATGAGCTCACAAAAAGGCGTCAGTGCGACTCGTAGGTGGAAAAACGGAAGATATTAAAGCGGAGAGCACGCCAAAACATGGCTGCCAAACGTGCTCCGAAAATTAAAACAAATTATGCACCTCTCAGGCAGTGATGTGGGGTGGGTAAATACCCAGTGGGTAGGTAAATATAAATTGGGTATTTACCCATAGGGAAGGTAAATACCCAAAAAGTGGGTATTTTCAGTTTTTGAGCTTGATACAACTTCTTTGAATATTTTTTGGTGCAAACAAAGACTGAAACTTACCCATTTGATCATAAAAGCTTAATGAACATTAATACTTACCCAGTAATATTTTAAAGAAAGTTAAAAGTCGGTCCGGGTATTTATGGGTATTTAAAAGTTAATGTATATCTATGAATTTTCATGATTAATTTTACAGTGGGGAAGTTTAATAATTTTTAAAAAGGTTTTAATGAAGCCTATTCAATTATTAAGGACTTATTTAAATTTTAAAAACGGGCCAAAAACATTTTTAATGTTTATTATAATAGTTCAAAACCATTTTAAGTTAAGTTTAAGTTTGTGATCCTTGTTAATATTATTTGAAATTATGTTCATACAGTAGTAACAACATTACAGTAAGCGGAAATCTCACCAGAAATGAAAAGGTAGCTTCTTGATGACAGAGTGTTTTGAGTCCGAGTTGGGAAACTAGTTAACATCCTTGATCCAATTGTTGAACTCATCACTGCCATTCAGTTAATCAATTTGATCAACACAGTTCATAAGAGATTTAAGAATTACTGAAAACTCTTCAACAAGAAACCCAGAATCTTCTCTTCAAAAAACAGAGGAAAAACTTGTGTTAACTAAATAGGAGAAACGCATTCAGTTTGGTGTTTGAAACGCACATCTTGCTGCAGACTTGTTGAACTCTTCCATGAAATTAGTTGATCTTCGGAAAAGCATAGCTGGCTATGTAAGAGGGATTATGGCAAAGATCCTTTGTTTGGGAAGGTCTTGAAGACAATGACAAAGAAAATAATAAAATAAGTCCTATGTTATGGTGAAGAGGCTTGAAAGGTACATGTGTTTTGATCAATGAGTAGGTAACTTAATTTGTGTTTTGAGAAATTGAGATAATCCTAGTACACAGGTTTAGCTGAGGCTACATTTTTGTGAATGCAGTACAGTAGTATCAAATTTAGGCAAACAACTTGTTTTATTGGTAGTCGGGAGGTCAATGGCAAATTTTCAGATAATAATTTATTATTTATTAACCTCTCAGTGATCCTATTTTATAATTTATTATTATTTTAATAGTTTCTAAGTGTTGCAATAGCTCTAAACTGGCAAGATCCAATATAAACTGACATTTTACAATATTCGATTAGTAAGTCGCGGTTTAGTTAAATACCTTAAATACCCGGGTATTTATGAAATTGGGTATTTACCCTGGGTACATACCCTGGGTATTTACCCTTAAGAATAAATACCCGGGTATTTTACAACACTGCTCTCAGGTGCGCGCCACTACTGGAAGGTTAATGGTGCTAATGACCTTTGCAGTCGGAGCACCTAAAATTTAAAAAAAAAAAAAATCCTTATCTAGGATTAGGTACTGAATTTGCGATTAATATAACTGACCCTTGGAGAATAACTTTAGGAGTAAGCACTATATAAAACAAATACTTAATGTAGATTAAATAAAAAAAAGATGTTTATATAAATATAAGTGTAAATGTTATGCTTTCATGTGCATCGGTTTGCAGGTAGTACAACAATCAGGATCTTGTTGCTTATTTTTTAGAGGTTTCAAAAAGTTAATTTATAAGAAATAATGAAAAATATACAATGAGATGGAATTTAGGGCTTAAAAAATAGAGAAGGGAGCCAAAGTGAGATTCACGGTAAGAAAAAAAAATAAATAAAATAGAAAAAATAAAGAAACAGGATCTCTGAAGAAATTTACATAAATAAATATAGCAGGTGCTTAAATTAGTTTAATAGTAATATGAGTTAAAAAATGATCGTTTCTAGAAACAATAGCACCATGTTTTATTGTAAAATATTATAATGTTCAATTTAAAACACAATCTACAAAAGCATTACATTGAAAAAACGCTAAGATAACGCTGTTCCAGCTAGTCAGACTTCGTTCTTTAAAACAAGAAAGTTATTGGTCGAGTTCAGAGTAAAACAAAGCCTACGACAATACTGTTAAAACAGAAAGCTGTAGATATTGCTAGGGTTGGCCATCCCTCCTTCAAGAGGACTGTAGGAACGAGGTTTGCATCTGGAATCGCTTCGATAGGTACACGTGAAGCCGCCCGTCCATAATCTCCTCATACCTTACAATTCTCTGTTTCATCCAACCTCGGTACAGGATTATCTTCCACAATATACCGCAATGTCCGTGATAACACTATAAACTATCTTGCATTTTTAAGAAACGTTTTAATAGTGGAAATAAAACACAATTTATTTTTTTAATCCATGATATTTCATTGCAGTAAGAAGACTATAGTTTTGATGCAAACAAAATTCATTTTATTGTCATGTTTAGAATTTAACTTCTTCCCTAGTAAAAATGCTCTTAAACATGAGGTGATGGGGTCAAACGGACTCCGGATTCTGATTCAGCGTGTCTTAATACATAAGAATATATTTATGGTGCCTTTTGCCTGTGTTATTATAATGAAGCAAAACTTTATTAACGTTCGCCATTCACAAGCGTTTTTTTAATCCATGCTCTGATTCCATCCTTTCTGCCATCTAATGACTTCACAGGTTTATTAAGAAAGTCGTAATAAAAACTAACTGGACCTCCTGATACGAGGTTTCTTCTAAATTCTGATTAAAGAATTTAAATTGTTTAAACTACTTCTGGGCAGTCCTTACACTGATAGTATGTTCATCACGTAAACTATTATCATTATCGCTGAAGAGCTGGCAGATTCGCCACACGAAAATGAAATCGTAACACAGCACGTTCGTGTGGATTATCCATTTTAATTTTCTATGGCAATTAATATGAGTCCAATATTTACGAAAATTGATATATCACTGAACAATACATTAGTCAAAGCAAAACAAAATGCAACAAGATTCGAAATCTTATTGGACTAGTAATGAGACATAGCAAATCCCACGCATGATTATAACACGCACGAACTTATAGACTGACCTGATAGAATCTCATGTAGTCAAAAGATACAAGACATGCTCCAGCTCCATATCACCATTTTAGCTTGGTATATCCTTACTTTTCATGGTCCTTTGGCAAGTGTCGTTTCGATCAAACAAACTTCGTCACGCAGGCGCTGCATAACTAGGCACATTCCTGAAAAATGGGGTAATTCACCATTCGAAGTTTTGGCACCTACGGATGAATATATTAAAAAAAAAAAAAAGAAAAGAAAAGAAAAATGTTATAAAAATGAAATAATTCCTTTGCTAGGAAACCCCGATTAATCTGTAATTATGATCTGTAATTGTGATGTACAATAATCATTGTACTGACGATAATGCAATTGCTAATTAACAAATTAATTTTCGATTGATTTCAATTAAGTATAATGATGTTTGAGCTCCACGTTTGAGAATGTTAATATCAGCATGCGATATTAATGTACTGACTGATTCAAATGCCGCGTTGAGTGTATTAAAATTAAATTCAGTTGTAAATTCGCTAAATATTTGCTGTGCTTCATAAAGTTTATAATTATTCATCAGCTTTATAAATTGTTTTAAAAAATTAATTTATGTTTGGTTCTTCACAACGAAAACGATCATCAGCTGAAAATTGAAGAACTTGTTATTCTTGGAATTTAATTACCTAATTTTCAATTAGAAAAGCCCATTAGCGACAAAACATATAGCTTTCTGAACATTAATGATAATTAATGATTCGGTTCTTGATTAAACACCTACTTCTAATGGACCGATTTAGTTTATTTTTTACAGCACATCTTCCTTTCTAGATACCCAGAATATAAACCACCTTTGACGCGATTATGCAAAAATAACTGCCGGTGTGAGCAAATAAGTAATTTGGATGTGGAGTAAACCCCCTCTTCAGATGCCTTTTGCTGATTACCGAACTCGTTCAATCGTTTGCTATGGGGATGCTACATACAAAGTTTCGTAGGGTAAAAAGAAAAACTGTAGCCGCTATTGTCCTAACAGGCACATACACGTTTCACGCACACATAAATTTATATTTTATATTATGTACATTTAATAATATATAAAATATAAATAAAGGAGATTCTTTAATAATATATTATTCAAATAAATAGGGCGAAATCTAAAACGATCCGACTAGACAAGCCTCTCGAAATTTCATTGAATAGTAAGAACACCTGAGGGGTTTGAATATACCCCGGAGGTTTAGTAAATTCCAGATTCCACTCAGCAACCATTTAGGGCTTACCGGTGTATAATCGCTGTCTTGGGGGGTCTCTAGGGCGTTGGGAACACACTAAAAAACTTTCAAGTTTCAAAAATAGTTATGAAATATGATTAATTTCACTTTTTATATATGTAAATGATGTTAAAATGTGGGTTTATGCTAATTAATTAGCAGTTATAAAGCTAATAAAATGCGTGCTATTATAGGTAGCGAAGGTCCATCCATATCGAGGGGTTGAATAAACTGAATGATGAAGAATAATCTCAGGATGAGATGATCTGGAATATCACGTTAGCTAATAGAGCTGCTTTCGGTAATAAATACTCATGATTAGTTAATTTTGTGTATGGACTGCTTAGAAATGGTTCAAAAAAGTCCGTCACGCAGGAGCTGCATAACTAAGCACTTTCCTCAGAATTTGGGTAGTGTAGACTGCTTTCCAGAACAATTTGCTTAAAATATCCTACATACATAAAATAAAAACATGAATAAATAAAGAATTGAAAATCATTGATTTATTTGTTATTTATAAATTCAATAAAAATTACTTTGATTTTGATCGCACAATGTAGTATTACCCCCTAAGGTGCCTTCACTTTCGATTACTTTCTCAGGCAGGTCCACGTCCAGAATGAATAGAAATCACCATCTGATAGTAATAACTCGTAAATTAAGCACTTTCCTCAGAATGGCAACCACCATTTTATAAACAAAATAATCGTTTAATTTTTAAAAACGGAAAATCACTGAAGTCAGACATTATTCTTTAAAAGAAGATAGTTCTTGATTGAGTTAAGAGTAACAAAGCCTACTCAAGAGGTCTGTAGGAACAAGGTTTGGATCTGGAATCGCTTCGATAGGTCAATGTGTAGGCGCCCATCCATAATCTCCTCATACCTTACAATTCTCTGTTTCATCCAACCTCGGTACAGGGTTACATTCCTCAACATACCGCAATGTCTGTGATAACACTATCAACAATCTTGTTTATATATACCCCCGCATCCTGCTTACTCTTTAGACTTTTCCTTAAGAGATACTTACTTAGACATTGTTTACTACGGAAAAAGTTAAGTTCCAAACAGGATGTTCAAAATGAACTTTAAAGTTTCTATCAAAACTAGAGTCTTTCAACAGCACTGAAAGTTAAAAGCTACCTGCGAGATGTTGTGTAATTTTATATAGTGAATAAAAATAACATATATAAAAATATCAGATTGTGTTATATTTACAAAATTTAAATTTTTCATAAAAATGCGAGCGAATATTACTTTTTTAATGTATATATAAACAAGATTGTTGATAGTGTTATCAACACTACTCCAGAATAAATCACACACTACTCTACAACAAAAAACTCTAGAATAAATTCAATTATTTTTGGAAGCGTTGTTCGAACAGCAAGTTGTCTAATATTATCCTACCTAGTAGACACCGAAAATGACCCCGTTAAAATTTATATATATATAAATATATATATATATATGTGTGTGTGTGTGTGTGTATGTGTGTGTGTGTGTGTCTGTTAACAAGATAGCGGCCAGAGTTTTTGTTTTTTCGTCACGAAACTTAGTATATAGCATTCAATTAGCAAACGATTGAACGAGTTCGTTAACCACCAAAATCGGTCCACCGGAAGGGGGGGTTTACCCCGAACCCAAAACACTTTTTACGGCGCATCTACTTCTAGGTCATTAGCGCCGACATCCAGGGTGCAGCGAGGAATTTTTCCAGCGAGCCTTGAGATGAGAAAATTCCTGCCGGAGGTGGGAATCGAGCCCACCATCTCCCGCTTTTGAATCCAGCGCGCTAGCCACTAGACTACGGGAGACCCCACTAATTTGACCATATCAGCCGTAATATTTGTTATGTTTCAACGAAACTTGGTATTCATAGTGGTAATACAGAGAGAATAGTGAGACATAAAAATGAACTAAATCGGTTCATAAGGAGGAGGGGTTTACTCCGGACCCACAATACCGATATATTTCGACGAAACTCGGTATTCGTAGTGGTAATCTACAGGTAAATATGTGTTGTAAAAATAAACTAAATCGGTTCATTAGGAGGGGGGGTTTACTCCGGACCCAAATTACTAATATACTCATACCGGTCGTAATTTCTGCTGTATTGTAGCGAAACGCGGTATACGTCGTGGGTAACTCATGAGAAAGAAGTGTTGTAAAAATGAGCTAAATCGGTCAATCGGAAAGGGGGGTTTACTTTGTAATATATTTCAATAGAATTCGCCTGCCAGACGTAGGTTCACAAAGCCGCCGCAAGAAGCGCTTTCTACCACTAGAGGGACTGTATCCTGTTCCTGCGTTAGATCAAAATACGATAACATGAGGTTCTTTGTATTTATTTCGTAGTGTAGTAGGTACCATGTGTAAACATAACTCTGGAAGCAAATTAATAATTGATCAGTTACTCATTACAAAATTAAAAGAGAACTATTCATGTTTTTATTTTATGTATGTAGGATATTTTAAGCAAATTGTTCTGGAAAGCAGTCTACACTACCCAAATTCTGAGGAAAATGCTTAGTTATGCAGCTCCTGCGTGACGGACTTTTTTGAACCATTTCTAAGCAGTCCATACACAAAATTAACTAATCATGAGTATTTATTACCGAAAGCAGCTCTATTAGCTAACGTGATATTCCAGATCATCTCATCCTGAGATTATCTGGAATATCACGTTAGCTAATAGAGCTGCTTTCGGTAATAAATACTCATGATTAGTTAATTTTGTGTATGGACTGCTTAGAAATGGTTCAAAAAAGTCCGTCACGCAGGAGCTGCATAAGTTATTACTATCAGATGGTGATTTCTATTCATTCTGGACGTGGCCCTGCCTGAGAAAGTAATCGAAATTGAAGGCACCTTAGGGGGTAATACTACATTGTGCGATCAAAATCAAAGTAATTTTTATTGAATTTATAAATAACAAATAAATCAATGATTTTCAATTCTTTATTTATTAAATTTTAACGTCCATTTATTATTAACTACAAATTCCAATTCTTTATATCAAACTTTTTTTATGGGATGTTAAAGTATCCAAAAAAATAAGTTACAATTCTTCGAAAAAAAAACAACAAAAAACATAGCGGCGCTGTCTGACGAACGGAAACCCTCTTTTTCCACGGGCGATAGTCTGCAGGTGGCAATTTTTAATCGAGAACAAAAAACTAAAATTATTTCGAAAAGAGAAGGTTAAATCGAGTAAAGTAGGTAGGAAGTTTAAGAAATATAAATTTTTTCGAGAATGTCGAACAATTATTCATTTTCTATTAAAAAATCCGTCAAACATCGGTCATAAAATCTTTATAATTTAATGAATCAAAAACATCCGACCTACTTTACTCGCAAATATCATTAGGAAGCTGAAGTTAAAATTTGATGTTGATCGGGCAAAAATTGAAAACGCCAGAGTATTGCCCGATTTGAAAAACAGTTTTGAGAAAACGACTTTAACTTTAATGTTCTGAAATGTTGTTTTCTATTTAATTTTTGTTTACACTTTCTTGTAATAAATATATTAAAATATGTGTTTTAATTTTGAAATGTATTGAAGGACTCGAAGCTCGCTCAAAAAATTATCTTCAAATCAACATCGCGTTCTCTCGGTATCGGTACATCACAAGGAAAGTCGTATTACTTACCCATTTAAAACATTTTTCTTCATGTAAACACTCTTGGATATCATTTTTGATTAGTTAAGGAAGAATTTCAGCCCGTAAAAAAAGTTACAAGTTAGTCTTACCGCATAAGAGGGGTCGAGAGGGGAGAGCAAAATAAAGGGTTAGCGAAGAAAGATGTGTTGTTAATAAAATTTTACCTTCTTCTAAATACAGTGAAACCTCCCTTAACGGACACCTCCCTACAGCGGACACCTCTATTAACGGACATTTTCTCGCAGTCCCGAATTTTTCTATAGGTAAAATAAACCTCTATATTGCGGACACCTCTGTACAACGGACACGGACAGGAAAACCCTGATTTTTTACCTCCTTAATACGGACAATTACAACAAATGTATGAATAACATTTGTTGTAATTGTCCGTAGTAAGGAGGTAAAAAATCAGGTTTTCCTGTGGTTTTCCTCCTCCGAAGTGTTCCCATCGATGTAAGTTTCCAGTAAAATGCTTTAACAATAACAAACTCTTTGTAAGAATAAGATATATATAGGGAATAGTGACTAGTAATATCTTCCTAGGAACTTCACAACAGGAACCCCTTCCTTTTCAGCAGAAGCATATGATTTTCCCGCTGGCAGATTACTATTGATTTGCCTACGAGGTATCACGGTTCCGGGAATATTCCATAAGTCTGTTCGGTTCACATTCCTTCCGCAGAACTTCCCTCTCTTCACTTTTCAGTTGGTTTTTAGTTAGCTCTTGTTGAGTAAATATCGTGCTTTCTCTTCAATATACTCTACTTGGAAATCTCTGACACTTAAAAAAAACATTGCCTTGATAACATTTTCCAATCCCGAAAAATGTGGTGTGCGTAAATTTGCCGAGTTGTTTAAGATAGGGAAAACACAAGCAGCAGAAATATTGAAAAAGAAAGATGAAATTTTGAGGAAATGGACGGAAAATTGTGACAGAAATGTTGTCCGAGAACTAAGAACTTCTTTATGCTTTAAACTTTTTAGAATAAAACTTTTTTTTAAGTTTATACTTATTGAACGTCTTTCTATATACTTAAAAAAACTTGTTATGGGTAATTATTAAATGGTTAACTAATACATGAATTAAATGTACAAATTCGGTACGTACCCATCTCGACCAACCCCTCTGTATAGCGGACACCTCTCTATAGTGGACAACTTTGGTTCTCCCAGAGGTGTCCGCTATAGGGAGGTTTCACTGTACTATATGAGGTTTCCGCGTGATGGACCTTTGAGTTGAGGATTCCATTAAGGAAGCTTGTCGATTCTTGATTATACCTTCTGTGTAACCGGGGAATCGTGTGTAATAGAGGCTATAAGCTGACAAGGTGAACCAGTAAGGTGAGGTCTGGTTGTATATTAAGCTGTGTGGCTAGGCAGTGGTTAGTCAGTAATTGGAAGGATACAGGTAGGAAATGTAGGGCCTAACCACTCGCCTACAACCAGTCAACTACCTAACGAAGGGCTCTTGCAATGGATCGGGGCTCGCTTGCATGTATGGAATAGTCCAATATTGGCAGCTTGTCTCAAACTCAAATATATGTATATATATATATATAATATACACATATTTGTATATATATAATATATAGGGGAAGGTGTTGTACCTTTGACCACTTTGCACAATTGCATTTTTTTTTAGCTTGAATATTAAGGCTAAATTCATTTTTTTATATCATTGTAATTAGTATTCTATTACTTATCATATTTAATTTTTTCAAGGTTCTAACTTTACATTTAATATTTTTTATTAATTTTTAAAAAAATAATCGTACAGCGGTCAAAGGTACAACATGTAGTTGTACCTTTGACCATGGGGTGTTGTACCTCTGACCACGTAAAAAAAACGCAGCAGTGTAGAAAAAAAAATTGTATTGAGTAATATTATAATTAATTGTAAGTTTAATAAATACAGGAAATGGATGTAAGCATAATAAAAAGCTATTATTGATATTATGCTTAACATGCTGAAAAATCCAGTCTAATCGATAAACGTTTTAACTGTCAAGCAGATCCACTAGCAATAGTAGGGTTTGGAAGTTTAGCCACAATGTCTTCAACATCAACATCATACAAATTTTCATCTTCTCTCGTAAACTTGTCACTTAAAGTTTGTTTTTTCAAATATTAGATCATATATAGGACATTTAATACCACAGATCTCTGCGACTAAATATGTAATAGTCTTTTTACTTTTATTTTTATCAAGTATAAAATTTCCTTTTTCCAAATCATATTTTTTAAATTGTTGCTGGTCATCAACTTAATTCACGACATTTATCAGGCAGGCCAACGGCCATAGCCACGTTGAATGCACCGGTTCCCATAGATCACCGAAGTTATCTAGTCGGGCGTGGTCAGTACCTGAATGGGTGACAGACCACGTGCTGTTGGCATTATAAAAGGGTGGCAACCTGTAGATAGCCCGGCGCTAATAGCCAAATAGTTGATGCACCGTTAAAAAAAAAAAAAAAAAAAAAAAAAAAAAAAAAAAAAAAAAAAAAAAAAATTATCAGACAGATCAACGACACTTTCTCCTGAAGAAATTTCCATGTCAGTATCAGAATCTGAACTGTCAGAATAATTTTCTTTTTATTTACCACTTTTTTAGGAAGGGGTTTATTTGTATGTGGTGTCTTACGTTTAGGGGGGTGCTTTCGGTTTTTTTCACCTTCAATAATTAGCTTTTTGGGAATATCTGTCAGGATACGAGGTTTCCCTTTAGGCCGGCCTCTATTTGACATTTCCCTTGCCTCCGCTTTTCTATGAGGTCTTACAACTTTAGGTGGAACGATAAGGGGCGATAGGTTCGAACTGCTACACTGAGAATTAATAAAGTCGGTTTGAACTTATTAATTTATTATTTTTTAAATGCTTTGAACAATTGAAGAAACCATAAAAGTTGAATTCTGTAAAAATTACTCAGGTGTGTTGTACCTTTGACCTGGTCAAAGGTACAACAACTAGTCGTGGTCAGAGGTACAACACCCTGGTAGTGTAAATTAAAATGCATGCTAAAAATTTTAGGGTTAAGATAAATCAATTTCAGAAGCTACACCATGTTTCTTATTGTAATAGCTACTTTGTCAAATGATTTCCATCTAAAAAGACTTAATACAAAAATATTATGAGGCAAAACGTCATCAATAAATAACTTACATTTTTATTATACAAATGGATAATTATTTTTTACAAGAATCCTCTTTGACTTGAATAATTCAAAGTAGGTTACACAAGCCCTTTAGTGATGGAGCTAAACATTAATTACACCAAAATTTATAAAATGTTGCAACGTGCCGCGACAGCCTCGGTGGTCAAAGGTACAAGACGGTCAGAGGTTCAACACCTTCCCCTATATATATATATATATATATATATATATATATATATATATATATATATATATATATATAGCGGCTTACCATGCTAAACCTACTTTCTGCATCTAGAAAAGCGAAAATAAATTAGGAGCCAATTAAATATTATTAAAATCTAATAACACAAATCTGTGTTCACAGTTTCGAGCCCGTGACCTCCGAACTAGAGGATTTTACCTAGTCTACTCGTATAACATCCCAAAGATCAAGACCTACCTGTGTGTCAAGTTTGGTCAAAATCGGTCAAACGGTGAGGATTTGTATATGGAACAAACATACAGACAGACAGGTGGTAGACGTTTTTGACTTAGCCTACGAAAGTTCTCGGATCAAGATCTACCTGTATGCCACGTATGGTCAAAATCTGCCGAACTGTGTGGATTTGTATAAGGAACAAACATACAGACAGACGACTGGTAGATGTTTTTGACTTAGCCTAAAAGACTCCCCGGATCAATATCTACCTGTGTGCCACGTCTGGTCAAAATCTGTCGAACGGTGAGGATTTATATAAGGAAATACATACATACAGACGGCTGGTAGACGTTATTGACTTAGCCTACGACACTCCCCAGATCACGATCTACCTGTGTGCCACGTGTGGACGGTGTGGATTTGTAAAATGGTGTTCTTTTCTATATACATAAGTATTAATGAGTCCTTCTTGTTTTACAGCCCGATGAAGGCTTGAATTTTAAGCAGAAAGTTCGCCAAAACAATAAATCTAATGTTTTTAGTATTATTATTATTGATTGAGAGTACACAACAAGGCTATTATTTCTTAAAGTCTATGTGCAAACAAAGCTAATTATTTCTTATACTATTGAAGCTAGAAGGAAATCAAATGAAAAAAATACAAAAAGATAATGTAGTAGCAGAAAACATGTATCATTGTTTATGAAAACAAAATACATAAATAAACTAATAATAATAAAGGCAAATAAAAATATACAAAAAAAAAGTTTTATAGGGAAGATTTCTAAAAACGTTGGAACTTATTTTTGTTGTTTAAATATTTTTGAATATTATCAATGTACGCTGCCCCTTGATAACGGGCCCTTTGTTTACGGGGGAAAGGTTGAACCAAAATATTTTTTTTTTTTTTTTTATTTATTTTAAGAGCTTCGCAACGAAGGTGACTTGCTCTTTTTAAAGTGAACCAAAATAAAAACGGTTTCTATTTCAATCTTCCCAAATGAAACTAGGGATAAAAACTGAACTGCGCTAAGGTGACGCAGTTCCTGCGAGTCGGACTTTTTTTGGTTCCCTTGTTTATTAAATTACGTGGAAAGATGTTTGTAACCGTCCAATGTCTATAACTTTCCAATGTTTATAACCTTCTTATTCATAATTTTAAAATATGAATACTAATGCTTCTCTTACCGTTATATAGTTAAAAATTAACTGTTACACTCAGATTTATTTTTTCAGGACTAATATACTTCCGGAAGATTGATAGGCCTCCTCTCCTTCATACCTCTAACATTCAACCTAATAGAAGGTTTCTATGCTTATTAGCTGGTAGTTTCTAAAATCAATCACTTGTTCATTATGGGTCTTTTTATAAGAATGATTATGTCATGTCTAGTCATCTGATTAATGTCTTCAGTTGTTCGTCTTGTAGCTAATTTTGCTTCATTATCTACGTCCGTACTTCTTGGTATGTTGTCATGTCCAGGTATCCATGCAAAAGTTACATAAATGTTTCTATCCTGTAGATCGTAATATTTTGATGGTATTTGTGTAATAATCGGATGTGTAATGTACATGTCAGATAGGGAATCTGTAAAAATAATGCAGTGTCTGTTAGTATTCCTAACATTTGAAAGGGCCAAAAGAATTCCGTTTTGTTCTGCTGTAAATGTGCTAGTGTCATTTGGTAAGTTTGAGTGGTATGTTGTGTTGTCAATCAGTGCTGCAGATGCTGTCCCGTGTAGAGTTTTGGACCTGTCAGTGAAAATGTAGAGAGCTTCAGGATTTTTAATAATAAATGTTTCCAAGACCAGACCCTGACATACCTTTGCATCTCCAACGATTCCCACAATGTGTTTGTCTTTATGTTGTCCACAATCCCACTTACACTAAAGATTTAAGACTACCGTATAGGATTTACTTCTACATTGCATATATAAAAGTTCCCTCCCCCTAGATAAAATAAAACTGGTGGAAAGAGTAAAGCGTGTGCCCAGCTGGAGACAGAGAGTGGATTGTGCTTTGCAAGTAGAAGGAGAGAAGAACTAAAAGGGTGTATTTGGATAGATATCGATTCTCCTGAATATAAGTGGGTGGAAAAAGGCTTTGTTTTAGCTAGGCGCACTTTACGCGGCACGCCTCTCACGTCCTAATACGCCCTTAGCCTCCGTATAAGTCCCATGCGGTCTTCTTTTCCGCAGTAACACCTACAAACTTAGGGGAACTTAGAATTTTTAATATGAAAACTGTTGATATTTGAGCCTATGCGTTAAATAACTGTAAAAGATGCATTATCTATAAGAATGTTTTAGCGCGGTTCCTCCCTCCCTCCATAGGGAGGAACCCCGCTTATAGGGCTGACCTTATGACGCAAGCCGGAAGTGCAGAATAGAAAATTTTACATTTCAGAACCCCTAGGGAAAGAAAATAACGGTGTTTGTATATATATATATATATATATATATATATATATATATATATATATATACATACATATATATATATTCAATTCAATTTCAATTTATTTATTTGCTTTTGAGTTACAACTCATAGCACTTATATTAATTCCGTTAGTTACTACGTTAGTAATATTAAATTATTCATAGGTGAGGTTACAAAAATAAAACACTAATATAAAACATTAACACAATGTAAGTTCTTTTCTTATATAATATAATTATTCTTAAATATAATTTCTTTTCTTAAATATAATTATGTGAAATAAAAATAAAATAAAAAAAATATACATGAAGTAATTAAAATAAAATATATATCTCTTCTTAGCTCTTATTTAAATTAAATAATATTTAATAGTAATAGTTTTTTTATTTATTATACTACAATTATTACTAAATTATTCTTTATTTACATTTTAATCTTTCAGAATTTCTGACCTTAGTTGTAAGATCTTCAAAATATAGCTGGCAAATCTGACAAACGTTTCTTTGCTATTACTATTGAGAATTGCAAGAAATGTATTCTCTTCAGCGGGTGGAATGGTAGATGGGAATAATGGTTGTCGGATGTTGTCATAAGCAGGACAGTAGAGTAGGATGTGGTATATGGTTTCTTCAGCTGTACTATTACATAGAGTGCACAAGAGTCTGGGGTTGATGGTGTATTTGATGGACTTGGATGAGAATTTTATGGCGTATTTGCTGGATGTTCTGAGTTGGATAATTATTTTGAGAATGGGAAATATATATATATATATATATATATATATATATATATATATATATATATATATATATATATATATATATATATGTATATACATATATGTCTGTTCGTGCTCTAGGCCAACGAATAATGGTCCGATTTTGATGAAATTTGGTACACAAATCTTTCGTCTAATTTGAAAGGTTATGTTTGTTAGCCAGCTAAATCCGTCCACCGAAACATGGTTTTTGGAGGGAAATTCACGCGAAAAAAATCGTTACGCTTGCTTCATATGCTTCCAAGTGCTCGTTTTATAGGTTTTTTGGCATTGAGAAAGGTATGAAACCATTTTTAAGGCAACAGCCGTTTTTCGAGAAAATTGGAAAAATAGTTTTTGAATAAAGTTTTTGGTTTGGGTATTTAGTATAATGGTATTCATTAAAAATATTTTCTGCATGTTTGAAATTCATGTAAACAAAGATGTTTTAATTTTGGTTACGTTCGGAGTAAAGGAAGGATTAGAATAAAATATTTTATTTTTAGACTTGAAAAGTTTTGGGAACTTCGTATATTTTCCTAAATATCTCGAAAACGGTTGGAAATCATGGTAAGCGGAAGGTTACCATTCGAAAGCTTACTAAATGCTCTACAAAAAAATTCTGAAGAAAGTTTTGATTAGGCGATGTCAATCGGAGAAATAAGTGCTTGAAACATTGAAGTAATTGATTTCGTTTATTCGTACGGTTCTTTTTGTCTGTTTCTATTTCTTGTTGTTTTTTAATTGCTTATAGTAGGAGAATGTATTTAAAAATAAAACAGCATTAGTAAAATAAGAAAAAAAAGTATTGTTAGAAATATAGCTTTCCAAGAGAGAGATTCGACGACGCCATTTGAATTTTTTCAACTGCCTCTATGCTATTGGTATCGTTTTTTTTTTTTTTTTTGGTTTTTTTTTTGTTTTTTTTTAAATTGCATTTATTTTTATAATTAGTACTATATTAGAAGAACACAAGAAAATGTGTGCATTGAAACGTGTGAAATAAGTATCTCTGGAAGTGGATTATGGGGACTGGCGGACCCGGCCAGGTAAAGCCATAAACTCATTTCAAGAAAGGTCGAACTAAAATAATAACAGTTTCTAAAACTGCACTAAGATGACGCAGTTCCTGCGAGTCGGACTTTTTTGTTCTTTTGTTTCTGATTCATTGACTGCTGAGTTCATTACCATGAAAGAGCTTTCATTTATGAATGAATAAGCTTTCATTTTTTGAAAGAAATTTTTTTTTTTAAATGTACAAAAACTCCTTCAATCTAAATTTACACTCTTGGTTATAGTATATCCATCAAAATCAAGTCCTCACAATTTCAACCTGCACGTAATCAAAATACGTGAAGTAGTTATCCAGAAAGGATGGCATACGTATTTTAAATAACCTTCCACGATGGAGTGTTAATCAAAAGTGCATAACAGAAAACCTTACAACCTAAAAAAAATATATTTAGAATGGACACAATCACAAAAGAATTACTTTCACTAAAAAAGCAAACTGTAGTCACACATATGTTCAATAAAATACTAAAACACCGGTAAATCATGTAATTTAACGACGTATATTTACGTATATATTTCCTTTAACTTGGGAGGAAGGAAAGACGCAGATAAATACTATGTACAATTTTAATAAAAATATGCCAGAAACATGTTTCACCGGTTCGACATAAATCTCATATCGTGATGTAGGAATTGTGTTCCCTTTGACGTAGTACATCTCCAAAGAGCAAACTTTAATGCTCGTCGTTCTGGTAAGGTAGTGTAATAAAAGCAGAGCCTGGGGAGCAGTAAAGCTGGAAATACTGCACTAATGCTTCATCCGAGATATTCTTCCGCCATCTTGTTAAATATTAACATACTCCAGGCATGCGGATTGTATACTCTTGTGTCACATGCTAACACCTCGACCATCTATTCATTGGAATACCAGTTACTCCTAACCAATAGAATAGTGTGGAGTAATCAAATCCAGCATTCGATGGACCCGTTTTGTAATTTTTTAAAATTTAAATAGAACTAAATTTGGAAGCTTTCCTAGCACTTTAGCGAACACATCCAAGTATTACCAAAGACAAAATAAATGAAATACAACATTATAACTATGACGGATTTTATCAAAGTCGGCCCATTAGACGGGAGACCTAAAAGTGGACAAATATATATATATATATATATATATATATATATATATATATATATATATATATATATATATATACATAATATGTATTTGCCTGTTGGCTCCTTACATCTAAATTTATTTATTATTTGTTATCACCGCGTCATAGGCGAATTGCATTTTTTTCCGGCCCTTTTCAATTGAGGGCAATATAAAACTGGCTTAATCCATTATTTTCATAGAAGAATGGATATACTTATTAATTAAGGGTTTTAAACATTTTAATCAAACATTTTGGAGTGGATAGACTCAAATTAGAGTTTTAAACATTCCAACCAAAAATGTTAGCTTGATATTTACCAAATATTTTGTTTCAGATGTCGTTATAAATGTCTATGTTTTTTAAATGTTTGAATATAGTGTCTATGCGGTGGCTTTCATCTCTGAGGAGTTCTGTCAAGTCAATTGGTACATATAGGTTTTGTCTTAGATGGTAGTCAGTCAGTATATGCTTGATTGTGAGTTCTGAGTTACACGATCGGCCGCAGGTTTGTCCTTGTTACGGGGCACCTAGATTGGTCCCGATCCAATCCGATTCGATGATCCGATGGCCACCGATTTTCGGCCGTTCAAACTTGTTTGTTTATCGACCGATTTCGGACTGACGAAGCTAAATGGCGCCTAATGATATACTGTGTTTCAAGAAGGTCTACAGCCTGTACATCTTGACCGATTTGTGACTGACGAAGCTAAATGGCGCCTCAGATTTATTTTTTCGGGACTAATATACTTCCGGAAGATTGATAGGCCTCCTCTCCTTCATACCTCCAACATTCAACCTAATAGAAGGTTTCTATGCTTATTAGCTGGTGTTTCTAAAATTAATCACTCATTTTCACTTCACTACGAGGTCATTACTTACGAGCTGTGACTAGATCGAATCAGATCTGGTCGGGACCAGTGTAGGCACTCACGTCGGCCGGCGGCCGCTGTCGGTCAAACGAAATCGGATTGGATCGGATCAGGAGAAATACGGGTCCAAAGTAGGTCAAAAGTCATAAGATTTTACTTTATATTTTCTTTACTCCCTGCTTTTTCCTATTTATAAAGTAGTTCATTTCCTGTTTATTATTTAACCATAAGAGGAAAAAAGAAATGGATTGACGATCTCTTACAATTTCACAAATCCTCATCTCTCTTTTTCGTCTCATAATAATATTTACTCTTTACCCAGATAGGCCGTCATGGCTACATGAGTCCGTTCAGCGAAAGCTAAAAAGATTTAATACTGAAAGATTTCATATGGCTCGACAAATAACAAATATTATTTTTAAATTCGGTTGGATTTTGTGCTTTTTTGTATTTAAAGATGTATTTCATAGCATTCAATGCTTACTATAACAGTCTATTCTTGCGTCGTTAACACAATATTTTGGGGTTTCAAGAAAATTAAACGTATAAGGCGTCCTTCCCACGACTTGTCAGCTGATTTCCAAATGTTTAACAAAATTTACGAAAATACCACAACTAAACATACCTCTTAATATAACATATTTTTGTTAATACTGTTTCTGTTATTAAGTTGTTTTGTGCATCCAAACTCTTGTATCTCTATTTATATCTTTCATAGTATATTTAGTTTTTAAAATTTGCATAAAACAGTCAATGATTTTGCCTTGAAAGTAGTTTCTCAGGTCTAAAAAAAAAAAATTCTAGAAGTAGAATTTTTCGCTTTTAAATAGCTTTATAAAGCTTCACTACGCAAAATCGTAAATACTCTCGCGAATTGAGTCGAAAAAACACTTTACAGCTGGCGTGTACCGCTGATTACACCGATATGCATGATTCCGGCGTTTCCTCCAAAATATGTCTACTTTACTAAAATAAATATTTGATGTGCTGATTCCAAAAATGTAATAGTTTTTTTCCCACAAATAGTAGTTGTACCTAAAATGTCTTAATGTAGTTCTTTGCATATGAAACTGAAAAGAAACCAGAAAAGAAAGAAATAATGCTGATCGTTGAAATTAATGTGTTTCACAAAAATATAACATTCAACAGTGTAACAGACAACAATAAATGCCTTATTTAATTTTTTCATAGTCCAATCCCTGTAAATTTTGTTTTATGGACATTTGGAGGCCCGGTGGCCGTGAGTGTTAAGGTCAGAGCACTCAACACCCCTTGCCAAAAGTCGTGGGTTCGAGTCCCACTATGAGGTGTTGGCTTTTCTTTAGAACAAGCCAAACAATTTCTTATTCATCAGGAAGAGGATCCAGTATTTACTGTCCATTAGTAATGCTTAATATTACGCTGTAACTAACTCCACTGATTTAATTTCCACTGATTTTACGTCATAACCAATGAACATTTGACGGTTTCGATACTACGGTAACCACGTGGGTTAGTCTCCATAGCAATGGAACCCTCGGGTACTATCGTCCGGACGGAACCGAAGCGCTACAGTTTTGGCGTCCCACTAGGCCATAGCTAATGCATATCCATGCCAAAAAATAAATCAGTTCGACCAAATATAGTTGTGTTTGATTGTATAAGTGGTGTAAGCGTTGGAAGGGAGTAAGGATTCAGTATGTTTGCCTTAGTAAAAGGTGGAACCGGGTTTGGATAATAAGATGTTTCCATAGGGGAGGCTTATCCCCTCTCTCTCTCTCTCTCTTTCTCTCCCTCTCTCTCTCTCTCACTCTCTCTCTCTCTCTCTCACACTCTCTCTCTCTGTCTCCTCAGGTCTGCTGGGGTAACCACTTATCTCTCTCTACCTCCGTCCTCCTATCCCAATCACTCTTTCTTCCTCCCTCCATCCCTCTCTTTCTCAATTTCTCGGAAGCGTTTCTAGGATTCTAGGAACTCTGTTTAATATTTCCAAGTAATATTTAAACATATATGGGATTAGACTTGGTAAATCGAATGAAACCATTTTTAAAGCCAATTCGGTAAATTTTGGGAAAATTTGAGTTTTCGTTTTGGATATTTATGATTTGCGGAATTCAATTGGTTAGGAGTAAACGTATAATATGATTATATATTGTCGGTAAAAGAAATTAAGTGAATGAGAAACATGTATAAAGTAGAGTTTTCATTACAAATGTACGAGAAGGCGGTATAAGTAACTTCCCGTTGGCGTTGTGTGCTCCTGTTCCCTGTGTTCTGTGTTTTGTGGGGCCTAAAATCTCGCTTTTCTTCAAGGTTTATGCAGTATGTGTTTGAGTTTTTTACTAAATATCTAATCAAAATTTGATTTTGGAGTTGAATCGTTAAATTGAGCACCTGTGTCAGCTTAATACAGGAAATGAAATGCTATTCGCCTTAGGCCGCACCTACATTGGACCCGTATTTCTCCCGATCCGATTTCGTTTGACCTACAGCGGCCGACGTGAGTACTTACATTGGCCGATTTGATCTAGACAAGGCTCGACAAGGCTCAGTAATTACCTTTATTAGTGAAGTAAAAATGAGTGATTAATTTAAGAAATACCACCTAATAAGCGTAGAACAGTGTAAGAGTAAATTTTTTACTGTTACACTACGGTAAGAGAAAGATTAGTATTCATATTTTAAAATTGTGAATAAGAAAGGTAGCTAGAAGGTTATAAGCATTGGAAGGTTATAAACGTTGGAAGGTTATCTATCCATGTAATTTAATAAGCAAGTTTATATATATATACAGGGTGTCCCGTAAATGTCTAGTCATATTGTGGGAGGTGATAGGTACCCTTCAGGGGAACAAAAAATGTTCTATGACGATTTTCCGAATTCTCGCCCATAAGGGAGAAAACGTCGTTTTATTGTTTTATCGAGACAAACGTGGTTTTTAGAAGATTAGTCGTTGTAGCTCCGTCCCAGGTGGTTCTACTAGAAAGGAAGTGAAACAAATCGAAAGCTGAGTAAATTTACTATAAGACTAGTTTTTTTTTTTTTTTTTTTTTTTTTTTTTTTTTTTTTTTTTTTTTTTTTTTTTTTTTTTTTTTTTTTTTACGGCGCATCTACATCTAGGTCATTAGCGCCGACATCCAGGGTACAGCCAGGAATTTTACCAGCGAGCCGTGGGATGATAAAATTCCTGCCGGAGGTTGGGAATCGAACCCACCATCTCCCGCTTATGAATCCAAGGCGCTAGCCATTAGACCACGGGAGACCCCTATAAGACTAGTTGAGAGTAAACGTAAAAATTAATGAATGTAAGTATGTATATCTTACCAAAAGAAAGATATTTTAAATTTCCTGACATTTTCTTGATATTTCTTTCCAGCGTTACTCCTCAATGGGCAGGATCTGAGATTTCCGAGTTTCAGAAAAACTTCCACATTTAACCAGCTTTCCATTCATGTATCACAACCCGGTTTTATTGAAGTATGTGAACGATTTAAGAACAAAAGTTTTTAAAAAAACATGGATCTGTGAAAAGAAAATTATATTTTTTTTTTTTTCAGTTTATTCAAAAAGCTGAAGAGAAATATTTATTTTTATAAATGTTTACATAAATATAAAGTAAATATTTACTTAAAACAATAAAAAAAATTACTTCCACGAATATAAAAAAAAAATCCGAAAACAGCAAATGTCTCATCAAATCATCTCAAATTTATTTTATAAAATTTATATTTTTATTAGTTTGAATTTTATGTTGATACAATATTAAATGAAAATTTCATTTCATCTTGTAGCCCAATAAATACATAATGTATTAACTTTCCATTGATTGCACGATTTGAATGAAACAAGAATGATGTTTGATCTATACTAGAATGATTAGGTAGAAGTTGTGGATAGATAATTCAGCAAATTAATACGGTTATCTGTGGCGAGCAGTGTGTTTGTATTAGGAGAAGGATTAGGACAATATTTACGGGGCTTGGGTATGTATCCATTATCATTACCTTTCTCTCATACCCTGTTTCTACCTCTATCTAACAATATATCCTTCATTTAGGACTTCTTTTTGTACCTTAACCCTGGATTGACACCGTGTGGTGAAAAATACCCCACAGTATTGTTTGTTCTATGGCATGTTTCTTAATTTCTGTAAATCGCAGAGACTTCCTCTTTCTTCCTAAGTAATCGGAAGTGTATTATCTGGTATAACCTAATATAAAAAAAAAGCTAGTTGTCTGCTAATCGCTGCATGATAATGTCGCGAGTTGTGTATGGGGTGTTTTTTACCCCACGGTGTAGATAACGGATAACTATTTCGCTCATCTGAGAAATCTGCACGGGTCGATCACTTTTACAATACGGCTTTCCTATTGAAAAATGGCCTAAAAACTGCCCAGAAAAGATGTTCCCCTTGATTTGGGCTACCAACTGGTGAAAGTTCATATGACAGTTAGTGCCTAACTGGAGAACATACAAAAACCACTGAAGACACTGATGCTTGTTGTTTTGGGAGATGAATCAACTCCTGATGGTCCTTCAACATCTTTCGTTACCTTCGACAAACCTGCGTGATTTTCATTTTGTGAGAGAAAGGATAATAGAAAAACTGTGTGTAGAAGGGTGATGTGCCGCGATAACCATGATGTCTCATATGTTAACGAGTCTCAATTGGACGGAACATTTTATTTTTATAAAGTTACTATTTTTTATGTATTTTAATCGTTCTAGTTTATTGTTCGTGAAAAAAAAAAAACAGTTTAGTCAGATTAGTAATATTTTGTTCAGGATAATTATTTGATGTATGAACAATATTGAGTTTTAGGTTTTTCTAGCTAATTTGTGAATTTTCATAAATATTTTGAACATTTAATTCTGTTTGAATTTATTTCTTGATGTTCCTGTTCTATACATTGTTGATGGATAAAAAATCAAAAAAAAAAAAAAATTGAAATTTATTTATTTTCAAAGTATAGGGTAAAATTTACCCCACTTAGATGGCAGTGTCAATCCAGGGTTCATTTGTGAAATATAGTTTAACACACAATATTATTATAATTACTTTTAATATTTCTCCACTTTTTATTCTTCGTAAGTTGTTAATTGTAAAAGAGTTACTGTCAACGGTATTATTCTGAGGCCTTCACGCTAAAATATTGAAATGAAAATATGTACTTTGTATATGTACGTTACGTCGTATATGTATGTTTTACTTATGTAAATAACAAAAGTCTAGGAAAAAATAAGTAAATACAATTTTTAAAAAATAGGTACTTTATTAAAATAAATCGATTTAGATGAAATTAGAAAGTCAAAAGTCCGTCACGCAGGAGCTGCATAACTAAGCACTTTCCTCAGAATTTGGGTAGTCTAGACTGGTTTCCAGAACAATTTGCTTAAAATATACTACATAAATATAATAAAAACATGAATAGTTCTCATTTAATTTTGTAATGAGTAATTGTTCAATTATTAATTTTGTAATTAATTTGCTTCCAGAGTAATGTTTACACATGGTACCTACTACACTACTTAATAAATACAAAAAACTTCATATTTTCGCCTTCTGATCTGACGCAGGAACAGGATACAGTCCCTCTAATAAGAGATAGCGCTCCTTGCGGCGGCCTTGCGAACCTACGTCTGGCAAGCTAATTCTATTGAAATATATTACAAAGTAAACCCCCCTTTCCTATAGAACACTTCTTTCCCATGAGTTACCCACGAGGTATACCGCGTTTCGTTACAATACAGCAGAAATGACGACCGGTATGAGTATATTAGTAATTTGGGTCCGGAGTAACCCCCCCCCTCCTAACGAACCGATTTGGTTTATTTTTACAACACATTATTACCTGTTGATTACCACTACAAATACCGAGTTTCGTGGTAATATAACAAAAATCACGGCTGGTAGTGGCGGATTGGTATTGTGGGTCTGGAGTAAACCCCCCCTTCTAATGAACCGATTTAGTTTATTTTTACATCTCACTTTTCTCTCTAGATTAATACTTCGAATACCAAGTTTCGTTGAAATATAACAAATATTACGGCTGGCATGGTCAAATTAGTGTTTTGGGTTCGGGGTAAACCCCCCCCCCCCCTTCCGGTGGACCGATTTTGGTGGTTAACGAACTCGTTCAATCGTTTGCTAATTGAATGCTATATACCAAGTTTCGTGACGAAAAAACAAAAACTCTGGCCGCTATCGTGTTAACAGACACATATATACATATATATATATATATATATATTTATAAATCAGATGTTTTGTGTCTGTCTGTTTGTTCCGTATACAAATCCACACAGTTTGGCCAATTTAGGCTAAAATTGGCACACAAGTAGCTAAAAGAACGAAACGCATTAATATATATATATATATATATATATATATATATATATATATATATATATATATATATATATATACAGATATATATAAATTTTAACGGGGGTCATTCCGCCATGAGTGCAACCTCAATAGCTACTTTCCTTCGGAGGAAAGTGCTAAAAACTGCTATTAATTGCATTACATCTGTTATATTAAATTCATAATTATTAGTCTAATTTTTATGTTGGTTTAGCGTTTCAAGGAAATCATTTGATTGATTCTATAAGTGGCGTAAGTGCTGGACTAAAGTAATGAAAATATGTAGATTTTATATGGTATATTTGTGTAAATAACGCAATTGTATGAAGAAATAAATAAAAAAATAAAAATAAAAATGTCAGGTATTAGCAAAGCTACTTTGCATAAGGTGCATGCAGCTGCAATTTACACTAATCTAAATAAACTACTATGTAAGTTATATAAGAGAAAAATATATTTTCTTTTTCAGTTACAAAGATTAATTATTATTTTATTGCGATATATACAAGAAGGATATTAGAAACAAAATAAACTTTACATTTTTTATAAATTATTATACAGACGACTATATATACGCAGTAAAGTGGTGCATTTTTGTTGATGCGAGTGGGCAAACAGACAAATATATATAATGTATGTACAGTGCATATAATATATATATATATATATATATATATATATATATATATATATATATATATATATATATATATATATATATATATATATATGTTTTGTGCTTAATTCATTCGCACCTCATGAGGGGCACTCTGAGAAGTCCTCTCGTCTCATGTACCTTCTGCGGAGGCAGGGGTAATACCCCTACCTCCGCAGATATATATATATATATATATATATATATATACACACCTATATGTATTAATTTAACCAACTGTGATTTTTTTTCTTTGCTCATGGTTTATAAAAACTTCGACATGTTTCGTCCGCACTTCTAAATTACTCATCGGGTAGACCTCATAAGGGGCCTTCCTTTTTGTAGGAAGGAAGTTAACTCACTTAAAAAATATGATTTTCATATATTTTATTAATATGATGGAGGGGAATCCAATTTACTCAAAGTCCGACTCCCCTGGATTCCTGTGTGTATATGTTACGACTACATGGTGATGTGATGAATTAATAACAAATAATTTCTTTGAAGAGGTTCCAAAAAGGCACGAAACATGTTGGGCGTAATAATAAAAAGAAATTGCTTAGCCTACAGAGGATTGAAAATATTTTGGAATGCTTCAAATATTTTGGGTCATCTTGACGAAGATATGTGTGTGTGTCTGTGCGTGTTAATTCTTCGCTCTTCCCTTAACCTTAATGGTCCGATCATAATTATATTGGGGTTTTTTTATAATATTATTATTAATATTGCGTATAAATTGCCAAGAGAAAGATTTGGATGTGCTCGTGTTAATGTCAGCAAAAATTCTTAATGCTCTAAAACTAGTTCTCCTAAAAATGTCCACTGGATATTGAATTTTATTAATGCATAAAATTCCTCGGATTAGAAGTAAACGGTATTCCAATGAATAGATCGTCAAGGTAAAACCATGCGACACAAGAGTATACAATCCGCATGCCTGGAGTATGTTAATATTTAACAAGATGGCGGAAGAGGACGTCGGATGAAGCATTAGTGCAGTATTTCCAGCTTTACTGCTCCCCAGGCTCTGCTTTTATTACACTACCTTACCAGAACGACGAGCATTAAAGTTTGCTCTTTGGAGATGTACTACGTCAAAGGGAACACAATTCCTACATCACGATATGAGATTTATGTCGAACCGGTGAAATATGTGACTGATTAATTTTTTTTAAATATATCAAGGTGATTCTGGACGGTAGCAATTTGGGAATATTGTATATATATCGTCCCTAACATGTCAAACTATCGAATATGAAAAATATTGTTTTTTAGGTTCGAGACTTTGCTCTTGGATTGTGGAAGTTACGGCTTGTCGAAAATTGTCACAGCTCTAACCCCTTTAGAATAGCCTTTAATGCCTTAAATAAAGTATCGAATAATAATTTAATATATTACTTCGTCAATTGATATAATATGTTCGTTCTTTAGTTTGTTACGATTTGCTTATTCCATAGTTTGACATTGTAGGGACGATGTATTTAAAAGAATTCCATAGTTTGACATTGTAGGGACGATGTATTTAAAAGAATTCCATAGTTTGACATTGTAGGGACGATGTATTTAAAAGAATTCCATAGTTTGACATTGTAGGGACGATGTATTTAAAAGAATTCCATAGTTTGACATTGTAGGGACGATGTATTTAAAAGAATTCCATAGTTTGACATTGTAGGGACGATGTATTTAAAAGAATTCCATAGTTTGACATTGTAGGGACGATGTATTTAAAAGAATTCCATAGTTTGACATTGTAGGGACGATGTATTTAATAGAATTTTGCTAATAATACAAATCTATTGGTTAAGCAGTTTTTGTAACTTTTCTGCAATAAAAAAAAATTCAATATATTCTAATAAAATAAATATACATCATACATTTATTCAATAAAATTAATGAATAGACCGCCTCTTTCATAATGAATAAAAAAAAGTATAATTAAACACGGGTTTGTTTCAGAGCTGACTAATTAGACAATGATTAGTGGGAAATTAATTAATTCTCTGAAAACGGTATGTAGGACATATTTTGTCATTTTGAAAATAATTAACAATACCTGCTCCGGGGTTTTCCATAAATCCGTTGTAGGGTATCCAATACTAATATTTTTTTTCTCTGTGTTAAAAAACAATGAATTGCCTGGAATTATGTAACTTTTTGTGATTCATATTATTTAACCGTATATTTTTAACACACACAAAACAGATGCATATGTGTGTATATATATATATATATATATATATATATATATATATATATATATATGTATATATATATATATATACATATATATATATATATATATATATATATATATATATATATATATATATATACCTATATACATATAAAACTGTTTGTATGTATGTACAAGGTTTGATGATTTGTAGTTATTAGCCACAAGTTATAAATGAGGATTCTGGTATCTACTACAAACACAATAAGTTCTCTACTTATTATTATACAAAGAAGTAATAATAAAATAATGATGTATATTAATAAAAAAATATTTGACAATAAGTAAAGAATATGGTCTAGAAATCTGCATTTCATTAATAAGTAAGAGAAGTCTTTCAAGTATTTAGGCCTCAATTTGTTCTGGTGTATTTTTAATTACAAAAGGATTATCGATCATCTGATTTATTTCCGCCATGTTGGATTCATCAAGCCTTAAGGTTACCATATTTGTTGAAGGTTCTCCTCTTCAAGTTGAGGGTGTATGACTTTTCATTAATAAATATTGTTAAATGAGTTTATATATATATATATATATATATATATATACATATATATATATATATATATATATATATATATATATATATATATTTATAAATCAGATGTTTTGAGTCTGTCTGTTTGTTCCGTATACAAAAACCACACAGTTTGGCAAATTTTGGGTAAAATTGGCACACAAGTAGCTCATGATTCGGGAGTGTCGTAAGCTAGGTCAAAATCGTCTATCAGCAGTCAATCTGTTTGTTTGTTCGTTATACAAATCCTCACCGTTTGACCGATTTTGACCAACATTGGCACACAGGTAGATCTTGATCCGGGGAGTGTCATAGGCTAGGTGAAAAAGGTCTACCAGCTCTTTGTGTGTCTGTTTGTTCTTTATACAAATCCGCACAGTTTGATCGATTTGACCAAACTTGCCACACAGTTCTGGCTTGCAGGACTATGATAACTTTTGATGTTCTCCGTCCTTAAACCCTACCCATACAGTTCTCTCTTGATCCGGGAAGTGTCATGGGCTAGTTCAAAAACGTCTAAGACAGTTCGGAAGTCACGAGTTTGAAACTGTGGACTGGAACAGTTACAGATTTTCCTTATTAAATTTGTATATTACAATGTCCACTTCTTGGAATAATAATGTACTTCTGAACTTTTTATAAGCCATCAGTTGGTTTCACGTGATTGTATTTTTTTTTGCTCTAATTAATATTGTTTGAGAACAAATCTTATTTGTCTCTTTTTTTGCTTCAGCCGTGCGATTATTGACCATCCTTACGGGCCATTTAATTCGTTATTTGTCAGGAATTGATATTTTTTTTAATATTTTCTTTTTGTTAGAAGCCCTGTTTCTGATCGTTTGCGCATGGGTATATGGTAGTTGTATGAAGTAGATTATTTTTTTGGAGTGTTTTTTTTTTTATCGAAGATGTTACTTTAAGGGTGTTTTTATTAGAGACAATATTTGTACTATTTCGCTAGAAAAAATAATCTACTGTGACAACATATACGTTTCCAATGCGAGTCTGAGTTTGTAGGACTAGGAAAACACGAAGAGCCGATATGGAGGTGACTCACGGTAGATAGAATTGGGCACCAAACACACTTCTTCGGCCCAATCCACTCTCTCCCTCCTTCTACTCCAATTTATCACAGATATTTTTATATCTTTCTGACATATAAGAGACCAGGAGATGCTTTTCTGTTGATACGTTCTCGGCAAGTGGCCGAGGAGTAATTTCTACTTAGGCACGTCCTTCACGTTTCAGGAGAGAGTAGAATTGATGAAGAAGCAAGGATATAAGGTTTATCGATTGAAGGTATAAGAATTCCAAAAGTGTTACGAGCTAAGAATAAATATCTGCCCCCGTTTTGGTGTTTAGAAATGCAAACAATTCATAAATAACAATAATTCGATGTCCTATCAAATTTACTCCATTAAGGAAGTGCCTTAATTTTTAAGTTCCACGGATGTTATAAATAAAATATAAAAAATAGCTTTCTATAAGGACAAGACTGCGAAGGAAGAAGAAGCGGTAGAACCTACCACTAATAGGGCGTTTACTTATTACTTTACTCACCATACCGAACTAGTATTTCTAAAGTGACACAACTTAAAAATCGGTGTTTTCAGTAATGACTATAACAAACATGGGAAATATCTCTTTATCAACCATCAAAACAACTTGTGACACTCGCACACTCACCCTGTCTTTAATGATATTTCCCATTTACAGCGTGTCCCACATTGAGGTGTCATAACTTTAGGGGTTTATTCTACATCTCATTTGTAGTTCAGGGACGCAGAAACGAGCCTTCTATCTCAACATGCAGAGGAGCTACTCAAACTTTTGTCTTTTTTAAAAATTACTGGCTTTTCTAAAGAAAAACTGAGTTTTCGGAATTCGTGATCAATGCATCGTAAATAAAAACCACATTTTTAGAATCTACATTAAATTTCAAATAAGAAACATCCATTATTGAAATATTACCATGTAAATTTAGAGCTATATTCAAAGGCATATAGATGAGAAGGTGTAATATTAGGTTTTTATTAAATTATTCAATATTTTTGTAATCAGCTATTTTTAGACTTAGAGGTTTGCCTCTGCCTCAAAAGTTGCATTATTTAATAAGCTTCAAAATGGTACCTCGTAGTTTTAGAAACAATTCTATTTCAATTTATTTTTTCTAATTTCTATGTCAAACCCAATAAATGTTCTTTAGCATGAACGAGCCATGGCTCGTTAAAGAATTTGTTCAGAATGCGTTCTGAACAAATTCTTTAATTTCACACGATGATGGTGATGTCCCATCCTTCCCAAACTACTTGATGTTTATTGCACAAGCCCATCTACCGAATATTAAGTCACTCTGGTTTCAAATGGATGGTTGCCCAGCAGATAATGGACGAGTGGTGACGGAATAGCTGTATGCATCATCTGTATGCCTTTGAATATAGCTCTAAATTTACATGGTAATTTTTTTTTTTTTTTTTTTTAATGGCGCACTACATCTTGGCCATTAGCGCCGGGCTATCTACAGGTTGCCACCCTTTTCTAATGCCAACACATTTACATGGTAATATTTCAATAATGGATGTTTCTTGTTTGAAATTTAATGTAGATTCTAAAAATGTGGTCTTTATTTACGATGCATTGATCACGAATTCCGAAAAC
This sequence comes from Gonocerus acuteangulatus, assembly GCA_946811695.1. Taxonomy (NCBI): domain Eukaryota; kingdom Metazoa; phylum Arthropoda; class Insecta; order Hemiptera; family Coreidae; genus Gonocerus; species Gonocerus acuteangulatus. The sequence continues at coordinate 30,929,825 of OX328125.1, forward strand.
TCAGTTTTTCTTTAGAATAGCCAGTAATTTTTAAAAAAGACAAAAGTTTGAGTAGCTCCTGTGCATGTTGAGATAGAACGCTCGTTTCTGCGTCCCTGAACTACAAATGAGATGTAGAATAAACCCCTAAAGTTATGACATCTCAATGTGGGACACCCTGTATAGGCAAGTGTGACACATTTTCAGTTCAGTTCTATTTTGAGTGGGGGGCGAGGTTAGCTCAGTGGTAGAGCACTGGAATAATAAGCTGGAGGCCTGAGTTCAAATCCCGAGCAAGCACTAAAGATTTTTTCTTCTAGTGTCTTCGTTCACCGGTTGAATTCGGCCTCCCTGACCGTCCCTAGGCCAACCCAGCCTTTAATTAATTTAATAATGGGTACTTTGGTTGGTGCTAATGACTCTAGCAGTCGAAGCAGCCAAGGGGAAAATCAGGCGGCCGGAGCATAGTACTGACCACACTATCTCCCTAGTGTGCCGTATGGTCATGAATCAGATACCTCTATAGTATCTGCCCCTCAGGGCACTCGTGGCCTGTTACGGGACTGATTTTTTTTTTTTTTTTTTTCTATTTTGAGTTGTGTCACTTTACAAATACTAGTGCCATATGATTTTCTAAACATTCTAACCTGATCGAAAATGACTTTTTTTCTTTCAATTTCATATTTAAGAAAAATTCACATTTTTAATTTAACTTTAATTTTCCCTTTTCTTTAGATATTTCATATTTAAATATGCACGTCAGTAATTTCTTAAAAATTGTTTTACAAAATAAATCTTAGTAAAAATAACTCTCAATTAGTCACCAAAATAATAATGATATCTTAAACCGAAAAAAGTTATAAATATGCCCGTAAATAATTATTCGCGAATCTTCATCAAACAAAATATTATTAACAAATTGAAATGAAAATTAAACTCCAGCGCATTAATTAATATTAAATCAGACCGAGCAGCTCTGTAATTACGTGTTTAATGAACAATCACTGTTTGAAAAATAAAATAAAAATTAAAAAATGAAGAATTGCCTTTTTCCATTTTCTGCTACAAATAGTGTTTTTTTTTTTTTTTTCTTTTTTTTTGTGCATCAGCTACTGAGGCCATTAGCACTTCAAATAGTTGTTGTTGTAACATTCGCAAAAGATTAAAGTATAACCTGGAATCTGTTTGCCAACAGTCTTAAGGCGTGAGCACTGCAACTTGGGATCGTGGGTTCCATTCCCACTAGTAAGTTTTGATTTTAAGAAAAGAACATTCATTAACACCGTCTATAAAAGGGGGTTACCTACAGCATAAAAACTTCCAAATAATATGTGTTACAACTAAGGATAAACTATTTGAAAAAAAAAAAAATTATATGCATTCCTCTGCGGAGGAAAACCACAGGGAACAACTCTCATCCCACGGCTCGTTTGGAAAATTCCTCGCTGCACCCTGGATGTCGGCGCTAATGGCCTAGTTGTCGAACCGCCGTAAAAAAAGGGGGAAAAAAGAAAAAACAAGTGAACATATTATTTTCTACATTAATTTCACTGATACTGATTTCAATGGCAATGAAATAAATTTGTAAATACATAAAAAAAATGTGCATAACGATTAACAAATAATTTAATGAAAACAAATGAAGATAAATACAAAAAATAAAATGTCAGTCTGTTCTTAATATAAAACATGACTGCTCCTGTGGAATATCATCCATGGTGTGGAATATCATCCATGGTGTGGAATATCATTCATGGTGTGGAAAAATGTTGAATAAGAAAGGTAAAACAAGAACCCTTGTAAGATCCCTTCATTGTCAATCATATATTTAGCCAATAGCGGCGGTGTAGCTGAAAGGTGGAGGGCGGTTCTGGAATTGGCTGCATAAATCAGTGATATTTATTACTGCCAGTTCTACAGCTCTTGCCGCAGAAATAAATATATCCCTCGCACCTCACAACTTTTATACATTCAGACCAATTGCAGGAAGGTAAGGCTACTTACTAATCTATTTTCTGTTTCCTTCTTATTGTTACATGACTTTATTCCGCACCTATTTTTAGCGCGGTTCCTCCCTCCCTCCATAGGGGGAAACCCCGTTTACGAGGATGAACTTGTGACAGAATCCCGAAGTGCCGAATAGAAAATTACACATTTTAGAATCCATCCGTCCTCTGCAACACGGTTCTTTTTGACAAACTTACAAGGAACAATTCGAAACTCTAACGTTTTGGCGTCACTAGACTTCTGGGAAGAGGTTTTATAAGCATTTGGACGTGAGGAATCTTAGGAAAACATTTCCAACGCAATATCTGTAACCATTGTGGAAAATGGAAACAAAATAGATTTTGGGGGGGGGGGATTTTCGATATATTCTTTTTATTATTCGAAAAATTATTTATTTCATTTTCTATAAAAACAGTTATTTTGCTAATTTTGATCCACCGATCACAATCGGAGAAAGAGGTGCATAAATGGAGTATTTTTTCACATTTTGGTGTTTATATTTTTCACAAAAGATGAAGACAAAGTAGTAACTGTTTCTATCTCATGCTTTCAAAATGTCTTTAGGGATAAGAACGTAAACGCGCTAAGATCGCTTATTTTCACAACACACCATTGTAAGGTATACACAGTGTTGGGCAAAACTAACGTTAGTAAACTAAACTAACGTTAGTTTTCCCTAACTAAAACTAAACAAATGTTATATTTTTAGTTTTAGTTTTAGTTTAGTTTTAGATTTGTATAATTATTAATCATATGGACTCCGTTTTTAGTAATGCAATTAGTTTAGTTTAGTAAAAGAGACCTAAATTTGTGATTTTAGTTTAGTTTTAGTTTTTAGTTAACTAATTTAGTTTATCAAAGAACATATGTTTTCAAATTACGAGAAAAAGCCACAATTTCTTATTCTTAAGCAAGTTCTATTAGTTTTAATAATTTACTTAATTATCGAAATAACATATGATTTATATTAATTCATGTTATTTTTGTAAAACTAAACTAAACTAAAATAAATTTTTAGTTTAGTTTTTAGTCAATTCCCAAAGATTTAGTTTTAGTTTTAGTTCAGTTAAAATCCATTAATTAGTAAAATTTTAGTTTTAGTTTTTTTTAGGTTGCAATTTTTAGTTTAGTTTTAGTTTATTCCAAAAAGTGAATTTAGTTTTAATTTTAGTTTTAGTTTTTAGTTTTGCCCAACATTGGGTATACAATGCGCATTGTTAGGCACCTTGTTTACTGAGTTGCATCAAAACAAACACGACAGCATAGGGAAATTTCCCAATAGTTGTTTCCGGAATAAAGACCCTCCATACAGATAGACCGGTTTTGTTGGTGTACGAACTCTGACAAAAGTTTTTTTTGGGAATGCAAGTTTCGTTCTGTATCTATGTATGTATTCATGTAGCTTTTACCTCGACATATCGACATGTTAATGGGGATATCCCATTACAACACAAAATGTCAAAAATGGACTAGATCTAGTCGTACTCTGAACCCTCGAATTTGAGTTTGAGTTATAGAATTTATGTCTTCTTCAGTTCGATTTATTTACATCATTTTCCACGATGTCTGTTGAGAGTTGACTGTATATATGTATATAAATTTGAATGTAAATATAAGTTCATGGGATTCATTGAGTATGTTGGATCAAGAACATTTGTGGAATGATTAAAAAATGTTCATTGGTTTGATAAAATAGCGTTACAAGTTATATAAAAAAGTGATTTTCAGTTAATCCGAAAGTCATGTGGAGATTAACACATTGCTAGCTGATATCCTATATTGAAAATTGATGTTTATTGACGAAAAGATTTATGGGAACATTGGGATTCGAGGAATGTTTCAAACTAGACATGAACCAGTCATGCCCAATATATCGGTTTCATGGAATTCAAATTTACTACGCCGTATCCCGTCATGGAATATATATTGCGGATATTTGTATTTAATGTGGTGAATGTATTTCAGAGAGGGGTGAGGGATATTTGATTCAAGAGAAGGGAATTGCATTAAACAAGAAAAAGTTTCAAATAGAATTCAACATATCGTCGATACAAAAGCAAACTAACGAATATGAAAAAATGCATCTTTCATTGTCCATCTTTAATAATTTCTGCTGGACTTATTTACGGCAAATTCTTCAATCTGACTTCACTCTATTAAAGGGAGAGTATTCCACTATCAAAAGGTCAAATCTGCCGAATATTTGACTGTCCAAAAAAAGTTATGAATAAATACTTTTCCACTCTGAAAAGTGGTGATTTTCATATTCGTTAGTTTGCTTTTGTATCGACGATATCTGATAAGCAGTTTTTGGCCTTTATACTACAATACGGTTGGGAAATCCGTGTAAATAGCGTTATTCGAAAGCTTAGTATATTTTGTACAAAAAAATACTAAGAAATATTTCTTCAAATCATCATCGATTCGCCTCCCTTGATATCAAGTATGACCCCCTTAAAATAATTATATTTTAATACGATTGCGTCCGCAAATGTATCGCAAGTAGATGACAATACTCAAGAGTGTAAAAATAGACAAAACCTGTAGTTAAACCCTGCCAACCGCATTTCCCTATCTGTTCTTGCTCCTGAGGTATGCTGTTCTAAAGGTTATTTAGAAAAAACAAAACAAAAAAAAAACGTGTTTTCCGAAGAAAATCTGTAACTTCATCTGCTTGTAAACATTATTTTTCAACGTTACCTTAATTTTTTTAGATCAAAATTAAATTCTCTTTAAGGCTATAGCACTTTCAATGTTCACGCGTATCTTTTTTAAACCGCAATAACTTTTCAAAAAGTTGATAATAATAAAAAAAAGTCTAGTTAGCGACCAATTTTTGAGAATACAAAAAATATTCTGCAAATTGCCAAATCTCACAAAAGTTATAAAATGTACCTTTCGAATGGTATATTCTGAACTGAGATTATTTCTCAATTTAATAATCTAATTGGAAATTTAGCGGGGCAAACAACTGATAAGTAAAACTAATAAGATGTTTATTTTTGCTATGTTATCAGAAATAATTGAAAATTATTCTTCATGAAATGGCTATTTAATAATTTCAGTAAGACATGCATGAAAGTTAAAAAAAAAAATCGACAATTACAGATGTTTGGCAGGGTTTAACTACAGTGGAACTTCGATAATTCGAAATCATGGTTAATTCGAATATTTCTCTTGGTCCCTAGAATTTAGGGCATAAACAATGTAAAAAAATCGTGGTTAATTCGAATAAAATTTGGGATAATTCGAATTTTTTACGAGTCTTTACCTCTAATAGGAAGTGTTCGATCTTAAATCTTGTGTAAGTATTCTCCCCTCGGGTAAGAAGGATAGTATTATTCAGATGTAGTGGTTCCGGGACAAGAAGGGCGGCGGCCTCATAGTCAATTTCTTGGACTCTAGGAGTTCTGCAAAGTGGTGGGTCGCGCTTCCTCCCTTCCAGGGGTTGTAGTTACATACACCATCCTGTCGTTTTATCCTAGATTACTCCCATCTTCATTTCTTGTTCAGTCATAAGTCAGACAGCGCCTAGATCTGTTGTATTGTTAGTGCCTTGAATTTCTGGTGAACAGTGCAGTTCAGTGAATTGTTGATTTAAGATGTCGAAGCCTAGAAGTTACAAAACTTTAACGTTGTCAGAGAAAATAGCTGCAATTAAAGAAGTTGAAAAAGAAAGAAAGAAAAAATCTGAAATTACCAAGGAATTCCTCCTTATCAACTTTATCAACTTACCTGAAAAATAAAGAACACATTCTTGCTCACGAAAATGACTTTTTTCAAATCAGTAGACTTTCATTTTTACTTTTTTGATAAATTGTTTAAAATCTTATGTACGTAATCATCAATTTATGAAATGTTTCTTATTGTTTAAATAAAATATATATATTTTTTTTTAAATTAAAAAATGTGAAAATATGAAATTCGATTTTTTATCTCTTTATTTTCAAAAACTTTTGTAATTCGAATTTTGGATAATTCGAACTTTTTTATCGATCCCTAGGGGTTCGAATTATCCAAGTTCTACTGTATTTTAAATATAGTTACACCTAGTGAAACTAGACAACATTTGTTGTGTTTCATGGGTATTGTAATCTACTCGCGATAAACACTGTATACCATTGTATGAGTTCGTTAACCAGCATAATCGGAATAAGGGTTCACTCAGGACCTAAACTCTTAACACGTCTAACATTTTGTTATATTGAAACGAGATTCTGTATAATTTTTTCTCAATTAAAGCGCAAGATGAATTGTTAGTTTGAATTGAAGCGCAAGATGAACTCCATTAGAAACTGGGATCTACACCGAAACCAAATTTTTAAGTCTCCGTTATTACAGGCTGTCATTTTTACTTCCTAGTTACAATATTCGGTAGATGTCATACCCAACTATTCAGGCATATGTGTGGTAAAAAATGAAAAATCACTCCATTTGAAGTTGGGGTGCACTCCAGAATAAAATTAAATCAGGGTTTTAAAAAGATTAAGTTTTTCTTGTTTTAGTGTTTTTGAGAATAGTGTGAATGACAGCGTCTTCTTTATCTTCTTCTCATATAATTTCTTGTCACTTGTACATTTTATAATCTGTATTAGGGCTCATAGCCATAGTTGCGAAGCCCTTATAATTAAATAAATAAATGAATACTTTGTTGTCTCTAAATAACTCAAAATAAATAACCTCTGATATTTTAAGTATCAATGATATCGATAATTTCGTAAACCATTTTGTAAATAAAAATAAAAAATCAGTCTCTTAACAAGCCATGAGGGCCTTGAGGGCCAGATACTATAGAGGTATCTGATTCATGACCATACGGCACACTAGGAAGATAGAGTGATCAGTACTATGCTCCGGGCCTGATTTTACCCTTTGTTGCTATGGCTGCTAAGGTCATTAGCACCAAGGTACCCATTAATCTAATCATCAAAGGCTGGGTTGGCCTAGGGACGGACAGGGAGGCCGAATCCAAACCATGAACGAAGACACTAAAAGATAAAAATATTTTTTGCTTGTTCGGGCTTTGAACTCATGTCCTCCAGCATACTAGTCCAGTGCTCTACCAATGAGCTAACCTCGCCCCCATTTAGTAAATATAGAGTCAATAGAAAAAATGAATGCCACAGTGAAACGAAAATATTTTTTTTTAAAAAAAAAAGGAATCCGCGAATGATAATATATTAATGAATATTTTAATTTCATCTTATAATAATAAATTTGGAATAACCAAACTCTTTACACGGTATACAGTAGAACTTGGATAATTCGAACCTCTAGGGACCGATAAAAAAGTTCCAATTATCCAAAATTCAAATTAAAAAAGTTTGTGAATATAAAGGGGTAAAACATCGATTTTCATATTTTCACATTTTTTAAATTAAAAAAAATACATTTTATTTAAAGAAAAACAAACATTTCATTAATTGATGGTTACGTACAAAGTAATAGATAATTTATCAAAAAAGTAAAAATAAAAGTCTATTGTTTTGAAAAAAAGACATTTTCATGGCCAAGAATTTTTTCTTTATTTTTCAGGTAAGTTGGTAAAGTATTAGGAGAAATGCCTTGGCAAATTCAGATTTTTTTCTTTATTACTTTTTCAACTTCTTTAATCGCAGCTATTTTCGCTGACAACGTTAAAGTTTTATAACTTCTAGGCTTCCACATCCTAAATCAAAAACACACAGAACTTCACTGTACACAAGAAATTCAAGGAACTAACAATACAACAGATCTAGGTACTGACTGACTTATAACTGAATAAGAAATGAGATGGGAACGATGGTGGAAGGGAATTCTAGGATAAAACGACAGGATGGTGTATGTAACTACAACCCCTGGAAGGGAGGAAGCGCGACCCACCACTTTGCATCATCCGTATCATTGCTACATCCGTATCTTACTATCCTGTTTACCCGAGTGGAGAATATTTTCACGAGATTTAAGATCGAACATCCCCCATTGGAGGTAAAGACTCGTAAAAAATTCGAATTATCCAAAATTTTATTCGAATTAACCACGATTTTTTAACATTGTTTATGTCCTACATTCTAGGGACCGAGAGAAATATTCGAATTAACCACGATTTCGAATTATCGAAGTTCGAATTATCCATGTTGCACTGTATTATAATAAAAACCATTTAAAAAATAAGTACTATATTTAAATAATAACCCAATTCCTAATATTTGTCATGGCCCTATATAGGGATGAAGCAATTAGCCATGAGGTTTTGGTAGGTGAGCTAAGCTGAGGGATTAAAGTTAATGTTGACATATCATTAAGCATATCGAATAGCGGTTCCGATGAAGTGTGTGGATTAGGTGTGGTAATCAAGTCAGGAAGAGATAAGACCGTAAAAGGCATCCTCCACCCTCACTCACACTTTCAGGGAAAATACACACAACCCCTTTTCCGCTTTAGGCTCAATATGAAAGGCTCCGGGGGTTTTCAGTTCACGTAATGATGTGTTTGTTTAATGGCATTCCTGTTTCTCTTATTATAATTTTCTCATCCATTTTCCCTCCCTCACTCTCTCGCACTCTTCCTCCCTCCCTCTCTCCCTACTTTTCTCCCTGGCTCTCTCCCTCAATCCCTTCTTACCTCCCTTCCTACCTCCCTTCCACCCTCTCTCTCATTCTCTCCCTCCCTCCCACTCTTCCTCCCTCCCACTCTTCCTCCCTCCCACTCTTCCTCCCTCCCTTCCTACCTCCCTTCCTCCCTCTCTACCTACTTTCCTCCCTGGCTCTCTCCCTCCCTCCCTTCTCACCTCCCTTCCTCCCTCTCTCTCATCTCTCCCTCCCTCCCACTCTTCCTCCCTCCCACTCTTCTTCTCTCCTACTTCTCGCAATCAAAAGAACAAGGTAGTGCGTACTCGCTGCCTTTAGCACATGTGCCCCATGTTGTCAGCCAAATATTCTGGTTGTTCGGAAGGATTCTTGGGATGACCTGATGAGGTGGTAATAAGAGCAAGTGTTGCGCTCTCTCGGAATAGTGTGGGCTCTATTTTATGACAAATACATATTTCACATACCGCAAAATAATATGCATAACAAAAATTATTAATGTAAGAATTAGGAAGTGAAGTGACTTAAAATTCTAAAGTGTAGTATTTCTAGTGACCTGTCAGAGATATGGAAATATTGCTAAGAGCGCAGTGGTAAAAAATGTCTAGACATCTTGATGTAGGAACTGGAAAAATAAACTGAAGCTTCGCCAGGCAATGTTCACCAGCTCCGCGGAACCTTTTGGGCTTGTGATATTTGAACTCTGAGGAGACTCGCAACCTGAGCTTGTTCAAGAAAATATTCTGCCTCAGTAAATCGACTCCTTGTTACAATGTCAAACAGAAGATAGGAGTGATACTGATATCGTGTTCCACATTAAACCTCTTTTTTGCATTGGAAATTCTTTGTATGGATACAGCTAGGTTTGTCTTTTATGTCTTATAGAATAGGTCGGAAAACGTTAATGAAGTATAACATAACTGGGGTTTGCAGTTGAATACCATTATAACATAAATTAATTTAGATCAGAAAAAATGAGTATTAGGACAGTTTGTACGAATATTAAAAAATGGAACATGCGAAATCCATTTTTTAAATCCCATTTTGCACATCCAAACCTAGTTCTGATACCCCTTTTCCTGTTCACCCAACTTATTGCCTAATTATAGAGATAATAAAACTAACTGAATACAAAACATACACATCAGCCAACAATAAGTCATACACTACAATTAGAAGATCCCAAGTAAACGGCCTATTGTCCATAAATATAACAATGGAGAATATATTTGCACAATTAAAAGAAACGATACGACCCACCTATAAATTTAATGAACTTTGTTTGAAACGTGTAATGTTCATAGGCACCTTAAAACGGAAGATGCATGTCATAGACAAGAATATTTTGCAGTTTTGTTGGTATACCATTCATTTATTTTCAGATATTTATCTGGGCCCCATCTTTTTATGTATAAATATATATATTTATTTTTGGAATTGATACGTACACCGGAATACCTAATAGCATTAGTGTTAAAGTTTCCCAGGTTAAATATACCATTAATATCCAGAAATGGGTCTCTCCTTGGTCTAGTGGCTAACACCATAGATTCTCATGCGGGAGATAGGGGTTGCCTATTTTAATAAATACGACAGTTTGAACTGCAAAAATAATTATAGTTTTCATGGTACACCTTTATAGCGGTGAAATTTCAATGAGGGTATGCAGCAATAGGCAACCCACAACACATAAATGTGTTGCGGGTTGCCTACTCTACAATTTTATATGTTGCGGGTTGGTTATGGCCGGGTCTTATGACTGATTGATTGCCTATTCCTGTAAGCTTTTTCATTTACGGAATGTTTAACACGTTCAGTGCGGATGGAAAAATTCGTAACTATCCAAAAATGCGACACGGGGTCAATTGACCCTGTGCAAAAACTCTCTACAAGTGCGTCACGGGGTCAATTGACCCTATGCGATAACTCTCCACAAGTGCGACACGGGGTCAATTGACCCTGTGCAATAACTCTCCACAAGTGCGTCACGGGGTCAATTGACCCTGTGCGATAACTCTCCACAAGTGCGTCACGGGGTCAATTGACCCTATGCGATAACTCTCCACAAGTGCGACACGGGGTCAATTGACCCTATGCGATAACTCTCCACAAGTGCGACACGGGGTCAATTGACCCTATGCGATAACTCTCCACAAGTGCGACACGGGGTCAATTGACCCTATGCGATAACTCTCCACAAGTGCGACACGGGGTCAATTGACCCTGTGCAATAACTCTCCACAAGTGCGTCACGGGGTCAATTGACCCTATGCGATAACTCTCCACAAGTGCGACACGGGGTCAATTGACCCTATGCGATAACTCTCCACAAGTGCGACACGGGGTCGATTGACCCCGTGTTCTTTCCTTAGTTTAAACGTATTCAGCCTGCTGAAAATTGATTAATTTAGGCAAAAAACATTTATATTCCAAATCCATAGGTTTAGGTGAGTATACCACGGCAGCAGGACATTCAAAAGTTCATTAACCTCATGAAAATTGTAATCGTACATAAATTATTTTTCTTTTTGACTCAAAGCACCTTGTCCCTCCTTGAAATTTCATTTTATGAGATTTTGGAGACAGGAAATGACTTTGAGAGGTGAGTAACCCCCTCCCCCCCCCCCCCTTAAACCATGACATTTTTCATATTTTATGAAAACCAAATTCACAACAACCTTTAATAACACTCACAATAACTTTTATTTTTATTTTAATATTATTACATTTGACTTATATAAAACATTGCTTTAAAAAAATAGTATTTGTGAAAAACAAATAGTAATACCGCACTAAAAAAATAAAATTATTCAAGCGGTTAAACAATAGGAAATAATGACTAGGGCATTGATGCGTGTCTATCATTGAAGAACGAAAGACGAAAAAGGAAGAGGAAAAAGGATTTTCTGGCCTTTTTATCAGCTTCTTTAGAGGTCATGGTTTTCCTAAGCTTTTAGTAGCAGCCTGAACATTTTTTCCTCTTCCTTTCAACGTCGTGAGCAAGCATGTGGATGTGTTTAGGTGTCCTGGGCTGTTCCAACACTTCTTGTTCAGCTTCCAGGGCTAACGATTTGACAAAATTTCCTTGAACTGCAGATTTGGTCCGTAAAGAGGGTCTGTGGACCTTTCTTCCGAGAAGAGTACGACGGGGTCTTTTGACTATTTTATATCGGATTGTGATCGATTTTCGAAGTTAGTAACACATAGACATAGTTCAACCCGTTGAAATGTCTAAAGCTGAAACTGGTTCGAACATTTTTTGAAAGTTTACCTCTTACACGCCCCGCACCAGTGGAAAGTTAGACACTTAACACTGAACGTGTTAAATAAAACGTTGGCGATAAATTTAAAATTGCCAGACTAAAAGTCACTTAATCGGTGATAAAACGCGATAGGGTTAATTCATATAAATAATTTATGTATAGGTATTATGTACAGATGTAGTGTATGTTTATTTTAATCGCAGTCTTCTTGAGGAATGTGCCTATTTTAAGCAGCTCCTTCAGAACTAACTCTCCCCATACTCAACAAAAGTCAAAGTTAAAAAGGAAAAAGAACGAATTCTAGCTCCAAGAAGACGATTTGTTCAAGGAAATGAAATAGAAAATGAGGTTAAAATCTCCTTCAAAGAACATATTATTTTTAAACAGAAAAATGACTCTAAAACTGGTCTAAATGCAAGGAAAAGTATTTGTCACTTCTAAAGTCAACCCTCTATTAGAAACAAAAAGTTAAATTATACTATAACATGTAGAGCAAGAAATAAAATATGTGGGGCTGAATTGATTTATGATTTTTTATTATTAAAAAAAATAAGTTGCATAATCTTTTTATGCAACAGAACTTTAAATAATTAATTTTGAAAACATGGTTCCCGAGTTTTTTAAAATAAAATAGATTCGTTTGCCCCTAAAAGACTTTCGGTTTGTTATATTTTCCCCTGAAAATGTTTCAGAACCGTTTGTAGGGAAAACGGAGCGCAGAGCGTATAGGGGCAGCTGCTACTACATTAGCTATGTATTAAAGTTCCCTTCTCGGTGAATATTCTAGACACAATAAATAAGACAGAACCCCCGAGGAAGGGGCGAGGGTTGGGCCCCTCCCCATTAGAAACAAGGCTAGGGGTTGGAACAGAAATGACATGGAATTTATCGGCAATAAGGAAGTTTGATCGTATTGGGGTAGCTCATGCTTCGAGTTATACCCGCCTCGGAGAAGCACTTTTACCAATCCCAAATAGAACCCCTTTCCGATTTAGCCCTTATTTTAGTATCATTATTGCCTTTTTAACCTAACTCGCCTCTTTTAGCCTCTTTCCTCTCTCCCTATAGGGAGGAAAACACGCTTACGACGTCGATGTGATAATATATACCCGAGGCGCTGACGAGGAATTTAGATGTTTCATAATCTTTATGCCACGTAAAATTTCGAGGTTCAAATAAGGATATATTTGGTTCAGGGGTATAATAGTCTACTAATGTACAGGATGACTTTAGTTAAAAACTAAAACTAATAAAAATAAGGTGGCCGTAGGATGGGACCCGGCTATATCCCTAGTGTGCTTTCTGATCAATAATCAGATACCTCTACAGTATCTGGGCCCTCGTGGCCTATACATATATATATTCTTTCTGATGTTTCTTCGCTGGTAGAAATTATTGTTATTAACACGGCTTTCTCCAGCGGTCGTTTTTTTTACGTAATATTTTGCAGAAATCCCATTCTGCTATCATTCTGTATCAGGCCTGTATCAGGTACTCTTTTTTTTATATATTTTTTTTTAAAATAAATTTGTTAGGTAGGTAGATTAATACTTATCTTAACATAAGGTGCCTTCCAGATTTGTGCATGCTGACATTGTGTTGAGTCCATGGAACTGTTTTGACACAAAACATATTACGTTAAATACTACCCGTGGAGAAAGCTGTGTCAACAATATATATATATATATATATATATATATATATATATATATATATATATATATATATATATTATAAGGAAGTAAAAATAATGCGTATTTTTTCGAAATACGTAAGCAATTTTAAACTTTTCATATACTCTCTTTTATATATTGAAAATGGGAGCCAAATCATGGTATATGGAGGGGGGCATTTGAAATGTTTATAAATTTTGTAGAAAAATGTTTGTCTGATAGGAAAATTTCAGCCTGTCGAAATTAAGCTTCAAGTTTTAAAACTGCTACGTCTCAAAAGTTTAAAATTTTTTTTTTTCATTGAGCACGTTAATCAATCAATAACACAATATTACTGGTAATCAAATATCACAGAAACGACAAAGAAATAAACCACAAATAAATCGGGCAATGATAACTAATAAGTTGATTGCACTAAATACCAATTTAACCAACTAAACATTTATGTTTTTGTTTTTTTTCAAATAATTACAGTAGTATAATTAGTCTGTTAAGGTCAATGAAATCAAACATGGGATTAGTGTTTTTTGTATTTGTAATATTCCGTTCGTTAACAACTAACGGAATAGAGGGATATAGAGAAGAAATAGTTGATATCAGTTCCCAATCGGCAATCTATTTCTGCTTATAAACACAATAGCACCACACTTTTCATTGAGGTTTCGTTGCATCTGGCATGTCATTTGTTATACCTTATGATGAAAAGTGAGTGTAAAAATCTATTGTGCTGCTCCTAGCAGTAGCGAGAAGTTTAAGAAATATATATTACGAGTTATATACTGAGGTTTTTAGACTTGCCAAGGCTGCAAGTCTGTTACCAGTCAACGATGCTGCTTACAAGAAGTACCCTTTCTCATTAGCGAAGAAAATCTTTAAACGTTATTGCAAATGGGAATGGGAAAAAATGTGGCAGAAATCGGAAAAAGGGGCCGTAACAAGGAAGTACTTTCGAACAGTGAGGGAAAGGCAAAAATGCAGGTGGCTTACACTGCCTCCGATGCTGAATAAGTATTTAACAGGCCGTGGAGACTTCGCTAGCTACCTACATGCGTTCGGCATACGAGGTCTTCCAGACTGCAGCTGTGGGCAGATTGAGTCGGCGGAACATGTCCTAATGGATTGCCCGCAATTTGAAGAACTGAGGAAACAATGTATAAAAAGCCCTATCACAGCATTACACGGTCTAGTTTCAAAAGAAAATTATAACTCTTTTCTTTATTTATTAACTCAAATTGAAAAAAATCGAGTAAAAGATTAATTTCTGTTTCACTTATTTCATATGGTTAATCGTTTAAAAGTAACAAATTTCAAAATAATTGATTTATTTTCAATTACTTAACATTTATTTTATCAATTTCATTTCTTTGTTAATCTTCTTTTCTTAATTTTTTCACTATTTATTTATTAACATTGTTATTAGAAATAACTTGTTATCCGTAATTTGTTATACATACTATGAATGTTAAATTATTATTACGAATAATTATTTATACCTCGTAGTGCTGTGAGCGGAGCGAGGTTGTTTTTATTGTGTACATAAATAAATAAAAATTGAGGTTTTTAGAACACACCAGAAATATCATTTATATGGGAATCCACTATGATGAAGCAGTTCCTGCGTGTCGGTCATGCTTTAACATAATTTGTATTATGTTATACATAAGACGTTTTGAAATAATTGCTTCTTCTCGTCAAATATTTTAGAGCTTACGTGACGTCGTCATTTTAAATCCCATTAGCCTGAAACGCTATTACTGGTTCCCAGTAAAATCATGTTTATGACTCCTAGTAAACCAGGACACATTTTTTGTTGTGGTAGGTTGTAACTATCGTTTAGCTGTACTATCTATATAATTTTGTTGTGGTAGGTTGTAACTATCGTTTAGCTGTACTATCTATATAATTTTGTTGTGGTAGGTTGTAACTATCGTTTAGCTGTACTATCTATATAATTTTGTTGTGGTAGGTTGTAACTATCGTTTAGCAGTACTATCTATATAATTTTGTTGTGGTAGGTTGTAACTATCGTTTAGCTGTACTATCTATATAATTTTGTTGTGGTAGGTTGTAACTATCGTTTAGCTGTACTATCTATATAATTTTGTTGTGGTAGGTTGTAACTATCGTTTAGCTGTACTATCTATATAATTTTGTTGTGGTAGGTTGTAACTATCGTTTAGCTGTACTATCTATATAATTTTGTTGTGGTAGGTTGTAACTATCGTTTAGCAGTACTATCTATATAATTTTGTTGTGGTAGGTTGTAACTATCGTTTAGCTGTACTATCTATATAATTTTGTTGTGGTAGGTTGTAACTATCGTTTAGCTGTACTATCTATATAATTTTGTTGTGGTAGGTTGTAACTATCGTTTAGCTGTACTATCTATATAATTTTGTTGTGGTAGGTTGTAACTATCGTTTAGCTGTACTATCTATATAATTTTGTTGTGGTAGGTTGTAACTATCGGTTAGCTGTACTATCTATATAATTTTGTTGTGGTAGGTTGTAACTCTCGTTTAGCTGTACTATCTATATAATTTTGTTGTGGTAGGTTGTAACTATCGGTTAGCTGTACTATCTATATAATTTTGTTGTGGCAGGTTGTAAATATCGTTTAGCTGTACTATCTATATAATTTTGTTGTGGTAGGTTGTAACTATCGTTTAGCTGTACTATCTATATAATTTTGTTGTGGTAGGTTGTAACTATCGGTTAGCTGTACTATCTATATAATTTTGTTCTGGTAGGTTGTAACTATCGGTTAGCTGTACTATCTATATAATTTTGTTGTGGCAGGTTGTAAATATCGTTTAGCTGTACTATCTATATAATTTTGTTGTGGTAGGTTGTAACTATCGTTTAGCTGTACTATCTATATAATTTTGTTGTGGTAGGTTGTAACTATCGTTTAGCTGTACTATCTATATAATTTTGTTGTGGTAGGTTGTAACTATCGGTTAGCTGTACTATCTATATAATTTTGTTGTGGTAGGTTGTAAATATCGTTTAGCTGTACTATCTATATAATTTTGTTGAGTCTAAAATATTTTCATTACATTTAAGAAAGCCTTATAAATGAATATGAACATTGTTGACAAGCCAATATTAAAATGGGTATCTTGCAAAGAATAAATCTTGCGATCCGAAGAATAAATAAATACAATCTCTTGTGAGTCTGTTTTATTAATTTTTCAGAGCCCCCCCAAAAAAAATATTAATCGGCTATATTGGGAACCGATGAGCAAAATACTGTTATTTTTCCTCTCGAATTTCCCCCCCCCCCCCCCCCCAAAAAAAAGATTATAACCTATTTCTCCGGAAATTTCTTTAATTTATTTTCGATGTTGAGTTTATTATGAAAGCTTTTTCATTCGTTTAAACATAAATTAATGTTTGAAAGAATATTATATTGCACTCAGTTTATTGACAATACTGTACCATTTTACAACTACAATATATGCTTCAAAATGTTAAAGTACACTTCTCTGCTATCGACATTTTTAGTTTTTATCCACATATATCATTATCAGTCCAAAAATTCTAGGTGCGTAAATTTCTCTTGGCAGATAATTAAAAGAGAAACAGCTAAGGTGTGATGACTAGGGCTGAAATAAACGCTGGGAAAGGGAATGAATGTCTGTGCTATAAAAGGTTTTATAGGATACATAACAGCGCAAGAAGGAGGACAACAGTAGCAGAGCGTGCCGAATTTAAACAGGGTCGCAGGGCGCACATAAACCAACTTAAACTGTCTTTCGGAGGGACGCAGCTTTTAAGGTTCATCTCATTAAAAAATCTTTTTGAAATCATCAACTATCCTACCTGTTAGACACAGAATGCCTTTAATAACGTTGATGGCCAGAATGTTTTTTTTATTCGTATTGAAACTTGGTATACAGCATTGCCTTGCCTTCTTTGCTGGTTAGCTCGTGTTTCTTGAACAGTAAGGGTTCTTTGAACAGTAAGGGTTCTTTGAACAGTATTGGTTCTTTGAACAGTAAGGGTTCTTTGAACAGTAAAACCGGAGAAGGTTTACCTCGAACTCACCTTAATAGTTTTAGTGTTTGCTGAGTTAATCGTTAAGGCTATAAGAAGTCAAGAAAGTTTTTGGGTTGGGTTGGAGGTTTAAGGCCAGAAAACTACGAGGTCATAACCCCCCTAAGACTGCAGAGAACTTGTCTTTAGTGTAATGTTGGGTTGAGCAGGGTTTGCAATTTGTATTTAGGACAATATTGCTTTCGAAAAAAATGACTATACCATAGATAAGAGAACCAAAAATGTACAATGCTGTGCTTTGGGAAAATTTTATTCATTCATTTTTATTTGTTTACTTATTATTTATTTAGTTTTTTTTTAAATTAATTTATTTATTTTAATTTATTTTATTTTTTAAGAGAAAAAAATTAAAAAATCTATATTTCGTACGTTCTTTGGAAAAATTCTTCAGTAACAACTGCTTATTGGTAGCAGGATGATCACAATAAAGCCACGTAGGAATTTCTTCCTGAAGAAGGCACCCAATGAGTGTGCCGGAATGTTTAAAATATAAATGTTTCTGGTGATTTGACGTTTTTCTCCTAGCCAAATCTCAACCATTCCTTGACTTGTTATAATTTTTTGTTACATTGCAAGGAATCTCACAGTAAAACGACAGAAATTAATGGCAGCAGTGTCTTCGCAAAAATGCTGTATGAGGAGACATGAAAATTGTTTTTTTTTTCAATAAATGGATAAGTTGATAAAGATATTTACATATATCAATATATATACAATATATATATATATATATATATATATATATATATATATATATATATATATATATATGTTCGTGATCTATGGGATCTGAAACGTCAAAGTTTCTAGTCGGCCCTTCCGGATTGTGTCATGAGGTAATAACCTCATAAGCGGGTTTTCTCATAAGGGAGGGAGAAACCGCACTAAAATAAACTTAAATGATTTTGATCTTTTTTATTTGTAATGAACAGTTGATAATTTGGTTCTGAAGTAAAGCCCATGTAAAGGACCAATTGTCCTCCTTGTCAGCTCTGCGAAAATAATAATTTTTTCCTTGAGAAAAACCCATTCCTAATTAATCGATTTAGTTTATTTTCACAAATCACCTTTCCCTTTAGATGAGCACGTTGTATTCCAAGTTTTGCAATATATGGTGGTTATATTCAAAATTTTAGTCCTCCCCCTCGAAATGGACCGATTCTGCTGGCTAGCGAAATCGTACAAACGTTTGTGGGAGCAAGTGTATGCCATAAACCTAATTTCCTGGCGAGAAACCAAAATTGTGGCTACTTTCGTGTTAACAGACAAAAATATATACGAGATTATATATAGACACATTTTAAAAATTCTTTTCTGTGAAAATTGCTAAATTGTGGCTATTTGCTCTAATTTAATTTCTGCAAATAGGGCAATAAAAATTTGGGACTTTTCCTCGGAAGATCAATGCCTAGAAATAATTCTTGTAAAAGCCGGGTTGCTCATATTTCCAGCTTTTCAAGTTTTTTATTACTTTAATTAAATTTAATAAATAAAAAAAAAGCGAACTTAATTACTTATCACTTCACAATTATAAAATTTATTATGTAATCCACTTAATTTAATGAATTGGTTTCTTATTAGTGAGCCCTCTTGGTCCATTCCGCCAATTGGTAAAAATAAATTAAAACTAAATATTCATGAAAAAACACTACATAGCACAAAATATCGATAAAATCTATGACGGAGGCTTCATAGAAATAAGTCTTATCAGTTTCAGAAGGAATTCGGCTATTGAGTTTGCACCCATGAAATCATTTTTTCAACATTTCTTCCCAAAAAATATCTACGAGTATATAATATATATTGGATAGTAGGCACCGAAAACATTTACATATATAATAGGTACATAATATCTACAGGGTGTCCCCACAATAAACGGCAAAACTTCGGAAATCGATGCAGGATGAAAAAAGAAAGAAAAATCGTCCTTTATCATTTTTCTCGTTCTTGCTTCGATTAAGAGAAAAATGCAAAAAACTAAAACACAATCGTGAATAGCCATTCTTTCATAATGCCAACATAAAAGTCATTAAAAAGTTTACTCCTGAAACAAATTATCAATTTTTTTGGCGTTTATTTTTTCTTACTTGTAACAAAACTCAAGCAAGATGGTATGTTTACGCCACATTAAAAATAGTTTTGCTATTTTATATTTGTTACGAAAACTTGACTCAAGGAACTTTTTTCCTTCAAATTTGTTTTTTCTTAAAGTCAAATTTTTAATGGACAATATACATATATTCAGAAAAGCTTTGAGTATAATATTTATTGAGCTACCCTTTTTTATGTTATATTATTATTATTTTTAATTCATGTTTTATTTACATATTTTTTGATTTATTAAACTTTGTTATCTTATTTGACCTAATATTTATATATATATATATATATATATATATATATATATATATATATATATATATATATTTATATATAAACTACTTTTACCTGTAAAATGATTTTATCACATCCTTGCCGAATTCAAGAAATAAATAAATATAAGTCCAATTTGTTTTTCCTGGAATGGCTCTTTAGATTAGGACCAATTGACTTACCAGGGACAAACTTACTGACTGCAAAGGATCAGAAAACATCGACTTACCAAATAATTCACACGGGACATTACACGCATCGATGATACACTAAACTATCTGAAACATAAAAATTAATTCAATTTACTTCAATATTTTAGTAAGCAACATTTACCATTAAATATATATTTTTATTTTATTGTTTTAATTTATTTTTTTTTTATTTAGATATTTTTATTTTTACTAAACTTATAAATATCTTTAAAAGAAAAGGCATCACCCCTATCCTGGCTAGAAAAGGGTGGTCACCTATAGATAACCCGTCCTAAAATTCGTAGTTAATAATAAATGGACGTTAAAATTCAAATAAATAAATAAATATCTTTATTATTTATTATTTTGTTTATATGCGTATGTAATGTTTACATGGTTCTATATAATTGTTAGCGTTGTTTAAACTTTGAGTTAAAGAGCGAATCACCACGTTTCGAAGAGTCAATTGTCACTGTCCTTTATCGTATTCATTATAATTCTAATCGTTAATAATTTACAATTTTCTAGTTCATTGATAACTGTTTTTCTTGGAGATGCTAATTGCTATCTATTTTTATAGTAATAAATACCAGCATAGAAAATAGATTACACTCCTTGAGAGGAGATTGTTGATCGTTGATCATACAAGGTAGGGATTGTCAGGGTTCGGTCACTGCTTTTAATAAAAATCGAGAAATGATCCCGCATCTGTGAGGTATAGTTCTCAATTTTCTCGTCGCCCTGATGAAGGCTTGAATCTCAAGCCGAAACGTTGGCATCAATAAAACCATTTTCATTTGTAAAATGTAGGACTACTAGCAACTTTAATATTAAATTTTGTATTAAAAGTGTTAATTATAGCATTAATCCTAAAGAAATGTGTATCCTTTGTAGATCGAATGCTTATGAAGATTTGTATCATATTATGTTGCACTGCCCAATTTACACGCCTATCAGAGAGCAATATCTACCATTGAATTACCCAGCAGATAACGCTCAATTGCATGAGATCCTAAACAGAGCCTCAAAAGAGGATTATTTCAAAATATTTCTATACCTTAAGAATATGTTAAAGCTCAGGGCTTCACTGCTCGGAGAATAATTCTACTTTGTTTTGTTATTGTTTGAATATTCCTATTTTTCCTCCTGTTTATCTATTTTTAAATATATTATAGAGTATATAAATATAAATAACTAGGCTACATACAATATTTTTTATGTATTATGATTGCCAAAACAATATTTATTTAAATAAATGTAAATAAGTTATTTTTGTAAATTATTAAGTTAAAAATATTATTAAGATATTGGTGCATGTTAAATAAAAATTAGACTAATGCATGACCCTAGTAATACTAACATTAGTTATACTAATCACATTATATAGGGCCTACTCCTCGCTATGGGGAAACCTTGTAAGCGATAAACAAAATAAAAAAAAAAAAAAAAATAGTTTCATTAAAAAGCAGTGACCGAACCCCGACAATCCCTACCTTAGATTACACTCCGTATCTATTCCAGAATTGCATAGCCGAGATGAAAACACGGGAAGATTGTGTGGAAATTATTAATCCGAGTTGTTGAGTAAGTGTGTAAGAAGTCTATTTAATCAGGCTTATTTGGAGACCTCTGATTAAACACGGGAAAATTAAATGTCAACAAGGGCTAAGTGGCAGGCGACAAACCTTCAATGGGTCCATCAGACTGCTTCTAATCGAAATATCCCAAGATTTATCATTTATAATAATATTTCTGGAATATTTTACATTATTTCTTTATTGTGTCCCGCTTCAATGGCGATAACACACAGAACCGTATCCTCTGAACTTAACTGTTCTAGGAAATCAGCATGGTTATTGGTGCTGGAAGTGTGTGTGGTTATGTAATGAGTTCACCTATAAAGAGTGCTTAGTATCAATGGAAATATAATTTCTTATAAGCGAACATGGCAGACGTTCATCAAATAAGGTTGTGTAGTCCTGTATTCTTGAGGTAAGTCAGTTTAGTGTTGACGTACTGGCTATCATTGCCCAGGAGTTCTTGCATATCATACGGTATGTTGTAATTGCTTCTTCTCTGGCAGTCTGTCAGTAAACGTGTAGTACGTTCTGTGTTACATATGTTGCATATTGGTTTGTGGCGTCTGGTCATAAGAAATTCGTGGGTGAGTCGAGTATGTCCAATCCGTAAACGAGCGAGGACAACTTCTTCTCGTTAATTGTCGCGAAGTTTGGATGGCCATTCCTCAACTGTATTTTTTATGTTCCGAAGTTTATTGTCAGTTAGTTGTGTCCATAAGTATTGCCAATGACGTTTTATGGTAGATTTTATAGCTGTTGTTAAGTCTCTGGCAGTTATTTATTGTACGTCAGAAGTCATAAGTCTGCGTGATATATTTTAAATTAAACAATTGGTTTAGTTCATACATTTCTCCCCCCTTGGAAATATATTAAAAAAAAAAAAAAAAAAAAAAAAAACTATTTATTTCCCTTGAATGGAATAAAGCCATCACGCCCAAAAATATTTGAGTAGATTTGAGTAGGTAGGGAAAATGCCTAGTGTGCGATGGGTACGCATTTATTTATTTATTTTATTTTTTATTTATTTTTTAAATATGAATTACAAATAATTACAAAATCGACAAACCAGGCATTTTTTTCCTACTTACTCAAATACTTTCTTCAAACTCTCCGGATCTCCTATGGATGCTCTCTTTTCCGTCTGGGTGTCCTTCCATTAACACATTTTTTTCTTTTCCTATCATAATTTTCCTTGATTTTTTGCGAGCTCCTCCCACCCCTTCATGGTATCTACTTACATATACCCCAGAAGAATCCAGCATCTTTTTATATTTTCAAAATAGTCACTGATAACTTTCTTTCTTTGCCCCTCAGCATTCAATGGTATGTAGTCTCTTAGTTATTATTTTGCGTTCATTACCTACTTACTATATTTTAAATTTTTACCTTTCTGATTACACAGGTACTCACAAAAAAAAATGGCTTTTTCAAAGACCGTTTACATATATTCTTATGTATTTCGACACGCTGAATCCGAATCCGGAGTCCGTTTCACCTCATCACGTCAGGTTTAAAAGCATTTGAGGGTCAAATTTTGTATAAAGTCGTTAAAGAAGAAATAACAAGAGCTTCCATGATTTTGAAGGTTGCTAAATTTGAATCTGATGACTGTTGCAGCACATCGGCGTATAATCAAGGTAATTTCAAGGACAAATATATTTATATTTCATATATATATATTATATATATATGTGAAACTGCAGTCAAAATTCTTTTTTTGCAAAATAGACATATTTTTCCTTGAAATTACCTTGCTTTGTGACGATGTGCTGAAACAGACTTCGGATTCAAATTCAGCAACCCTCAAAACCACGGAAGCTCTATTTATTTCTTCATAAACGATTTCAAACGAAATTTGACCTTCAAATGCTCTTAAACCTGATGTGATGAGGTGAGACGGCCTCCGGATTCGGATTCAGCGTGACAAAATACATAAGAATATATCTAAAGTATCTTTGGAAAATACCACGTTTTTTTTTTGTGTGTGCCTGTGTCATCTGTCCCTACTCTGAACTATGTACTAGGAAATAAGCAATTCCTCACTTATTTTTTTATAATGTTCTGTTGCTTATTGGTAATAACAACAAAATGTTCTTAGAAGTGATTTGTATCTATAGATTTACCATATTTCTTTAACTATTCTGTTTAGTAATTCTGCATTTGTCTTTTAACTGAAATTTACTGTTGACTATACGGAAATTAATCCATTTAAGCAAAGATTTCTCCGAATGAGACCCCTCTATCGTCGAATTCTAAGGAAGTTTAATAAGCTTTCGAATACATACTTTAAATTTACTATGATTTCCTAATCTATTTCAACATATATAGGAATATATCCAAATTTTCCCCCAAAAAATCCTGTTTCCATTTTTCTCGGTAACGGTTATAGATATTGCATGGAAGCCTAGTAACGAAAAAACGTAAGAGTTACGAGTTTTTCCAACAATAATTTCACCCAAAAACCATATTCCGGAGTACAGATTCTTGTGAATAACGGCTTTCACCTTCGAAATCACACAAACCAATTTTGTACCACATTTCATCAGAATAGGTCCATTTTTGAGCCATCTAGAGAGTGAACATACAATATATACAAGTTTCAACCACCGTTATTTTCGTAATCTCTGAAACGTGAGATTTACAAATTGGCTTTTCCGGAGTGCCTCATGAGTTCAACCCCATAAGCGGGTTTCCGTGTGGAACCGCACTAAAACCCCATAAGATGTAGTTAAAGACGCTGAGGTATGTTTGGATCAGGGCACTAATTTGAAATCAAATAATAGGCAAAGGAAGTTTACTAATTTTGTGGGATAATTTACATTTATACTAATGCTGAGAAGAATCAATCTTATGGACGTAGCATACAAAAGAAAAATATGTATGGTAAGGATTAAATATCTGTGTTGGTATGGGGACTGCAATATCCCCGTCTGGTCGTAGGCCATTAATCTTATGTCATGTAGAATCATCCCTACCTGAATATACACCTATCTATCTACACTTTCATTTTTCTTTATAATTATAATAAAGTATTTTCAAGTTATTTCTCCTTTCTTTATACAAGTTTTTTTCTTGGTGATTAAAAATAACACGATTTATTACCTGTCATCCCTTCATCTTCATCCGAAGGAAAAATGGATTTATTTTCTGTTGATATTAGGTTTTAGAAATTATATTCAATTGATATGGCATATGGATATTTATTATATTCTGCATATTTAACCCTAGATTGACACTGCCATTGACGTTAATGACACCGAGGGGTAAATTTTACTCCATACTTTCAAAATTTTTAAATTAAATCAATTTAAATTTTTTTCTTTTGCTTTTTTATACAACAACAATGTATAGAACAGGAACATCAAGAAATAAATTCAAACAGTAATAAATCTGCAAAATAGTTCCTAATCTCAATATTGTTCATAAACCAAATAATTATCCTGAAAAGAATATTACTAAACTGAAATTATTTTTTACGAACAATCAACTAGAATGATCAAAAGCCATAAAAAAATAGGAACTTTAGGAAAATACAATGTCCTGTCCAATTGAGACTCGTTAACATTTAATACATTTTGGTGATAGGTGATCGGGGCAAATCGCCTTTCTGCACACAGAGCGTAGCATTTTCGTCTTCCTGTCTTTCTTTATGACACAAAATAAACATCTCTCGGGTTTGTCCAAGGTAACGAAATATGGCGAAGGAGTTGATTCATCTCCCAAAACAACAAGCATCAGTGTCTTCAGTGGTTTTGGTATGTTCTCCAGCTGGGCACTAACTGAGGTTTCATCAGTTGGTAGCCCAAATCAAAGAGCAAATCTTTTCTGGGCAGTTTTCAGGCCATTCTTTCACTTGAATAGCCGTAACATAAAAGTGATCGACCCGTGAAGGTTTATCAGATGAGCGAAAAAGTTTCAGTTAATTAACTACACCGTGGGGTAAAAAATACCCCATACACAACTCGCGACCTTCTCAGGTCAGCTATTAGCTGACAAATGGCTTTGTTTATATTAGGTTTCCTCAGATAATGCACTTCCGATTATTTAGGAAGAAGGAGGGAGTCTCTGTGATTTACAGAAATTAAGAAACACGCCGTAGGACAAAGTGTGGGGTATTTTTCACGGTGTCAATCCAGATTTAACTGACTGGCGTTATCTTGAACATTCCTCATGACTTTACAGATATACTTTCTGAAGCCAGCCAGCATATGAGCTAGTTAGAATGTAAGTGGTGTTAGTCACTCTAAGGAAGTTTTGTGCAATTAACCTTTTCATGAGAAATACCGTTAAAAAAAAATCGGTTATATATCTTGTAATGGTATAAGGTTTCAATGTATTTTGAATTGAATAAAGCCTATTGTTTATTATACCCGTTATTTTAAAAATACTAGCAAGCCTGAAAAAACATTAGCTTGTAACCTGTCTGTACTACCTGTGCTGTCAGTCATGACCATGATGGTATGAGATGAAAAGTCAAACATGCCAAACATGGAGAGGAAAATGCTGAAAATTATTAGCTTGTAACCTGTGTGTGCTACCTGTGCTGTCAGACACGGTCCATGGTGGTTTGAGATGAAAAGTCAAACATGCCAAAGAGTAATGTAGAGGAAAATGCTGAAAAACATTTCCAAATGCCAACCAATCAATTAGGAAAGCTACTAAAGTTTTTGATTCATTAAGATATGTCAAGAAAATTAAATAGCAAAGCGTTCTTATATAATAATAAAGGGCAATAAAAACAGTATTAAGAATTTAGAAGGTACAAGAAACACTACAATCACAAAAAGGTCATAAAATACTATAACATGAAAATCAATTAGAGTACGGCGACTCCTCATTAAATACGTTAGATTCTTAAGGAAAGGTCTATATGCATCTATATAATAAAAATAGACAAAAACCAATTGTAATTAATACAAATGTATATATGTAAATAAATAAGACTGGGTGACTGCTTTAATGACCCCATGCCTCCTGAGATCTTAGAGAATTTAAATATGTTTTGGGTCATCTACAGGAATAAATAATAAATAAGACTGGGTGACTGCTTTAATGACCGCATGCCTCCTAAGATCTTAGAGAATTTAAATATGTTTTGGGTCATCTACAGGAATAAATAATAAATAAGACTGGGTGACTGCTTTAATGACCCCATGCCTCCTAAGATCTTAGAGAATTTAAATATGTTTTGGGTCATCTACAGGAATAAATAATAAATAACAAAGTATAAGTATTATAACTAATTAATAGAATTGTTTTATTGTCAAAGTCAGCTCGTGTAGTTAAACGCCGAATATTTGCACACTTAAAGTGACTTTTATTTCTATTTCCATTTCGGTATATATCATCTTTGAGGTTTTCGACTCAAAAACAATTATCATTCTTCACGAAGAGCATGTATATGGGATATTGACGTACCTAAAATCGAAATTTTAGCATTTTGAACAAATTTACAGTAAAAAACAATCGGGCGTCCCAACTTTCCTTAGACCTAAAGAATTTCAGTAGAATGAGCTTAAAATCAGTAATACTAATATTTTTAACCAAGAAATGACAAATATGATTTGAGCTTGGTGAATATTAGTTGCATACAGATACGACGAAGCAATTACCTATTAATTATTATTACAGAATTATAATGAAACTGAATAACAAGAAAATTGCCAAACACAGGAATGGCGTTAATGACCTTAAGGGTTGGCATGCCATTATAATAACTAACAAAAACAGCAAAATTTCTTATGAATCATTTTTGCGGTTTATTTCGAAGGTATCCCATATTCATGATAATTTCTGAATCCTCTAAGTAGGTACCCGCGCGAGTTTTTTTATCGTGAAGCTCAAACAGACCGACAAAAAAAGTAAAGTTCTAATGGATCGGAGTGAAATTGTACGAAATGGATGAATATGGCTAATTTTAAGAAAATACCTAAGTAATGCCTAAATTATTGATTTTATTAATAAAATATATTTTATTACATAATTTTTTCAGGTAAGTTATGCAACGCTGAATTCTCCACCATCCTGGTTAAGGTAACTTTAGTAGTAATTTTTCTCTACTGGTAATTGAATGTAAAAATATTTTTATGGATTCATCTAGGCTTGAAGTGCATCTAATGTAATGCATCTGAAATCAAGTCAGAAATTCCAAACGAAATTCTGCAGGCTGCTGAATCTCACAAAAGTTGTAAGATTTAACTACCTTTTTAACAGTATACTTAGAACCGAGATTATCACCAAATTTCAAAATTTTAAGGGAACGCAGAGAAAAAAAATATAAATAAAACCAATGTCATATTTATTTTTGTAATCTTATCAGAAATAAATGAAAATTATTTATGATCAAAATGATATTTAGGAAAGACTGAAACTGAAAAAAAAAAAATAAGTAGAATTTGCTGGAACTGAGTGCACTATTGGAAAGTTTATTCAACTTTACAGCCCAAAACCCCCCTGAATGTTGCCATCTACTTTTGAAACACCCTGTATATATTTATTTAAATATATTTTAATATAAATAGCGATCGAAAATCTTCTGTAGACGGAAAATCAATAAATAAAATCGGAATAATCAAAAAAACCAATTTATTAAAATGGCCTCTTCAGTTAAGATGTACTTATTTTTAAGGCTATTGGAGAGGCATGCGAGGGATGCAAAACTTTAAATGATTTGTTAATTTTTAATTTTTTAATTGAACATCTGCCTACAAAAGGAAAAATATATATCTACATTCATATCTATAGACTTAAATGGATGTAGAAATCTAGGAATATATGTCTGTTTGTTGTCTGTTTGTTTGAGGAAGATGCCCGTCCTACCTTGTAGTTAAATACTTGAGTTGTCTTTTAAGCACTTTAAAGGATCATTTCGAATAAACCCTCGCGCCCTTAAGGAAGGTAAGACGGTGGAGATGTCCCCGGGCTGGGAACATGATAGATGTAAAATAGGTCTAATTTCCCAGCTGGGAGGGGCGTTACAAAAGAGGGAGTCCCCCGGGGCTGTGTTGTCAGTCCTTTCTTGTTTTATTGTCCCCTAGAAGCACTCCACAATTCAGGATAGGTCTCTGTTTGTTTGTACCTTCACACGGTAAACTGTTTCAAGTCACTTAGGACTGTTTAGAAAAGGGTTGAAAAGGGTGTTATTTTACTTTCAAAAACTCAAGTATACGCACCTATTGTTTTGTCTGTTTAATTTTCTTTGTATTTGTTGTTTTTTTGTGGATGAAGGGAAGCTTTTAAACAAATTCTATATAAACTTAATGTGATAAATAATCGAAAATATTTCCGGATCCAACAAGCCTGTGAGCTAGGGATCGGTTTTTGGGTTACTTTATTCAGTTTTTCAGAATTTGATGAATATTCAAATGACGCTAAAAGGTCCTGAGACAATTCTAGTTTTAGTCATGTTACACAACTTACTGGAACCGAGGATGCTTATTTACTTATTTATATATTTTTTTAGTACGCAATACGTTTATTTAACATCTGTATATTTGTAAAGTACATTAGTTAAGTTCGCTCACAAATATGAATAATAATTACTCAGACAAAATACTTTAGGAAGGAGCCAATCAATAATGGCACTATCTACTTTTGAATACGTTTCTGTCCATTCATCAGGTAGAATGAACACGAGGCCAATGTCTCTTTAGCCTTCTTGGCGTTTTTTTTTCATTTTTGTGAATTTAGGAGGAAAATGCTCTGGAATTGGGACGGAAGGACAATTTGGAATGAAAGGATAGGAAATAGGATTTTGCCAGTTCTTGAACGAAAGGGATCTCGAGGTCCTTATGGAGACTGTTATTCAAAACGTAGAAAGGGGCACTAACTATTTTGCCAAGGACTTTGTATTGGAATGCCTGTATTCTCGGTATGTTTGAAGTTTCATTAGTTTTCACAGTTAAAGACAGTAAGACCAAATAGGTCGGATAATGGTCTTGAATACAATGAGATTCTTGTGTGTTATGAGTTTTGATAAAGCCTCAGTAATCGTTGTAGGAGTACGTAATTCCTGTTGAGTTCCCGTCTTTTCAGTCGAGTTTGTGGGTTCCAGGTGAGTCTACTGTCTAGTATTTATACCAGGTAGCGCATCTCGTTGGATATGGGGAATTTGTGGCTGCATATGATGACTGGAGGGCAGGCTCTCTTATTGAGGGTGAATATGATTTGGCGGCATTTCTGACGATTCACCTTATTTTTCTAATTCTTGTTGCACCAGTGCTTGACAGACTCTAGATGTTCTTGTAGATAACTGTATCGTCAGCGTAGGTGGTTAAATGAGTTCTGGGTGGATGAAGATGCGGTGTACAAGAGGTAGAGGAGGGGACCAAGAATACTTCCTTGCGGTACTCCGGAGGAAATAGGATAGGGACTAGACAATGAAGAACCAGATCTTACTTGGAAAGAGCGACTTGATAAATAGGATTGTAGGATTAGGAAATATGTCTGAGGGAGTATGCGTTTTACTTTTTATAACAACATCGGGTGCCAAATACGAGCAAAGGCTTGAGCGACGTGAAGAACGTTTCTACATTCAAGCGCATGGGGTACGGTGTTAACAACGCCTAATAATTGTTGAAAATAGCCTGTTCAGATAAATGTTTTTTTTTTTAGAGAGAGAAGAGCATGGCCTATATTCCTCGTGTAAGAAATAGGTGGTAAAAATTATCTCTGTTATAACCTTATCATAAGGTGGTTTAAAACGATTTTAGTCTTTGCTTTGGCTATGTGTTGAGAAATATTAGACACTATTTCCTTCCGTTTTTATAATATTTCACGCATCGTGATGTTCCTTGAAATGGGAGTTTGCAAATGGTGGAACCGTCGACAACATTTCCTTCTAAATTTCGCGCATGCGTAATTAAACTGTTCTGTTGTTTTATCTGAACAGGCTATAACCGGCCTTTTATTATAGAGTTTGCGCCACCCGGCTACATATTATCACAGAGCTTGCACGATGAATGATTCTTGTCGGCTTAGTATCACCAAATAGTTTGCAAACTCACTGCTAATTTTATACGGGAAGTAATGTGTGGTTCAAATCCTCGAATAGGATGTGTGTTTCCCTACCTAGAATGCTGGATATTTTAGTAAGAGCTGCTAGTTTGAACGGGAGAACATTCTATATGCTTCCTACGTCCCGAATTCCTGGCTTCTGTTGCGGAATGCATTTAACTCTTCTTTACTTAATCCTGGCTCCAATTAGGAAATTAACAAGTTATGCATTAGCTCTGGAAAATGACCATTAAATGACCATATATATATTCGCGCGAGTTTGGCTAATTAGTTAAGCTATCAACTGTTGTTCTGAAGTAACCGAGTCCGAAACTCAAACGCGACCTTTATTTTCTTCTGTTAGAGACGGGGTCCCAGATCGTTCCTAGGCTCGCCCAGCTTTTAGAGTGTACTTGCAAAAGGGAAATCTGGCGGCCAAAGCATAGCACTGACCATGCTATTTTCCTAGAGCCCTCTGTAGTAGAATAATATACTTCTACAGTATATCAGTCATTTGGCTCGTAGTCTCCGAATCCGGACACGTGTGACGCAAAAGTATAATGGAAGTGACTTCATTGGGGTCACGTGACCAAAATCTACTTCGACGCGTTATTTATTATTGGCAATTAGTGAGCGAAATTTTTATGGTTGTTAAGCGAAATCGGCGTACGAGGAGCAGGCGTATACTTGAACCACACTCTAAATTACAAATTAAGATATTAATCCGTTTTTATTTTCAGATTATTGTAAGAGTTAGTGCTTATATCGTAAACAAATGAAAATATTTTACAATTATAGTAATGTTTGCCTCGCAGAAGAATGTCTCAAGTTTATTCGACCCCTGAGGAATGATCTTAAACTGAATGTGTACTTTTGGCATCAAAAATGAATAATTAAAAAAAAAAAAAAAACTTTTTTATTAATTTATGGAGATCCAGAAAAGAAAGTTTATAACCAAAGGTTAGAAGGGTGATAACATAATTTTTTACCCATATATTTCGTAAGAATTTAATATTTGAATGTTGCAAAAAAATAAGTTTATATGAAATGTATAAAATATACACAATTATAAAAAATAAATTTATTTTGGAAATAAATTATATATTATATTTTCAAAGACATAATAATAAAACCATTCCTAAACTTTACAATACTATTTAATAATTTTATTATCGAGATGATTTAATTTGAGGTCATTCTTTTCTACACTGAAGCCGCAATAAATAATTTATCTACAAAAAAATAAAAATAAAAGTCTATTGTTTTGAAAAAAAGTCATTTTCATGGGCAAGATTTTTTTCTTTATTTTTCAGGTAAGTTGGTAGATTGTTAGGTGGAATTCGAAAGTCCTTGGCAATTTCAGATTTTCTTTTTATTCCTTCTTCAACTTCTTTAATCGCAGCTATTTTCTAGATAAAACGATCGCAGGAATTCTAGGATAAAACGACAGGATGTAACTACAACGTAGAAGGAAGGAAGCGCGACCCACCACTTTGCAGAACTCGTAGAGTCCAAGAACTAGACTATGAGACCGCCGCGCTTCTTGTCCCGGAACCCCTACATCCGTATCTTACTATCCTTCTTACCCGAGGGGAGAATATTTTCACAAGATTTAAGATCGACCGCCTCTCTGTCCACTTCCCATTGGAGGCACAGACTCGTAAAAAATTTTATTCGAATTAACCACGATTTTTTTTACATTGTTTACGCCCAAAATTCTAGGGACCGAGAGAAATATTCGAATTAAAGACGATTTCGAATTATCGAAGTTCGAATTATCCATGTTCCACTGTATTCCAATGGAGCAAACATACGGGAAGTTGTGTTGTATTTTGTCGTTCAGTTTTAAGAAGGTGTTTTTGAACGGTAACACTTTTTGCACTATTTACACTCCTTTTCTACATATTTTATTTGTTCCAAAACCAATTAAAGAACACGGGAAGTGTACTTTTTGCACTATTTACACTCCTTTTCTACATATTTTATTTGTTCCAAAACCAATTAAAGAACACGGGAAGTGTACTTTTTGCACTATTTACACTCCTTTTCTACATATTTTATTTGTTCCAAAACCAATTAAAGAACACGGGAAGTGTACTTTTTGCACTATTTACACTCCTTTTCTACATATTTTATTTGTTCCAAAACCAATTAAAGAACACGGGAAGTGTACTTTTTGCACTATTTACACTCCTTTTCTACATATTTTATTTGTTCCAAAACCAATTAAAGAACACGGGAAGTGTACTTTTTGCACTATTTACACTCCTTTTCTACATATTTTATTTGTTCCAAAACCAATTAAAGAACACGGGAAGTGTACTTTTTCAAAGTTGAAAGTATTTCTCATTTTATTTATCTAAATTATGTTTCTTATTGCAGTACCTATTAGTTTTATGGAACAAAATATTTGAGTATTTTTTATTTATTTATTTGTGTACAGAGCCCCGTAACTTTTGGCGATGGTCTCCTTATAGTGTTATGACTATGTAATCAGTCTCAGTCCAAAAGAAAAAGAGAAAAAAGAAGTAAAATAAAATAAATAATTATAAAATATAACAAAATAAATAAAACTTAAACCAACAAAATAATAATAAATAAAGGAATAGAAAATAAATATATATATATATATATATATATATATATATATATATATATAAGTACTTCAAATTAAAATTATGGATTAGATTCCTGTTTTGGAGGGCATTAAACAGGCAAATTAAAATTATGTAAATTCTATTTTCACTTTTTATGTGAATAATTGTGAATTGAAAATTTAATTTTATGTTTATATTTTAACTAAATCTCAACTATATTTAAATTTTACATAATTTATTAAATTTTTGAGTATATTTTGAGTGCTTTTAGATGTTTGAGTATTGTGAGTGGTAATACTATGTTAAGTCATGTGGTACCTATTTGTAACGTTGCAATTACATTTCAGTATTGTCTATTGGTATGATTCGCAAGTATAATTTATGCTTAACTGCAGCTTGTTGCTCTCTAAGTGCATATCCTAGTGACCTGACTTGATGCCTGGGGTATGAAGGGGCACACCTATTTTCAATTAATGGAATCCGTTACGGTCCAACTTCCATTACACAATTACCATATTACTAAGATGACCAACTAACTAGCTACTCCGCTAGATATTGCACTATAGCCTGTGTTTCGCCCTATAGCATTGGTTAGATTTAGATGTAGTTTGCTTGCTCTTCAGTCTAAATTTAGAAGAGAACAAAAAATATCTTTTGATCGACAAATAGATTGGTAGACATGTATTAATGTTTTTAAAAGTAAATGGTGGTTGAAGTAAACCACACTTATCCTCTCGTCAGGTAGACAACGTATATACAGTGAAACCTCGTTTACTCCGATCAACTGGGACCAAGGCCGATCCGAGTTAACGAAAATCCGGGTTATCCAGGGAATGACGGAAAAACGAAAGAAAAAAACCCCATATAAATCGCCGAAATATTTTTAATGAAGCTTAGAAATTACATAAACACTGTATTTACTGTAATAGCCAATGTATTTGCATTGTACTCAATATAGCTACAAACTAGTCTGTAGTAAAAAGGCAGCGAGTTTCTGCTGTCTCAGTTTAGTGTATCGCTTACGAGCAGCGCGATCTGGCAAACACTTTAGCATTAGAAGTTCATTTGGCAATGTTTCGGCTTGACTCTCGAAATACACGATCAATTTCTCAATTTTTGCTACTTCTTCTGCGTGGAAACATAAACTGTCCTCAGAAATCATCTTGAAACAAATGCCTTCATTAAATTTTCTGTTCCTTTTCCAATCACATACGGTCGATGTTCCTACTCCAAATTCAGCAGCAATGTTCTTTAACGATTCCTCCTCATAAATTCTTATCAATGCTTCCATCCTTTCTTCCATAGTCACAACAATCTTTTTACACTTCTTCTAAATCGCTTTCGACGAGCAAACGAAACAGCAAAACGACACTGTTCCTAGCGTCACGGTAGGATACTCGTGTAATTTACCTACTGAGAATAGCAATTTATTGTCTGTAAAACAAGTCTACATTTACTACACTGAACAACATAATTTCGTTTTCAAAACTGGTCCGGGCTAACGAGGTTTTACTGTACCGGTTTTACTGAATATAACTACGCCGAGTAGAAATAAGTAGCAGTAAAATTAATAATTTGGTTCCTAGTTAGAACTGCAATCATAAGAGGGTGACTTCCATTATTTTTGAACCACGCGTTTATCAGAATTTCTGTTCCACGGGAGCTAAAATTACTTACGGTACTGGTAAATTAATTATTTCGCTGCGGAGTAAACTATTTTTTCCGATAAACCCGATTTTATTTAATAAGCTCAGTATGATGTATATTATAATTATTATATATCTTAGATAAGACGTAGTTGACGCAGAAATACAACCAACTTTATAATAAAAATTGGTTGTATTTCTGCTAACGTTTCGGTTTTGGACATACAAGCCTTCTTCAGCGCTATGGAAAAGAGGGAGATCAGTTCCTTCATAATTATTATTATTATTACCTTCATATATATATATATATATATATATATATATACATAAATGCCTAATAAAATTTTAATGGTGCCTTGTAGATACAGGAGGGGGCGAGGTTAGCTCAGTGGTAGAGCACCGTACTAATAAGTTGGAGGACCTGAGTTCAAATCCCGAGAAAATACTTAGGATTTTTTCTTCTAGTGTCTTCATTCATGGGTTGGATTCGGCCTCCCTGACCGTCCCTAGGCCAACCCAGCCTTTAATAAATTTATCAATGGGCACCTCGGGTGCTAATGACTCCAGCAGTCGAAGCGGCCAAGGGGAAAATCCGGCGGCCAGACCATAGTATTGACCTCACTAACTTCTTAGTGTGCCGTATGGTCATGAATCAGATACCTTTATAGGATCTGCCCCTCAGGGCCCTCGTCGCCTGTTACGGGACTGATTTTTTTTTTTTTTTTTTTTTTTTTTTTTTTAGTAGATACTGTAAGTATGGAAAAAAATCTGTTATGAGAGCAGCCTAAAGGAAGAAAAATGAAGTCGTTAACGAGCAGTAAACTCAAATATTTATTTAATTAGCTCTAAGTACGGTGTCTAATTATTTGATCATTTCGATTTGTACATATTTAATGTAATTCTATTTCTATAAATAAAGCAATACAATATGTATTAAAGGAATGATTACACATTCATTGATATAATATCTATCTGTAATGCATTTTGAATTATTACTGAAGCTGTGCTAATGTGTTATATCGACGGGTAAATATCTAATGAATATATACACTGGATGGATTAATTGTTAGTTGTAAATTAGTGCATTAGTTATGTAATCGTATCAATTATAAAGGTAGAGACAGTTGGGTTTGAGTAATAACACAGGTACTCAAAAAAAAAATGGCCTTTCCTAAGACCGTTACATATATTCTATGTATTTCGACACGCTGAATCTGAATCCGGAGTCCGTTTTACCCCATCAGGTCAGGTTTAAAAGCATTTGAGGGTCGAATTTCGTATGAAGTCGTTAAAGAAGAAATAACTAGAGCTTCCATGGTTTTGAGGGTCGCTGAATCTGAATCTGATGTCTGTTTTATCCCAACAGAGGAAAATAAAGTTCATTTCAAGTACAAAAATGTCCATTTCGCAAAAAAAAAAAAAAAAGATTTTGTCTGTAGATTCATTTTTTGCAAAATAAGCATATTTGTCCTTGAAATTATCTTATTTTGCGCCGATGTCCTGAAAAAGACCTCGGATTAAGCGACCCTCAATGTCATGAAGTTATTTATTCTTTAACGACTCCATACGAAATTTGACCTTCAAATGCTATTAAATTTGACGTGCTGGGGTGAAATGGACTCCGGATTCGGATTCAGGATGTCGAAATACATGAATACAGATTAGATTAGATAACAGGTGCCCGGATAACCGAAAGACCTATTGTGCCACCCGACGTGGCGTTCTGTTATAATACCTGACCCGTATCAGAAATGATCCTCCTTAAAGTTGTAAGGTTCAGTTCCGGTATCCTCCTTGGATCATCAATTGTAGCAGCTCCGAAGTGCAGGTACCTCTTGGCTGCCAGCGTCTTGCATCTACATACGATGTGGTATGGGGTTTCATCGTCTTCGGAGCACAGTCGGCGCCATGTTGTATTGGTGAATCCCATAGAGTAGAGGTGTCTCCGTAGTTAATAGTGCCCTGTGAGTCAGGTCACAAGAGCTGTCAATAGTTTCACCTTGCTTCTGCAAACGTTGAGCAGTGTATCCGTTCTCTTCTTGTCCGCAAATACCATAAATTGCTTTGCCTGCCTCTGGGTAGTGCTTTGACTCCACTTCCTCTTGATGCATACAAAAGTATCGAATGTGAAAAGTGGGTTGGTACCTTATGTATGACTTTATATTTATTTTATCTTATGATATATTTTAATTGGGCTTAATGCAAATTCCTTCGTTTGATATTCTGTAATTGATAATTATTTATCTTTAATTTTCAAGAGTTTGCCACAACGTACATCAGTCCAACAGCAATCAGTATCGATTGATAATTAAAACTGAATTTTTTCACATTCCATAGTTTGCATTTGTATTGAAAATAGATAAATGCATTTACATATTCTATATATGTATATAAACTCGAATTTGACCTCCGTTATTTTCGCGATGTACAGGTTCTGAAACGTGAAATCGCATTGTTGGCACTTCTGTATTGCGTCATAAGGTGTCCTCCCTATTGTGACAGGGAGAAAATTCGCTATAAAGGGACAGGTGCAAAAACAGTATAGGAAAAACGCGCTAAACCTGAAAATCCAAGTATTTCTGTAGATTGAGCTCCAATCTCTGATTGCTATAACAAGTGTGAGGAAAAATAAGTGTGTCTCATACAAGTCATGAAATCCCGGGCTAAAACTGTGTTTATTCAATAAAATATTATATTTTTTAAGAAACTATGAATCAAAGTTGTTATTATTTAATTGTGATTCATAAAAAATATAGTTTATTTAATGAATTGGTTTTCGAATTAATTTTTGACCCCAGTAGAATCTTATTAACAATATTTAGAATATTATTAGATCTTTAACAGTGGCCCGGTGCCACCAATTACGTTAGACATTGGTGTGTCACCACCGAAGTGTTAAACGTCCGGTTTGAGGGAATAAAACTACAGAAAACATTTTATGGATAGGCAGATAAATTTCTTTCAAAAATACAATTACATTCGAAACTTATCAAGTTAAATAAAATTCAAATATTCTAAAATAATAAATATAAGGTGATGATTACAATAATTAATTGCACAATATTAAATCTTTTTTTTATTTGGTTTATTTCAAAATATCAGTCATGATTTATATTTAATTATATAATTTAATATCAGGTCTTCTCCCTACTTTCGAAGACCACAACACCGAACCTGCGCCATTGTTGTTAAACGCCTCATGAATTACGCAATGGGGTAGGTGAATGGTGAAATTTGCTTTGTTAGCAAGTAATTGCACGTTTAAATATTAAATAGATGAAATAGAGTTGAACCAACATTCCTGTCGGGAGTGCATTGTATGCACCGCGAACCGTTCCAGATTAACTCTTACAATGTTCAACAGGAATTACGTCTGCAACAATTTTCATATGGAATTTCAATTTCTATTTATACATTCGGTCGATGAAATATTATTTGGTATTATTTTAAGGTTATTCAAAAAACAATTTAACCCAATAGGTGGAATTTTGTGTTTTTGTTCTCCAATAACTGGAAATTTTAGATGCAGGAAATATTGCAATATGAGGAAGAATACGCAGAGACTTTTGCTATTTTAAAATGGCCCCTCTAATAACAAGGTATTTTGAAACAAGAGTGCCCTAAATTATCATCAGTGCAGCATTTTCACCGACCAAGGAGGTCAAATAAAAAATTACGCCTGAACTTTTTTGTTAAGCCTAAATATGCGTTAGCGATGTATAAACTGAAAAAAAAACCGTTACAATAAAGTGTCACAAAAAGGGTCCGCTGGTGTTCGCGCATACGCGGTAGCCATGTACGAAGAAGAAGACTGTATGTTATACAGTACCTACTTTACATAAGTTTGTCGGATGGACCTAAAGCATATTTATGTTCCTGAATTGGAGCAGAAGGCTCTAAACGAAATTATTTTTATAGAAAATTTGTTAGGCTATCTACTAATGAAACTTTATTTCGACGATATTACAACCGTTTCCTAAACAAGTAAAAATTGCATACAAATGAATGTAAAAACTGACAAAAAAAAAAAACATGAACTTAAACCGCCTTTTGAGAAAACACAGCATTCTTCTCAAAAACAGATAATGATATTTCTATAGAAGTAGTTTCATTCCATTTCACAGGAAAAATTAACCATAAAAAGTTTACCAGGATGCCTATTGACATGACACCGTAATTACCACTATTATTTATTTTTTTTTTGTTTGAAATTCGCAGAAAAAATAATGATTTTCCTGTTGGTGGATTCTGGCGGTTAACGAGCTTTATATGGTTATACCTTCGTATTTATAGCGGCCCATGGGTTCTAAAACGTGAATATTTCTATCAATACTTCCGGATTGCATGATTTGACTCGAATAATTGAGTTGACTTCAAAAAGGAGTTTCATATGGAGTGAGAGAGATAATTTGCTAAAATGGAATAAAGGGGCATGAGGAATACAGAGATGTGTGTTTCTGCTGTGAGTGTGTTTTCTTGGAAACGTGATGAATAACATCTAACAAGGGGAGTATACAGCGATGGGGTCACTGATCTGGACCATTTTTTTTTTTTTTTTTTTTTTTTTTTTTTTTTTTTTTTTTTTTTTGTGATTCTACATAAAAAAATAGTCGACACCTGTCCGTGCGCTCCGTCCAATGCTCCTTAGATGCCGAGAAATAAAATAAATATGTTGAAAGTGCTTTATTTTTTAGATCGAGTTTAGAAAATTATATCGACATGATTCTTTCACCAATTCATTTGTTTTATAGAGTAGATTAAAGGAAAAATATAATCGTTAAACAATAATTTATATATCGTCCACTAAATTCAAAAATATGCTTACGTTTTCAAGTAAACTAGTATTATACACTTTTTAAAACCAAAAATAATAGCAGATTTAAAATCAGCACCCCAAGAAACCCTAATGTGGTGAATATCATTGAAAACAAAAATACTGATTTTTCCCAGTCTGGAAGAGACTAAAAATTTGTAAGCGTAAAAATAACACGTCGTTTTGAAATGCAATATTTCCGTTTGAGATAATCCGATTTGGACGTCATTGAAATCCTTCAAAAGAAGAAAGACTCCTTTTTCTAACCATATACATGACTGTTGTATTATTTCTAAAGGTACTTGCAAAAAATGGTTCTCAAAATAAAAATAAAATGTAAACGTTTTTTTCATATAACGTCAATTCCAGAACTCGTAGAAACACCCCAATTGGAAAGGAATGTGTCACATTAGGGCCTTTATCGACCCTCTAAGTTTGGTTTGGATCGGGTAAAAAAAGTTTGATTTGAAAACGAATCTGACATCCGTTTTCAAATCCAATTTTTTTTTAATGGATAACTTTTTAAATGTAGGTATATGGAATATTTTGACAGAATAATGACTTCTAAAGTCGAGTATCTAAAACAATTTTTGATCTAAAAACAGATGTCAGATTCGTTTTTAGCACTTTGAGAAAACCCTAAATTCAAATTTTCGGAATATTACAAAAAAAAAAGTGTTTTAAATTTTGCTAAGGGGGACCCTTAAAATTTTGTTAAAGATTCAAAAATCCGGCCATATTTCAAAGAATATTTACCCGATTCAAACCAAACTTGGAGGGTCGATGTGACACATTTCCTTCCAATCGGGGTGTTTCTACGAGTTCTGGGATTGACTTTATATGCAAAAACGTTTACATTTTATTTTTATTTTGAGAACCATTTTTGCAAGTACCTTTACAAATAATACAACAGTCATTTATATGGTTACAAAAATTAGTCTTTCTTCTTTTGAATGATTTCAATGACGTAAAAATCGGATTATCTCAAAGAGAGATATTGAATTTCAAAACGTCATGTTCCTTTGTTGCTTACAAATTTTTAGCCTCTTCCAGGCTGGGAAAAATCATTATTTTTTGTTTTCAATGATATTCACCACATTAGACACAGACTAACTGCTTGGCACTAAGAAACCGGGGTACCTGCATTGACCTAAAGAGTGGCAAACACTTTACCTAGACGATTTTTTGTACAAAACGCAGGAAAACAAATTACCGGGACGACCCTTACCGACGTAAACAACTTAGTCACTTACTTAGGCTGCACCTATATTGGACTCCCGATCCGATCCAATCCAATTTCGTTTGACTGACAAGGGTGACGTGAGTGCCGACATTGGTCCCGACCCGATTCGATCCGATTTAGTCACAGCTCCTCAGTAATGACCTCGTAGTGAAGTGAAAATGAGTGATTAATTAAGGAAATACCACCTAATAAGCATAGAAACCTTCGATTAGGTTGAATGTTGGAGATATGAAGTTAGAGGCCAATCGATATTCTGGAAGTATATCAGCTCCGAAAATATAAATCTTAGTGTAACAGTTAATTTTTAACTGTTACACCACGATAAGCATTAGTATTCATATTTTAAAATTATTTATGAGAACGGTAGCTAGAATCTTATAAACATCGGAATGTTATAGACATTGGATGGTATAAAAATCTTTTCACGTAATTTAATAAACAAGGGAACAAAAAACAAAACTGTGAATTCACAAAGTTGTTCTAAATTTTATTAGCTTTCATTTTTTTTTTAAATGCATTGATATCATTTAAGATTTAGAGGCTGTAGACCTCTTTGAAATGCAATATGTGGGTTGGCCCATTTTGCTTCGTCGGTCCGAAATCGGCCTAGAAACAAAGAAGTTTGAACGGCCGAGAATCGGTGGCCATCGAATCGGATCGGATCAGGTCGGATCGGGACCCATGTGGGCTCCTCCATTGAGATGCATGTGTTCGTTTTTCTTCCGACAGTCGGTGGCTATCGGATCGGGTCTAATGTAGGTGCCCCCTTATCCTAAGTATTAATACCCTGAATCCACAAACAAGACTCAGTTCTACCTCCACTTTTGGCAGAGAACGACGCCTTTTCTTAAATCTCTTGCGCACATTAATTGTACCAATACCGGCAACAACGGTCTCCACCAAAAGGTAGCAAGAACATTTTGCCATCCGTTTAAAAATTGCCAAATCAAATCTGAGTAATCTTAAAGACCAATACAACCAGGGAACAATGAATTAGTAGAATCCAGTAAAGGCCTTCTGAATGGTCTCTAAGTCTATCTACTTTTCACCTTTCTATCTCGGATATTAATTAGTCCCGTCGAGCAGACGTCAAAACTTCATCTGCAAGAACTTCTCCATTAACTTCCGCTTCAATAAGTTCATCATAAACTTCTTACTCCCGCGGTCTTCATAAGCAGCTTAATACTTCCCTCGCCTTTTTGAAGTTCAATTTAATGAATAAGACCTTTGAGTTGAGGTTTGGCGGCTTGCTAAATATGTCTTGTAATCTGGCAACGCATTTACCAAGTTTGTGATCGTTTATATAGCTACTTTGTATCATGGAGGATAAACAGACAAAGATAAAAACCAGTCGCTGTGTTAAAGAACAATATTTTTTCATTAATCAGTATTTTACCTTCACTGACACCAAATTTCATGAAGAAATATAGGCCTCTGAAAATAAGTAAAACAATATATCTCTAGCATGATTATCCAAAGCTTTCCCTGGTTCTATCCGAGACGTAATCAGTTTTAGCACTTTCCTCCAAAGGAAAGTAGCTATTGAGGATGGACTCATGACGGAATTTTTGAAAAATGTCTTCAAATCTTTATCGATCCTACCTAGTAGACACCGAAAATGACTCCCGTTAAAATTTATATATATCTATATCTATATCTATATATATATATATATATATATATATATATATATATATATATATATATGCATATATATATATATATATATGCATATATATATATATATATATATATATATGCATATATATATATATGCATATATATATATATATATATATATATATATATATATATATATATATATATATATATGTCTGTTAACACGATAGCGGCCAGAGTTTTTGTTTTTTCGTCACGAAGCTTGGTATGTAGCATTCAATTAGC
Organism: Gonocerus acuteangulatus; assembly: GCA_946811695.1. NCBI lineage: Eukaryota > Metazoa > Arthropoda > Insecta > Hemiptera > Coreidae > Gonocerus > Gonocerus acuteangulatus. Next base: position 30,972,714 of record OX328125.1, read on the forward strand.
AAACGATTGAACGAGTTCGTTAACCACCAAAGTCGGTCCACTGGAAGGGGGGGGGGGGTTTACCCCGAACCCAAAACACTAATTTGACTATGTCAGCCGTAATATTTGTTATATTTCAACGAAACTTGGTATTCGTAGTGGTAATATAGAGAGAAAAGTGAGATATAAAAATGAACTAAATCGGTTCATTAGAAGGGGGGGGGGGGGTTTACTCCGGACCCACAATACCAATTCGCCACTACCAGCCGGGTATATATTGTTATATTTCGACGAAACTCGGTATTCGTAGTGGTAATCTGCAGGTAAATATGTGTTGTAAAAATAAACTAAATCGGTTTATTAGAAGGGGTGGGGGGGGTTTACTCCGGACCCAAATTCCTAATATACTCATACCGGTCGTAATTTCTGCTGTATTGTAACGAAACGCGGTATACGTCGTGGGTAACTCATGAGAAGGAAATGTCGTAAAAATGAGCTGAATCGGTCAATCGGAAAGGGGGGTTTAATTTGTAATATATTTCAATAGAAAAGCCCACCATACGTAGGTTCACAAAGCCGCCGCAAGGAGCGCTTTCTACCACTAGAGTGACTGTATCCTGTTCCTGCGTTAGATCAAAATACGATAATATGAGGTTTTTTGTATTTATTACGTAGTGTAATAGGTACCATGTGTAAACATAACTCTGGTAGCAAATTAATAATTGATCAGTTACTCATTACATATTTACAAGAGAACTATTCATGTTTTTATTTTATTTATGTAGGATATTTTAAGCAAATTGTTCTGGAAAGCAGTCTACACTACCCAAATTCTGAGGAAAGCGCTTAGTTATGCAGCTCCTGCGTGACGTCCTGTTCCTTGAAATGGCTGTGCCGTAGAGAATATTTCTCTCCCAAAAGTTCAGATTAAAGAAAATTTGCAGAAAAAAAAAATTTGTAGTCTCTGCCCGTCTTGTTAGACGACTACATTATTTATTAAGATAACGCCATAAGGAAACCTTATTAACGCTCCAAGAAACGGAATTAAAACATACTATTTGCTTCTTATATTCCACAAACAGTCATCAAGGCCAGGATAGTACTCGTCGAGGAAAATTGTAAACAACGACTTTCGTAGATTGGACTAACAGCAGAATTAAGGCTAGACTGTGGTTTGCATCCCATGCCTATAATATAAGCCACGTCGCTCTAAATCCCCTCCCTAAAAAGTTAATGTTTCAAATTGCTCTAGTATCTGTCAATTTGGGTCTACTCAATACTTCATTTAAAGCCTCTTTTCAAATCAGAAACTGTCAAAATTACAAACATCTACCATTACACATGGCTCATAGCGGACAAAATTTTGTGGAAAGATATAGGTACATATTCTTCACTGACAAAATAATTATTTTATTTAAACAGCCTAAAATGTCTAAGCCCACTTGATATTCGGGAAGATTCCAGTAGCATCCGTTTTTATCAACAATATAACAATATATGACTGAAAACATGGTAGCGCAGTAACATGTGGTTCATTGATGTCCATCAGCTGGTGATGAATCGATAATATAAGGTTTAAAGGTGGAGGGGTTAGGCCTCGTGGCGATGAATGGTGGCGTAGAGAGGCGGATAGTGGGCTTAATCAGCTTGTCAAGGCTGGACAGGGGGATAATTGCCAACACTCTTCTCTCTCTCTCTCTCTCTCTCTCTCTCTCTCTCTCTCTCTCTCTCTCTCTCACTCTCTCTCTCTCTCTCTCTCTCTCTCTCTCTCTCTCTCTCTCTCCCTCCCTCTCTCTCTCTCTCTCTCTCTCTCTCTCTCCCTCCCTCTCTCTCTCTCTCTCTCTCTCTCTCTCCCCCTCTCTCCCCCCCTCTCTCTCTCTCTCTCCCTCCCTCCCTTTCATCTTTCAATCAAACTTTGTCAATTTTGTTGTGGTTGTAATGGTTCACTATTTCATGTCGTGTTGTAGTTCATTTTTTAGTTTTAGTACAAATAAACATATATAAATATACCTAAAGAACCACTAAATATTGTTATGTTTTTATGGTGAAGATGGCTGTATAAAATTCGGAACTGGTAAGAAAGATAAATTCTCCAAGCACCCGACACCAGCAAAGTGGAACTATTTACATTTTAGCGCGGTTCCTCCCTCCCCCATAGGGAGGAACCCCGCTTATAGGGTTGATACAATGAAACAATCCGGAAGTGCCGACTAGAAAATTTCGCGTTTCAGAACCCCTAGAGACCGAAAATAACGGTGGTTAAAATTTGTATATATATATATGTATATATTTATATATATATATTTGTCTGTTCGCTCATTTCTGGCTTCCCTGATGATCCGATTTTGATGAAATTTGGTAAAAAAATCCGTCGTCCAATTTGAAAGGTCAAGTTCGTTAACCAGCAGAATCCGCCTACTGGAAGATGGCGTTTGGGGCGAAATTCGCGCAAAAAAAATCGTAACGCTTACGTTTTTGAGTTCATACGCTTGTAAGTACTCGTTTTATAGGCTTCTTGGGCTAGGAAAACGAATGAAACCATTTTCAAGGCGATAGCTTTAACCGTTTTCGAGAAAATTGGAAAAATAGTTTTTGAATACCGCTTTTGGTTTGGGTACTTAGAATCATGGGATTCAGTTGAAACATTTTCTGCATGTTCTAAATTCATCAAAACTAATATGTTGAAATTTTGGTTACGTTTGGAGTTAAGGAAGGGTTAGAATAAAATATTTTATTAACAGACAAAACGTTTTGGTAACTTTGTATACTTTCCTTAATATCTCGAAAAAGGTCGAGAATCTTGGTAAACGGAAGAATACCATTAGAAAGCTTACGAAATGCTCTACAAAAAAGATTCTGATGAAAGTTTTGATTAGACGATGTCAATCGGAGAAATAAGAGCTTAAAACTTTAAAGTAATTGATTTCGCTTATTCGAACTGTTCTTTTTGTCTGTTTTTATTCCTTGTTATTTTTTAATTGCTTATAGTTGGATAATGTATTTAATAATAAATCAGATTAAGAAAAACAATTTAATCTTAGAGATATGGACTATATGGAGATATAACTTTTCAACTGCCTAGCGGGGTCCTTCCTATGGCGGGTTGGCCTATCCAGGTAAGATCGTAAATAAGACCTTTCTTGAAAGTAAAGATGGAACTGTCAACTTTGGTCCTCCTCTGCCTCCCGGCACTTTAAATGCTGACGAAGGCTACCAATGAGTAGCTGAAACGTCCTAAATATAGATTTTTTAACAAAAATCGTATTGAGGTTTCTTTAGCCGAATCCCAACCATTCCATCTTTACTTATCACCTCGACGGCTAACTATCTAATCTTCATGTTTTCTAGAAATTTGGACCCAAAATAATTACAGCTTCTATTTTAATCATTTTAAATGAGTCTAGAGATAAGAACGGAACCGCGCTAAGATGATGCAGTTCCTGCGAGTCGGACTTTTTTTTTATGTTTACCTGTAAATTTTGTCTTTGTAAAAGAAAAATAATTTTAGGTAAATAACCATTCTTTGACTTTATAGTTTAAATAATTTTATATTTCTATTAATTTTTTTCCCCGTCAAATAGCCACAGTAGCCATAAAAAGTCCGACTCGCAGGAACTGCATCATCTTAGCGCGGTTCCGTTCTTATCCGAAGTGCGATTAGGAAAGGAATAGTAGCTGCTATTGGTAGGTTTTGATCTTTCGTTAAAAATATAAAATAAAATCTCAAAGAGAAGGAAGCTTAAAGCGCCACATATGGAAACTGACAGTTTTCTAAACGGATGGGACTCTCCCGTCATCTCAACGCTCACTCTAGGAAAACTCTATTACCAATATGATTCTTATTTTCTCAGCTTTAATGAAATACTCATTGCACCGTTAAATAAACTTAAAAATCAAAAGTGAGGTAAACAGTGACAATAACCCGTTTAAAATAACAAAACTAACACTTTCGTAGTTTTAAGCACTTACTTCTCCGACTGACATTGCCCCATCGAAATTTGCTTCAGAATCTTTTTTTTAGAGAATTTAGTAAGCTTTTGAATGGTTACATCGTACTTCCCACGATTTCTTACGTGTTTTGAAGATATTAAGGGGGAAAATGGAGCTAATACCTACCGATAGCTGCTATATTCCTTCACTAATCGCACTTGAGATAAGAACGGAACCGCGCTAAGATGAAGCAGTTCCTGCGGGTCGGACTTTTTTTTTGTCAGACAAATTAATGTGTTATGTTTATATTATAATATAAATATTATGTTTATAAGAAGAGCAAATCACTTTAATTGCGGTGTAAAATATTGTTGCTAGCTAAATGTAAGTATTATATAAGCTCATAAGGAAAAAATGGTGCTAATGACTCAGATTTCGATACACCATAAAAGAAAAAAAAATTAAGGACTATATACAAAGATTCCGAAGTATTTCATGTCTGTTAATAAAATATTTTATTCTAATCCCAATAACGCAACACTTATACACAAATAAACTTTTTTTAGGTATCTATTTAATACGCATAAAATAAGATTATAATGAGCAATCCGCTGTGGCATACACCAAGTACTACCACCGTGTGGAGTGCAACTAGTATAAACCGGTACGTCAGTACCACTGTGGTATGTAAACAGCGGCTGTTCTGATACTGGCAAAAACTAGAAATCCTACATTCCTACAGTTGTTTGGAGGCTTATCTTTATGACCCTAGAAAGGAACTTACAGATGACGAGGGTGCACTGGGCGATACCTGTACTGGGAATGCACTCCACCCTAAGCCTCCTAGCTCCTCACCTTTGAATTCATATGATTTCGTTCAATGAATTTAAAAAAAAAAAATTAATAAATAGATGAAAACTTCTGAAAATAGGGAATACCAAAAACAATTCTAAAGAACGAAATCAACACCAGTACAGTAATCTAGATATTCATAGTGCATCTTCGAATTCCAAGGTACCGTTGATACAAAATATTGTTTCTATATATACGTATCCTGCTTTATTGACTAATACATTTGACTACTATAAGCAATCACAAAAATAACGAGCAGTGAAAAAAAAACTGTAGGAAACACACAAAAAGATTCCTTCAAATGAACGAAATTACCTATGTTTTAAGCACTTATTTCTCCAAATATGACCATCCCATCGCAAATGTCTTCAAAACATTTTTTGTAGAAAATTTAGTAACCTTTCGAATGGTAATCTTTTGCTTGCCAAGATTCAAAACCGTTTTCGTGATATTAATGAAAATATACGAAGTTCCCAAAACTTTTCATGTCTAAAAATGAAATATTTTATTTTAATCCTTCCTTTACTCCAAACGTAACCAACTTTTCAACATATTAGTTTTGATAAAATTCAAACATGCAGAAAATGTTTCAACTGAAGCCCATGATTCTAAGTACCAAAATCAAAGACAAAAAGAACATCGTAGAAGGTAGAAAAAGAACAGTTCGAATAAGCGAAATCAATTACTTTAATGATTTAAGCACTTATTTCTCCGATTGACATCGCCTAATCAAAACTTTCATTAAAACCTTTTTTGTAGAGCATTTCGTAAGCATTCTAATGGTAATCTTTTGTTTACCAAGATTCTCATTCTTTTTCGAGATATTAAGGAAAGTATACAAAGTTACCAAAACGTTTCATGTCTGTTCATAAAATATTTTATTCTAACCCTTCCTTAACTCCAAACGTAACATAACTTTCAACATATTAGTTTTAATGAAAGTAGAACATGCAGATAATGTTTCAACTGAATCCCGTGATTCCAAGTACCCAAACCAAAAACGGTATTCAAAAACTATGTTTCATTCGTTTTCCTAGCCCAAGAAGCCTATAAAAAGAGTACTTACAAGCTTATGAACTCAAAAACGTAAGCGTTACGATTTTTTCTGCGCGAATTTCGCCCCAAACGCCATCTTCCAGTGGGCGGATTTTGCTGGTTAACGAACTTGATCTTTCAAATTGGACGACTGATTTTTGTACCAAATTTCATCAAAATCGGACCATCAGGGAAGCCAGAAATGAGCGAACAGACAAATATATATATATATATATATATATATATATATATATATATATAAATAAATATATACATATATATATATACACAAATTTGAACCACCGTTATTTTCGGTCTCTAGGGGTTCTGAAACGCGAAATTTTCTTGTCGGAACTTCCGGATTGTTTCATTGTATCAACCTTATAAGCGGGGTTCCTCCCTATGGGGGAGGGAGGAACCGCGCTAAAAGAATAAAGAATGTTATAATAAGAAATTTAAAATTATTCCACATATAAGGCTTTTAGAAGAGTATATATATTTTTTATTAATAATATGTATATATATAAATATATGAGATCAGACTACAACCTTAGTCTTATGTGCTCAACTTTTAGTCCAATATCATTTCCTTCATTTAGATATTTAGATGCAAATGTGTAAAATAGCTCACTTGAATATAGAGGGCTCATTTGATTATTTTTCTTTTTTAACGGCGTGCTAATGCAGCTGAAAGATTTATAAGAAGTGCAAATAGAGCTTAGACTTGGCTGAATAGTATAGGGTGTATTACTACTGCCTGGGGAACCTAACTTATTTATCTAGGCAACTGAAGCCCTGATAAGATAATAAATATTTATAGAGTGGCTTGGAGAGGGCTGCTCTCTTGGGCCTCTCTCATTCCACCGTCGAGGCGGTGGCGCATTTACATCTCAGTCTTCAGTGGGTTGTGAGCACTTCTGGGTTCAGTTTGTCTTCTTCAGATGTCTGGGAAGATAGTTTTGTATTAAAGTAAAGATGGAATTGTTGGGAATCGGCTAAAGAAACCTCAATACGATTTTTGTTTAAAAAATCAATATTTAGGACGTTTCGGCTACTCATTGGTAGCCTTCGTCAGCCATGAAAATGCCGGGAGGCAGAGGAAGACCAAAGTTGACAGTTAAGTAACCATTGTGGAAGTGTCACTTCCTCTGCCTCCCGGCATTTTCATTGCTGACGAAGGCTACCAATGAGTAGCCGAAACGTCCTAAATATAGATTTTTTTAACAAAAATCGTATTTAGGTTTCTTTAGCCGAATCCCAACCATTCCATCTTTACTTATTACCTCGACGGCTAACTATCTAATCTTCATGACGTTTTGTATTAAAGTCGTTAAAAATGTGATTTTTGAACGATGGTGTTAGTCCTACTTGAAAATTTGGAAACAATCGTGAGGAATTGAAGCGATTTTGTGTTTGTCTATATGCTATAAATATTTTTTGAAATATCGATAAAATACGCTAGTGAATCACTAAAATAAAAACATTTTATTTACAAGATATTTAATTAAAATGCTCAGTCTGTGTTGTTTTTTTTTTCATAGCGTATTAACCTTTAAGGCTAGTAACACGAGGTATCCATCAGACAAAACTCGACTAAACCAACTTACAAGGGAATTAAAAACTGAACTTAGGAAACACAGAAACGACCAATTTGAATCCTACACAAAAGAACTTACTACATCTGACAAAACACTTTGGCAAGCTACGAGAAAAATCCTCTCCTATAAATCCTCCCGTCATCCCCTTCGTCGAGAAGATGGTTCCTGGGCCAAAACTGACGAAGAAATATCCCATACCTTTGGCCTACACCTCACCAAAGTCTTTACTCCTCACCATGATATCAATGATCCTGACCATACTCTCTAGTCAACTGGACACTCCTCTTCAACTATCACTCCCACCAAAAGCCTTTAATCCTAAAGAAATCCTGTATGCTATCCAACATCTTCCTCCAAAAAAAGCCCCTGGATATGACCTTATCACTCCCAAAATCCTTAAGAAACTCCCGAAAAAAGCCATTCTCTTCCTAACTTATATATATATATATATATATATATATATATATATATATATATATATATATATATATATATATAATGCCGTATTAAGAACGACATATTTCCCCATCCTCTGGAAATTTTCAGTTATTCGGATGATCCCAAAGCCTGGTAAACCTATTCACCAACCTTCGTCATATCGCCCTATATCACTCCTTCCAATAATGGGCAAAATCCTTGAAAAACTCCTTCTCAAACGCCTTTATCCACTCCTCGATCCCATTATCCCATCTTCCCAGTTTGGTTTTCGCCACTCCCACTCCACTATTCACCAATGCCACCGTATCGTCGACAGCATATCCTCATCCTTCGAGAATAAGCAGTATTGCTCTGGCGTTTTCCTTGACGTAGCTCAGGCTTTCGATCGAGTGTGGCACCAGGGCTTGCTGTTCAAACTCAAAAAAACCCTACCTTCAACATATTACCTACTAATAAAATCCTATCTCTCTTTTTTTCCAGACATCCTATGGTACCTCATTATCTCCAATCTTCCCCCAACGTGGCGGTGTCCCACAAGGTGGAATTCTCAGTCCCGTTTTGTTCCTGGCTTATACGGCTGACATCCCTTCCCATCCCCAAACTTCCATCCACATGTTTGCTGACGACACCGCTATCCTCACTGTTAACCAAAACCCAATTCTTGCCTCCAATTCCCTTCAAGAACTCCTGTGTCTACTTCAACCTTGGCTAACTAAATGGAAAATCAAAGTATATGCGGAAAAATCTAGCCATGCAACATTCACACTTCGTAAATCAAGCTGCCCACCAATAACCCTCCAAAACATTCAAATTCCACAGAAATCGCAAGTAAGATACTTAGGATTGATATTAGACAAACGTTTAACTTGGAAGCCACACATAACACAGAAAAGACAGGAACTAAACAGACGTTTTAGACTTTTATCACGCTTACTGGACAATCGCTCGAAACTTTCATTGACTAACAAACGACTTATATACAATACCATACTCCGACCAATATGGACTTATGGACTAGAACTATGGGGTTCCACTAAACCCTCCAATTCCTACAGAATACAAACAATGCAATCCAAAATCCTTCGAAAAATATCCAATGCTCCTTACTATGTCTCGAACCAAACTCTCCATAATGACTTCAATATCCACTTTATCCAATCCCTGGCCAAATCAGTCTATCAGAAGTTTCATTCCAATCTCCCCGGCCATCTAAATCCTTTGATAAACTCTCTATCCTCCTTCCATAATCCACAAAATCCTCATAGAAGGCTGAAGTGGCGGTGGCCTAGAGACAATTTACAACATGCTATCTGTAATGCTCAAAATTTATTGTGGGTTTTGTAATTGTACATATTCCCACATCACGCCTTACATTGTTAACTTTCCAAAACCATCAAAATTACTGGAAATATGTTTACATATTGTTGTAATTATCAATAAAGGTTTAAAAAAAAAAAAAAAAAAAAAAAAAGCTAGTAACGCCACAGATGTTATATCCATTATAATGGGTATCAGGTCATCATATCGTCCCTACCATGCCAAACTATCGAATATGGAAATCGGAGGAAAATAGTAACGAACATATTTAATCCATTGACGAAGTAATACATTGAAAAATGGTCTTATTTGATACTTTATTTAAGGCATTAAAGGCTATTCTATAAAGGGGCTAAAGTTGTGACAATTTACGACAAGCCGTATCGTCCACAATCCAAGAGCAAAGACCTGAATCTAAAAACGAGATTTTGCATATTCGATAGTTTGACATGGCAGGGATAATATATGTAATGTCGGTGTAGAATGGGTCAATCCAATTTTTGTTTTATTATTTCTTCGGATGTTACAACACGATTTTCTACTACAGTAGTCTGCAGGAGTCCGTCGTCAACCTCTGTTGGTTGTCTTCAGGTTTGCGGTTTCCCGCTCGAAATCTTTCAAGCCACCGCTGCACTTGTCTCTCACTAATGATATTTTTGCCATATATTTATGCAATAAGTTAAAGAATTATCTTCTCCTTTATCGAATTCTCGAAGCATAACATGGCATAAATGGTGCGTGTCCATTTCAATGAAATTTCAGCAGATAATATACAATTTTCGTCAACCAAAACATGATAAATAGAAGTGTCTTATGTGCTATACTAAAGAAAAAATGTAAAAAAAAAAAAAATAAAATAAATTGAAAAGATGTTTTGTTTACTAATACCTTTGGCATTGTGCCACAACAATTTTAGTTTAATCAGGAGTTGCGTGTATTTAAAAAAAATAAAAAAAATTGTAACCGTGGTAGGGTTGTCATCCTTATCCTCGTTCTAACTACCAGGGATGTCAAAAAAAGACCTTTATTTGACAACTTGATCTCTGTTTCTTCTAGATCAGAGAAGATTTTGTTTTTGAGTTTGATTGAAATCTTTTTTTAAACAGCTATATCTGTTTAACTTAACAGGTATATAAAACTTAATTTGACATAACCACAGGAAGGCGAACATTTTATAAGGTCCAGAAGTATGTGTATCAAAGTATACATATATGTATAGGGATTTTGTTCGTCCAACCTCGGTGCTATGACAGTTCGGTATGCTGCCTGTTAAACGACATTAAATGTACTTGTTTGTAGTTTAGGATATGTTTAGAATTAGTGTATTGTAGGATTCTCAGTTTTTTGTTTGCAGAAACGTCCTTGTTTTCTTCCTTGGGTACATAAAACAACCCATATTCAGATGCATTCTACAAAATCACACCAATAAAAGAGTTTTTACTATAATGAACAGCGATTAAATAAAAAGAAAATATTTCACTATATGGCAAAAATAAAATAAAAAAATTCCAATACATATTTTGTAACGTCATTGTTGTCTTTTGAGGATCTAATTCACTGTATTGCCACGTTTCTGATATTTGATTGAACATATCCCTACACAATATTCTGAAAGTATGTTTATGCTTTTTGATGAATCGGTTTACGTGCTGTTAATCTGCAATCAGGCGTGTACTGTAAGAAAATGTCCTCCTGTCATCCACCAGACACCCGACACCTATAATATCGTTCAGGATAGAAGCCAACCAACAAACAACAATATTGGATTGCCTTGAACGTTAATTTCAAATAACTTTGAGCCGTTAAGGCCAGTTCGACGAGACAGGCTGTACTAAATGTGTTGTGCTTTTAAGCAGTTCTTAGCTTTTAAATTGAAAGCAAAAGTAGAATTACTCAGAATTATTCCAATTTAAATGCTTTCTCTTAATTGAAATATTTGATTTTTGGTTTAATTAACTTTTTATTATTATTTATTTATTTATTTTTTTTACTTTTAGAGTTGTGAGATTATGGAGCGTAGCAGATAAGCTTCCATCTTTCTTGACGTTAAAACCATTTCTTGTTATTTCGCCTAGTTAAAATGTTTTGATAAAGCGTTTATCAAAATGCCCATCATAACTTTATCCTGTATCCATTAAAACTTGAGCCTGGAAACATATTTGATGTTCAAGCTTTCATTCTAATATTTTACGTTAACGATAGAAGCTTATATTATTAAATAAAAATATGACAGAAAATTGGACATAACTCCATTTCCCTTCGGAATCGGACCATACTTTAAATGAATTTTTTTTTTCTCGAAATGATACCTAAAATCACTTCCTAGAGTTTGGCTAGACCTGAATCACCCGAATGAATATTCTGCTCAGAACGACTTCTTCTCGTCTGTTACTTCTGCTCTTGAAGGCCATTCGCGGACTCTTTTTTTAATCTCCCTTAGTTTGTTGTCCCGTGTTTCGTGCCATGTTTTCTGCCACATATGTAAAATGAATCCCTGTGCTTCTGTCCCTAAGTCCTGGTATGTCGAGTTGTCTATGTCTAGATGATCTTTTCGTGCTGCAAGTTTTGCTTGTGTGTCTGCTTGAGTACTAGGATCGATATCTTCATGGCCTGGCTACCAGTACATAGTCACAGTCAGTTGTATAGGAGAGAAATTTTGTTATGTATGGGTTTTATTAATGGATTGATTATGAAGAACCGTTCCATCCTTTATTAGAACTTAAACTCTGTAATTTTCTAGAAGTCTTTCCTGTACTTATGGATTATATGATTCCGTCTTATTCACCTGCCTAGCTGAGTTATACGTTCGGTCATCCAAACTCCGCAGGTTTAATTAGTAAATATCCGGAAAACTTTATTGGTACCACCTAGGAGTCGTTGTAAATAGGATAGAATATATTAGCCTACGCCCTAGAAGCCTAGAGCTGGCTGTATCGAAGCCGAGGTAGTATTAAGAATATTAGCTTCTCTATGAGAGAGAGTTTGAGTGCTTGGAGGCTGATTGCATTTCTGTAGGATGTGTGTCAACACCTAACTCGAACCGCGATATTGCTCCTAGTTCTCGCTTTGCTCCGCCAAGTTTCAACTCCAACGGCGATTAGGATAGTAATACTCCTCAACTCCTTCAAACAGTTATGGAACTATTTTGACGACATTATTAATCTTTGTATTTTCGTCTCAAAATAATATTGGGTCTACAAGAAATTGTCGGTATTGATTTTTTTCATTGGCGTAGAGCATTCTACATAAAACTCACCAACTGTCAGACACATGATCCGACTCTTTTATAAATAAATGCTCAAAAGTCGAATCAATAAATTGGCTCATATCTAGAGAATATTTTGTTGCACGAATAGTATCAAATTATTTAGACACAGAACTGAGAACAGACGTTACATCGTAACCGTGAGCTGCTTGGCAGCTTCCAACCAATCTCTCAGTTACATGGACTGACCTAACGCCTGGACGCCAGGGGCATACATAGGAAATAATTTCGGGGGGCATGGAATACTAACAGCCTAGAACTTGGAATAGTTACCCAACTAAAACGCTATTGACCCCCCCCCCCCCCCCCCCAACAAATATTGTTTCTGAACTAAGTGATTTTATTTTTGAGGTTTTTATGACTTATTTTTACCGATTAAATCAAACATTTTGGGGTGGGTGGGGGGCTAAGGGAGCCCCTTTATATACACACATCTGGAACCCGAATGAAGAACCTCCTGATCACTCTATAGTCGCTCATCCATAACCGCCAATTCATTTTAATGTTTCAACTTAATTATAGCAAGAGATCCTGATTTTCCCACACACCTAAAACAGTTCACTCTTTATGGTCTGTCGCTACGGACCACTTAGGCATACGGTCTAAATAATTCTCTTAAAAATTGGGTTTTCAAACTTAGACATATATCAAATTGGTACACTTTTGTTCAAGGTAAATGCTTGAATACTGTTGGGGCGTTTTTTTTTGTTTTTTGTTTTTTTTATTGTATACTATTGTGTTCAATAAAACTCTTAAGATATAAGGAACAAGAAATAAAGAGAAATTGAAACGAACGATGGATATTGACAAAAGAAAATATATGCATACGATTGCATAACTAGAACAGAGGATTCCCAAAAATAAAAGATAAATTCCCACTTAACTGATATTATTATTTCTAAAGAAGTTCTAAAGGATGTGGTTTTTAAATCTAATCGTATTTCCAACCATTTAGGGTATTTTTTAAAAGGAAAGTGATGTCCATGGGATTTCGATAAAATAGGATTTATTGAAATCAGCTTACTGAACTTATTTTCTTATTCATTACTTCACTTACTTATTTATTGTGTGCAATTCATTTACTTATTTTTTGGTAGTCCGCTTCTAAACGAGTCTTACCTTATTTTATTAATATATTAATAGAGTAAACATGAAGTATAAAAAATTATAAATTGCACTGCTCTGTTTCTATTAAACTAAACAGAAAACTTAATTATTTAACTGTAAATACGGAATTCCTGTTTATCCATTACAATCTTATCGAGCAACATTCGTTCACTATAGCGAATATCTTTTATGCGTCTTTCGTCTTATTAACACATTCACCGCTGCACCCGCACTGAATTTAACTTCTTTACACGTAATTTAATAAAAAAAGGGTAAAATCTGACTGGACTAAGTTGTCCAAAATTTTACTAGCTTTCGTTTTAAAAAAATGAATTCAAATCGGCTAAGATTTAGAGGTTGTAGCCTTTTTTCGTCTGGTCCCACTGTGCGTCGCTCCCGCACTGATAGGGGCTGACACAGACTCTAGGCCCTCTTATAAAAGTGAATTCCGCGTTACCAAGGGGTTTTTTCTCGTTATTCCAATAGCTCTCCTAGTTGACGACTAGATAGTACGTGATGTATATCTTGCTCCTATTAATAGCTCTCCTAGTTGACGACTAGATAGTACGTGATGTATATCTTGCTCCTATTAATAGCTGTCCTAGTTGACGACTAGATAGTACGTGATGTATATCTTGCTCCTATTAATAGCTCTCCTAGTTGACGACTAGGTAGTACGTGATGTATATCTTGCTCCTATTAATAGCTGTCCTAGTTGACGACTAGATAGTACGTGATGTATATCTTGCTCCTATTAATAGCTGTCCTAGTTGACGACTAGATAGTACGTGATGTATATCTTGCTCCTATTAATAGCTCTCCTAGTTGACGACTAGATAGTACGTGATGTATATCTTGCTCCTATTAATAGCTCTCCTAGTTGACGACTAGATAGTACGTGATGTATATCTTGCTCCTATTAATAGCTCTCCTAGTTGACGACTAGGTAGTACGTGATGTATATCTTGCTCCTATTAATAGCTCTCCTAGTTGACGACTAGATAGTACGTGATGTATATCTTGCTCCTATTAATAGCTGTCCTAGTTGACGACTAGATAGTACGTGATGTATATCTTGCTCCTATTAATAGCTCTCCTAGTTGACGACTAGGTAGTACGTGATGTATATCTTGCTCCTATTAATAGCTGTCCTAGTTGACGACTAGATAGTACGTGATGTATATCTTGCTCCTATTAATAGCTGTCCTAGTTGACGACTAGATAGTACGTGATGTATATCTTGCTCCTATTAATAGCTCTCCTAGTTGACGACTAGATAGTACGTGATGTATATCTTGCTCCTATTAATAGCTCTCCTAGTTGACGACTAGATAGTACGTGATGTATATCTTGCTCCTATTAATAGCTTCGCTTATTAACTCTGGTTAAATGAATCTCACAAGACCCGCACAACGCCCATGTATTGAATGTACCGGTTAAGTACATACATATAAATAAAGATTAAGTAAAGATTTAATATGTGCGCCTTAATGTTGGTCATATTATTATCTAAGCTACTTATAACAGTAGATTTAAAATAATATTTCTTTTCGTATTATAATTGAAGACTTAAGTTAATTACAAGAGAACCGTCTCTGGCGTCAGTTGGAAGCTAAATTAGCAACGAGACGATCAACAGAAGACGTTTATGACATGACTGGACAAGACGTACATGATGTCATAAAACAACACATAATCAACAAGTGGCAAACTGACTGGACACAAAAGACATCAAGCTACGGGAGATTAAGCCGACAATAGGAGCCTGGAGTTCCAGTATTCGGAATGTAAGGCGAGAAGAAGTCGTGCTTACTAGACTACGAATTGGACATTCACACTTGACACATTCATATTTAATGACAAAGCAGGGCAAACAGAATTGTACACTTTGCAATGTTACACTGACAATTAAACACCTACTTACAGTCCGCAGAGAAAGAGAAAACAGGGTGAAAATGAAGTTTCACGCCCTCAAAACCGATTTCTTTCAAATTTTCTACAATAACGTATTTTGATGCACTAATCACGAATACGTTAAAAAAAACCCTTCGCATTTAACTAGGAAATAAGTTATTAAGCACTAAAGTTCACTGTTATGTGGGTTATGAGAGATAATGTAAACAACTAAATTTGTGACGACTTCAAGGCATAAATGACCACTTTAAGGCATACATGCTATGCGTTTCCGCTCGCTCAAGAAGATAACAAAACCCCAGTCAATCCAACTCGCTAAAATTAATAGAATTCTATTAATTATTCTATTAACTTTAGTGCTTAATAACTTCTTTCCTAGTTAAATGGGAAGGTTTTTTTTAAAAAATATTCGTGTTTAGTGTATCGAAATACGTTATTGTACAAAATTTGAAAGAAATAGGTTTTGAGGGCGTGAAACTTCATTTTTACCGAAAACATTGACTTACCAAAGAATTTACACGAACTATTCACACAGAACAGTACACACATAGACAATATATTAAATATATTCACAATTATTCATTGTTTTTTATTTATATTTGTAAGAAATGTTTATACGGTGCTGTATAATTGTTAGCTTTGTTCGCACATTGACTTAAAGAGCATATCGCCTCGTTGTGACATCTCAATAAATAAATAAAAATGAAAGATATATAAGGATGTGAGCTGGAAGAAAAGGATAATAACGACTGAAATAGTAGTGGAAAGACTATCATATAAGAAAGAATAAAGAGGAAATCCCTGGTGAGGCTATGGAGTGACAAGGACCCAAGTGCCTCGGAAAGTGTTTTTCTTGGCGTTTCTCGGTGAGAGAGCCAAAGAGGGATCTACCGAGAGAGAGAGAGAGAGAGATAGAGAGAGATGGAGTGAGAGAGGTATTGAGAGAAAGCTGAGTAGTACTGTGTTAGCGTCCGGCTGACAGGGACACAAACTCTGTTTATTAGAGTTAGTTTGGCGGCTAGAGTTGGGGTCGCTGTCTCGTTAGTCCCCTGTCTCGTTGCGCCCTGTCCCAATCTACCCATAATTAGTGAACAATGTATCCTTCTTCTTCCTACAGGACACCTCTACACTCCTCACTTCTAATCACTTCCTCTAGTGCTGTTCTCTTCCATCACCTACTTCATCCAACACTTCTAGATCCCATTCTCAGTTTTTATTATAAAACTAGCTGAATACCCGAGCTTCGTCACGGCAGATAAATAGTTATTTGATTGCGTTATATAAGGTATCATCAAAATTAACGCTTTTACATAATTTTGTGCAGTTTATTATAGCAAGGCCCCCATAATATTATATTTTATTCATCAATTGATAAGTAATCAAAGTAAAATGACCAGAGTCAACAAACAGATAACCAGTATAGGGTAAAATTCGTTGTGAATGATTAATGGACATTAAAAATTTGTTTTGAATGTTTCCAAGATGTCATCGAGAAACGCCCATTATATGTGTTGCAACTGGGGACGCTGCTGGGTGAGGAGGCTGTGCAAGGGTTAGGGACCTAACCTATTCATTTTACGATATTTGAATTCTCTCGTATTCCGAAACGTTTTACTGAGAGATTCTTGAGCTTCCTCTGACATTTTCCAAGGGGTACCAAACAATTTTGGTGCATAATAACTAGCATAGAGTGATAATTCATGGACGAAACATCATAATAAACACTGAACCTCTATATGGGATCCCAAGAAGAGGAAGACCATGACTGACATGGTCTGCGTGTTGTGGAGGATGGTAGGTCTATCCTGGGAGTCAGAAACTGGATGGTCTCAGCACAAAATTGGCGAAAGCTGTTAGAGGAGGCCAAGACTCTACATAGGGTTGTAGCGCCGTGGTATGTTCTTTCTTGACCTAGGCGTACTCTAACGTCGACATTTCTCGGGAACTCTTCCGGATTGCGTCATTGAGACGAGCCCGTAAGCGTGGTTTTCGCCATCTAGGGAGTGGATAAAAAAAACTTAAAAGTCCTTCGGTTGGTGCGCAGCTTGATAATCGGAATTAACAATTACTTCACTCTAATATTCCAAAATGAATTTTAAAAATTCATAATTCATCATTTTTACAAATTTATATTCACTTTCTCAAGAGCTATCGTCGGTAAAGAAGCCATCTGCATATAAATAGTATTAGACAGAGCATGGATAAATTCACAGAGTTAGTTCATAGCCAAGTTCTGTAGAGCTGTAATGAGTATTCCCTCTTCCTATTCCAAGAACACACAAACTCGGTTACTCCAATATGAATTTTCCATTTATATACAATTAATTGGAATCCAGGACAAAACTATGAAGGTCAGACTGGAACATTAATTATAGTATGTATAAGTAATTAAGGAGTGGTATTTATCTAGGTTGAGTATTGTAAATACTATAAACATTCAACCAGTAATATAATTATCTTTAAAATGTATCTTATTATAGCAGAATGATAACTTTAGACGAAAATATAATAGTCATCTAAACAGAAAGGCGCCTAGTAAAAATAAACTAAATTGGTCCATCTGCAAGGCTTATTTACTCCGGATCCAAATTACTAATATGCTCATAATTTTTGTTGTATTATGAAAAAACTCGATATTCGTCATGGGGTATCTCAGGCAAAGAAGTGTTTCAAAAATAAACTAAATCGGTTAATTAAAAGTTGGGGTTTAAAGTGTATTATGCACACATTGAATTGAGCTTCCAAACTGGCTCGGGCATTGTTTGTTACTTCTACCACTTGGAGCGTTGAACAGCTGGATCCGGCTTTAGGGGTTTTTGTTTGTTGGGCGTTCTCATTTTACATTTGGACAGTTTTATTGCTCATCAAGATCAATAAAAAAGAATGTGATTTTTTTTTTTTTTGTATTTATTGAGTAGTATACTGCCTCGCATACACAACACTCCGAAATAAAATTAATTACTAAATTAATAATTGAGTCAGCTGCTCATTACGAACATAAAAGAGCAAAACATGAAGTTGTTTGTGTTTAAGGGCAAAAAACTACAAGGTTACCATTGCCCGACATGAAGTTGTTTTAAGCAAATTATTCAGGAGTGCAGTTTACAATACCCGGCTTCTCATGTGCTTAGTTTGCATAGCTTCATAGTGGCGGGCCTTTTTTCATTATTGTAATAATAAAAATTCTTCTATCTACTATATATTTGTCAAATAACACTCACTGACCTATCATCGCCCAGCCCAAACCAGTTGACAGAAAAATTTGAAAATTCGCATGGACTTTCTCTTTAGCATGTAAACACTCGCTGAGCAAGGATTTTTTTTTATATTCTAATTTGTAAGTATTTTTAGAGTTGTTTGAATTTTTAGTTGGTTTTAAAGAGAGCATGCACGCCTAGGCAGCCTGCGTTGCTAGGACGAAACAGGTCAGCTGTTACTGTAAAGTATCTATTTCATAATATTATTTTTATTTGCGGTTCATTTCAACTATCATAATAGACCTTGAATTACTAGGAATAAACTGTGATTTTGTCCCTCATAGAGTTTACGCTATACCTGGTGATATAGGTTATTCTATAACTTATTAATTTCATCAGACCCTCATATTTTGGACACAAATCAGGCAAAGAAAGTTTACTTCCTGAAACCATCTCAATAACGGTAAACGGTGATGTTCATGAAGACTCGGAAGACGGTGATCCGATGGTCATAAAGTAAAAACATAAGAACAAAAATGTATGAGTATTGCAAAAAAATATTTTATAAATGTATATTTGTTCGGGTAAAACTGTAGGAGAGCGTCCTCAGCTACGATTTTCTTCAAAGTTTGGACTATAACGTATTTTGATGCACTAAACACGAATACGTTGAAAAAAAAAACCCCGCTCTCAACTAGGAAAGAAGTTATTAAGCACTAAAGTTCACTGTTATGGAGGTTATAAAAATAACCTATTAACAAAAGATATGTTAACACGCGCATGCGCAATAGTCCTTAATGACGAAGTGTAATTGAAATTTAGACTCACTTGGGGTAGCTGACTTGGTCGTAAACTGTCACTTTTGGGCATAAGTGCTATGCGTTTCCGCTCGCTCAAGAATACATCAAAACCCCTAGTCAATCCAACTCGCAGAAATGAAAAGAATTCTATGCCCAAAAGTCGTCCAAGGCATTCTTCCCTAACCTTCATAACAGTGAACTTTTTTTTTTTAAATAACTTCTTTCCTAGTTGAGAGCGGGGTTTTTTTTTTCAACGTATTCGTGTTTAGTGCATCAAAATACGTTATAGTGCAAACTTTGAAGAAAATCGGTGCTGAGGACGCTCTCCTTCAGATTTACCTTTGTTCAAAGGTAAATCTCATCTTCATGTTTAAATAAAATATCTTTATGTTTCTCCGTAGGGAGGAACCTCGCTTACGAGGTTGACCTTATGACGCAATCTGGTAGCGCCGACTAGAAAATTTCACGTTTCAAAACCAATTAACCAATCACGAAAATACCGGTGGTTAAAATTTGTATGTAAAAAAAAAAAATAATAATTACAAATTATCTTTGAAATTCCATGTTTCTCCCTTACTCCCAGGCTTGATATTTAATACCGTAAAGTTTACGTGCTCTTTATGCTAGTATTCTAACACTTACAAAGCCGTGTCCAAAAAATCGGCATTTCGTTCCAGTGTGCGTCGCCTCCATTGTCCAGCTACTTCTCTGCCTCCAGATAACCTCCTCAAGGTCAAGAAAAAACATGGTGCTAAAATTTGGATATAAATAACAGCTCCTGATGATTCACTGAAAGTACAAAACTAGTCGCCTTGGAAGTATTGAATAAATTGCATTTATTCACGTACTATCACTGTTGACCTTCCGCCCTATAAGTGAATATTGTTATTAATTTATACTCTGTCCATTATTATAGCTCTGATGAACGCTTGTAATTCTTGACAATAAAATCACATTGGTTAGCTTTAAATGTATTTTTTATGTTATCATGATCAATCCCCGACTATTTGCACACTCAATCTCCACAGTAAACGATTTCTTCTGAATGACATCATAATTATGCTTTAAAATCATATCTGGAATATTTTAAAATAAGTCTAGTCACATAATAAATGATAAATTTATTCAAATTTCCTGTAATGAATATCTTGACATGTTGTATATGGATTTAATAAAAAATATCATTACTCCATGAAAGTTATGACTCGCCTTTAGGTAGAAAAAAATGAGGGTGAAACGGATAATATTTAAGAATTTATTCATTTATGGGTGCTTATTCCAGCCCTAATAAAAAATAAGTAAGAGAAAGAAAGGGAGGGGTAGAGAAAGAAAGGGAGGGGTAGAGAAAGAAAGGGAGGGGTAGAGAAAAAAAAGTAGTCTACGCTGGGGCCTTCTTCTTTCTTTTATACGGCAGAAAGAATGGGCGAAAGCGGGTATTCAGATTTAAAGGTTGGTATAAATCACCTGACAGTATTGGTGACTCCGAGCAGACCCTTGAATTTTTTCGCCGCAAACTGAGAAAGGTGGGGGAGGGGTTGCGAGAAAGTTGTCCAACAAAGGATCCCAGAGCTATTGTCATGTTCAACATTGTAGACTAATTAAAATCTTTTCAACTTATACACCCTCGTACTTATTATATATAGCCACCCAAAGGTACGAGGGGGATCTCTACCCCCCGCCCCCCGACGCTTAGCAATTTAATAAATGTGTTATTCCGTCGAGACCGCGAGTTTTTCAACCCTGTCGTATGAAAAGGCCTTTTTTTTTTTTTTTTATCCAACGAGGGGAACAATTGATAGGAACGTTTTGTCTTGCCATGAAAAGGGATAAATTATAAAGGGTCCGTTGAAGTAATTAAAAAATATCGGAGCGGTGTAGCTTTGAATGCGGACGGACTATAGAAGAAGCGGCGAAGAATGTAGACGAAGGCGAGGTAGGGAATTCAATAAGAGACATTCGATTTATGGGCCACTCTTTCGTGGCGGTTATTCATGACCCACTTAAAATTTCTTACAACGTTTTTAGGTTTTTAAAAACGTGCATGATTTACTACGACTTGAAAAATGCCTAGAAAAAAAACAAAACCTAATTTTAATAACCTTTACAAGAATTTTTCATTTATGCATGGGATAATAAATTGCAGTCTTTACTATTGAAGAAGCATAATTTGCAGGTTTTGAGCCAAAAGATATCTGCAACGGACGTCATTGATGGTCTGAGGAGGATACCACAGCTGAACCTTACACACCTTAGAAAGTTTATTCCTAACATGGGCCTGGTGTTATAACGGCCAGCCTGGAATTGGCGAGTTGAATGAAATGTTATTTTCAGGTCATCCTTCATCATTTTTTTTTTTTTTTTTTTTTTTTTTTTTTTTTTTTTTTTTTTTTTACGGCGCATCTACATCTAGGTCATTAGCGCCGACATCCAGGGTGCAGCGAGGAATTTTACCAGCGAGCCGTGGGATGATAAAATTCCTGCCGGAGGTTGGGAATCGAACCCACCATCTCCCGCTTATGAATCCAAGGCTTCTTATCAATATTCTTTCTACTTATGTTCCCTCCTTTTTAATTTATTTTAGTTTACATTTTTTGTTTGTTATAGCATTAAGCAAACTTGTATTCATGTTTTGGTTGGTGAAACTTATTAATCTTTGCAGAAATGGGTCTCCTAGGACACAACTTACGCCGTATTAGGGTTTGCGAATTCGCTAAAGGAGAAAATTCTTCTTCTACTTATTCGAAAACTTGTTGAAATATATGGCAAAAATTTTATTAGTGAGCGACAAGTGCAGCGGTGGTTTGAACGATTTCGAGCGGGAAACCGCAAGCTTGAAGACGAGCCCCATACAGGTCAACCTATAGAGCTTGACGACGAACTCCAGCAGGCTACTGTAGAAGAAAATCATGTTGTAACAATCGAAGTGCTAGCCGAAAAACTTGGATCGACACATTCAACACTCCGCCGACATGACGTTTGGGATAACCTTATAGGAGTTAGAGACTTTAATAGTTCATGACTTAAAATTATACTGGCACACACACACAAAAAAAGTGGTAATTTCCAAAGATACCATACGTATATTATTATGTATTTCAACAAGCTGAATCCGAGTCCGGAGTCCGTTTCACCTCATCACGTCAAGTTTAAGAGCATTTGAAGGTAAAATTTACTATGAAATCGTTTACGAAGGAAAGAATAGAGTTTCCGTGGTTTTGAGGGTCGCTGAATTTGAATCCGGGGTCTGATTCACTCCATCGGCAAAAAATCAAGGAAAAATAAGTCTATTTTGCGAAAAAATAATTTTAACTGCAGATTCATTGCTTACAAAATTCTAGTTATTTTTTCATACTAAATTTGCCCATCAAAAGTTCTTAAACTTGACGTGATGGGTGAAACTGACTCCGAATTCGGATTCAGCGTGTCGAAATACATAAGAATATATATATGGCGTGTTTGGAAATTATCACTTTTGTTTTTGTGTTATCATTTGTTATTTTCAACATAGTTACTTTTTAATTTTCTTTAGTTAATATATATATATGCGAGTATATGTGCATGTGGTTACGTTTATTACTGCTTTATTATTCCTTTGTAAAGTGGTAAGATATAACTGCATCAAGCTACTGCAGAATGTCTGCCTTCCCTGCAATGACCGTTAGTAATGGCGATTGTTAATTAATATTTGCTTTGCAAAGTGGTCATTAAAATTCAAGAATCATTAGAAGGAATGGTGGTTTAGTAGAGCAAATGCAAATCAATGAAATGCAGTGTTGTTATAACAGTGCTGCGAACATTTATGGAACTAATTTTGTGGATTAATGTTGTTTTCTTGATGCGCTGTCTGCTGCTGGTATCGTTTGGAGGTAGGAAGTATGTGGAGAAAAATTGTATTAATGGTATACAACGTTTTCGGATCTCAGTAAATTTTCTAAAATATGTCGAAAACGTTTGGGAAATCGTAGTAAATAGAAGGTGGACATTCGAAAGGTTACTAAATTCTCTACAAAGAAGATTCCGTTGTAATATTCGGTGGGGCGATGACTATCGAAAAGATAAATGCTTAAAACTTTAAAGTTGTTAGTTTTATTCGTTTCAACGTGTATTTGTCTCTGTTTACCGAACTTTGTAAGTAGTTGTTGTATTTTTTTTTTACTCGCCAACAAGGAAACAAGCTCGGTTACCTCCACATGGTGTTTCCGGGGTAACTCTAAAGTCCGTGCAATAATAAGCTGTACAAAATGATGTAGTAGCGTTAATTTTGATCATACCTTATTTAATTCAATATAAAAACTTCTTATCGGCCGTGGTGAAGCACGGGTATTCAGCTAGTGGAAAATATATCTTACTACAGAACGTATCAGCTGTTTCAATTGCAAAGGCAATCATTTAGCTGCTGCGTGTCCTGTACAGCGTAAAGTTATTATCACTGAACCTGATCATATTAACATCGATCGAAAAAGTTCCACAAAATTCTCTGACATTACTAAGGAGAGAAATCAAATAATAATGTTAATAATCATTTAATAAATGATGAAACTGTAACAAAATAAATTAAAGTGCAGCTATTAAAGAAAAACGAAGGGAATTAACCTATCGTAGAAGAAGAAATCAACACAGGTCTGAAACGGCAGTATTTTCCTCCATGAGAAATTAGAAAACAAGAGACCCAGGATGTTTTGGAGAGAAACGATGAACTGACAGATATGGACTTAGACCTAAAGTTGACTATGTTATTAGAGAAAAGTGCTAAGAGGCGAGAACTACTAGAGTCACAGGAAGCTTCGACGGATAGTGATATTCACTTAGATCTTCCTCCTCAAGAAGATAATGGCCCAGGATGTTCAACTGCCAACATGGACGAGAAGAAGAGAAGGACTCCGAAAGGAAATCCAAAAGATAGAAAGGCGGAAACGGTGAAGGGATTACGAATTAAAGGAAAAAACACTCCGAAAATTGGAAGAACACAGGCTGGAATTAGGGATAAAGAGGAAGAAGACAAAATAAAGAAGAAGTAGTGTTTCTATTTCCTTTATTAGGACCAGTACACTGCGCACAGCTGTTCGAAATGTATATTTATTTATTCTTTTAAGGAGCTACGTAACGTAGGCGATTGGCTCCATGAAATGTTTATTTGTTACGGAGCACCACAACAGCAAGGTGATATGCTCGCATACTGCGTGAAAATTAATTCCATAAAATTAAGCAAATAGCTAAAAATAAATTTTTAAAAAAATTTATAAAGTATAAACACAAAGAGACAAAGCATAGAAAATCATTAGAAAAAAAAAGAAAGAAAAAAAAGAAAAACATCAAACAAAACAATAACCGAAATATTGTAGGAACAAATAAATAATAGAGTGTCTGATAGATTGTTACAATATAAAAATCATTATTCTATGTCTGGAGGGATTTAATGTAAGGACATTGTATACAGAAGCCGCTTTTATGCACACATACACACACACACACACACACACACACACACACACACACTCAAACAATAACCGAAATATTGTAGGAACAAATAAATAATAGAGTGTCTGATAGATTGTTACAATATAAAAATCATTATTCTATGTCTTGAGGGATTTAATGTAAGGATATTGTATACAGAAGCCGCTCTTATGCACACATACACACACACACACACACACATACACACACACACACGAAATGTATATGATGGAATTCATTTTGTTGTATTAATATTTTCTTTTTAGCACTTTCCTCCGAAGGAAAGTAGCTATTGAAGGTTGGACTCATGACGGAATTTTTGAAAAATTTCTTCAAATCTTTATTGATCCTACCTAGTAGACACCGAAAATGACCCCCATTAAAATTTATATATGTATATATATATCAGAAAAAAATCAGTCCCGTAACAGGCCACAAGGGCCCAGAGGGGCAGATACTGTAGAGGTATCTGATTCTTGACCGTACGGCACACTAGGGAGATAGTGTGGTCAACACTATGCTCCGGCCGCCTGATTTTCCCCTTGGCTGCTTCGACTGCTAGAGTCATTAGCACCCAAGGTACCCATTATTAATTAAATTAATTAAAGGCTGGGTGAGCCTAGGGACGATCTGGGACCCCAAATCCAACCCTCGAACAGCAGCACTAGAAGAAAAAATCTTTAGTGCGCGCTCGGGTTTTGAACCTGGTCCTCCAGTTCATTAGTCGAGTGCTCTACCACTGAGCTAACCTCGCCCCCATATATATATATATATATATATATATATATATATATATATATATATATATATATATATATGCATATATATATGTGTGTGTCTGTTAACACGATAGCGGCCAGAGTTGTTGTTTTTTCGTCACGAAACTTGGTATATAGCATTCAATTAGCAAACGATTGAACGAGTTCGTTAACCACCAAAGTCGGTCACCGGAAGGGGGGGTTTACCCTGAACCCAAAACACTAATTTGACTATGTCAGCCGTAATATTTGTTATATTTCAACGAAACTCGGTATTCGTAGTGGTAATCTACAGGTAAATATGTGTTGTAAAAATAAACTAAATCGGTTCATTAGGAGGGGGGGTTTACTCCGGACCCAAATTCCTAATATACTCATACCGGTCGTAATTTCTGCTGTATTGTAACGAAACGGGGTATACGTCGTGGGTAACTCATGAGAAAGAAGTGTTGTAAAAATGAGCTGAATCGGTCAATCGGAAAGCGGGGGTTTAATTTGTAATATATTGCAATACTCATTACAAATTTAAAAGAGAACTATTCATGTTTTTATTTTATTTATGTAGGATCTTTTAAGCAAATTGTTCTGGAAAGCAGTCTACACTACCCAAATTCTGAGGAAAGTGCTTAGTTATGCAGCTCCTGCGTGACGGATTTTTATTTGTTATGTACCCTAATGTTTATGACATTATTTGCTTTAATTTTCAAAACTTTATTTTTTACAAATTGTAATTATGAAATCAAAGGAGAAAATAGCCAAGTGGCGGAGCTCCTAAAACATATATAAATAAATAAATATGGAATCTTCCCAAAATTTGAATATAGGGTTTTCTTAATGTGCTGCGAATCTGACATCCATTTATAAAAATGGTCCTTGAAATGTTGTTAAAGATTCAAAAATCCGGCCATATTTCAAACCAAATTTGGAGGTTCGACAAAGGTTTTAAAGTTACACATTTTCATCCGATTGGGCTATTTCTACAGGTTCAGGAAAAGACTTTGTATGCAAAAACTTTTAAATTTGACCTTTTTTTTAGAACAATTTCTCACCAGTACTTCGCGAGATAATACAATAGTCATTTATATGGTCGAAGCTTTCTTTTTTTCAAAAAAACCAAGGATGTAATAGTCGGGTTATGTCAAGGCGAGATTTTGAATTTCAAAACGTAAGCTACATTTTTCGCTTACAAATTTTTA
Organism: Gonocerus acuteangulatus; assembly: GCA_946811695.1. Classification (NCBI taxonomy): domain Eukaryota; kingdom Metazoa; phylum Arthropoda; class Insecta; order Hemiptera; family Coreidae; genus Gonocerus; species Gonocerus acuteangulatus. The sequence goes on from OX328125.1 coordinate 30,999,557, forward strand.
GAATTCCAGCTAAATTTTCAACATTTTTTTTAGCTGAATGCGGTGCCTCCCTTTAACTTGACCTTTTTCTAGTTAAGTACTGCATATAAAAAATTCTCGGTTGAATCTGCGAGGTGCACTCCCCTTGTAGAGTGACTGCGCAGTTTTTATAAATATCTTGTCTTGATGAGAGGACGGTTAAATTTTTTTAATTTCTACGACCTTGCTCCAAAAAGCATTTCCCTAGAATCAATAATGAGACATTCCTTTTTCCAACGAACTAAAAAGATCATCTACAGCGTAGTAGACAAAGCCTCCTTAACCAAGTGCCGATATAAATAGACTTTTCTTTACTCTTTCAATATTATTGATAGTATAATTGGACGCTGACGCCTTTCTAATGGAAGCTTTAGAAATTAAACCTCAAAGTTTTCTAAAGATATCCAATTAAAACCGATTTTATAAAACTTGGAATGACAATATTTTTATCTTTCTGAAAATCTTCAACACGGCGAATTCAATGAATTCATGGAAAAAGTCTTATTATATTTTCTTTGAAGTATAAAATATTGTGAAAATTTATTTATTTTTCTTGAATATCGCATGGAAAGGAAACCTTTTCAATAATTATCATTGTAGTGGTAGAGTTAATACAGAACTCCACTTATTTAACTATCCGACATTCAATTGGTTATAACTTCTACTATGAAGTTGAGAAACTATACAAAGGTTAGTTAAAAGTTTTATCAACAATATTAAGTTGGCTTTAGTAGATCTTTCAGAAATTATCTCCTGAAAAAAAGGCAGGCCTCTCTATTCACTGTGATGTTTGTGCTTTGAACTTTTGGCATTTCTGTCTTGCATGTCCCATGGCCACTTTCATGACAACGGGCCGGCACACAGTGGTGCCTAGAATTAAAAACCCTCCAAAACCGAAGGTGTTTATTCGCGTTTGAACTAACATTTTTGATACCTAATTAGTTGTGCAATATTGCTTTCCCACATTATTATTACGTATGATAACAAAACACCTTTTTGTTGACCGTTTTTCCCAAAATCGGGCGTTTGGCAAGCCCCGTGGCCTGTGCAACTTTCTTAAGAGGATCATTTCTTCGCTTCTAGACTGAAAGCCACCTCTGTGACAGCTTTTTTTGCGATATCTTGCGCTGAGGTATGTAAAATCTAGTCACTCATGTATCTGTTTGAGTTCATAAAAATTCAGTTTGATCCATGACATCTAAAAGACTTTATCTATATTTACACATCAACTAGTAAAACATAAATAAGGCCACTATTTAATAGGCTCAAATTGTTCTTTTATAATTAACTCTAACATATACTAAAGTGACTATACCTTAAAAGACTAACCGTTAGATATCGCAAAACGCTGACACAGCGGCGGCTTCCATCCCCAAAGTGAAGAAATGTGGCTTGCCACGAGTGTGGCTATTAGGCCATGGGACATGCTTTATCATTGTCATGAAAGTCAGCCTAGAATGTGTTAAAATAAATAAATGCCTACATATTTAAGATATGCTTTGAATTCATAGTTGAGACCTATTTGTTCGATAATTAAATAACATTTAAGAGGACGTGCGCATTTTCCTCTCAGATAATAGACATTACCATCCCTGAGGTAGAATTAGAATTAGGAACGGGTGCTCGCAGAAAACCCGGAAAGAACTGCACCGAGGCATAAAGGCCTATTGTGCAACCCGACATGCCGGACTGTTACACCAACAGGCCCGTATCGATCATGAACCTTAAGAGAGTCTTAAGGTTCAATTCAGGTAACCTTCTAGGGTCGTCGATGAATTCTGCACCAAAATGCAGATATCTCTTATCTGCAAGTGCTGGACATCTGCATATGATGTGATGCGGCGTCTCATGATTCTCAAAGCAAAGTCTGCAGCATATAGTCCTAGTCAGTCCTATGGAGTAGACGTGCCGGTGCATTCTGCAGTGACCTGCAAGGAGAGCTGTTTTTATACCTTAGACCTGCACAGATTCATCCCTGAGGTATACGTAAGAATAAAATAAAGTAGATCTTTTAAATTCATAGTGAATCTAAGAACCATATTCTCTGGATGGCTTATGAAGAGAATTTTTGGTTTGTCTAAATTTAAATAATTTGTATGGTAAAATTTATGTAATTGAGAGCAAAGTATATATTGATGTAGAGTAAATAACACGATTGTATTGCATCAGATGGAGAGGAGACACAACTCAAAGATAGATTAATATGACATCACCACTTCAATGGCACTTTATTATTGATCCCAAGAAATAGTGTTTGAATGTAACTTCAAAACCATCTAACAACAGTTTAAGGTGACTATGCGGTCGCTGTGAATGGACGTTTTCCCAGGAAAAAAATTAAAGCCTCTTTATTTTCAGTCTATACAAACGGTATCAATTGCCTGAGCATTGCCTGCCGCTTAGGTTATAATTGAGGTAGGTTATCTACAATGAGCGAGCTGTCAAGTCGAAAATGTACATTGTCAGCTATGGCATTTATAGCGACAGGAAACAGGGTTGTAATGTGTGCGGATCGCTGTGTGGAGTTATGGCATGGCATCGCTTATTCAAATTTTGAATGCCACATCCAGAAGATAGCTTTTGACATGTAGACATAGTCAGAAATACTTTTAAATAATGTGATCAGGAATTTCCAAGTGATCTCGAGTGGAGTAACCCTATCTGCATCCTCCTTGGTATCAGTTAATAAACTCTCAAGAACTAGCTAAGTAATTTACCATATTCTCCAGAAGATTTTCCATTCTACACATAACTGATATAAGAATTGGCCTGCCAGTCTACAGTGGACCCCAAGCTACATTGGGATAACAGGCAATGAAAATGCAGTCAACCTTGTTAAGAAGGTGGTACCGGTGTATCAACCAAAAATGGACACAGGTCTTGCCGCTGCCAAACACCTAATTAACACCAAGAAAGCACACGAAAAAGCTTGCAGTGGAAGGAGTGGGCCTCACTTCACAACATCGCGCCCCTGCCGTCAACCATTAATAGGGCGATAGCCATAAAAAATTGCCAACTTGTGTCTGGCCTGGACTATCTTCAGGCGCCTATGTCGCTTTGGCTTAGCAGAAAACGACACTTGTCCGCGATATCTGTCCGGAACTGTATCCCAGCTTTATGCAACGGTCATTTGTGGGTTGCTCGACACCGAATGACTTATCGGTCACGAGCGGGCATTGGCTAGTAAAAATAATAAAAGAAATACCATACCGATATGACTCCTTGATGGGGATAGCTATCTTCTGACTTCAGAAGCTCCTATCGGAAGATCTTTCAAGCGAAATTCACTCGAGTCTGGTTAATGTATCCTGAACCTATACAGGTAATCTCAGATGGCTCTAAAACTAATGACGGCGTAGGATGTACTATATCAAGTAATATGAGAACACAAATGTAAACCCTTCTGAATATACGTCGTATGTATACAACATTATTATGCAAAGCTGCGAATAGCTTAACCTTCATTCAATTGACCCAAGTGGGTTCTCTTGAGTATTGTCACATTTGTAATAATAAGTCCAGAAGAAAATTAAGAGGTCTACGCTCAAATTCTCCAATTTTTTTGCATATCAATCATAAACCAGATGATGCACCTATTATGAATCATCGATAATGAACAGCTAAAGACCTGAGGATTCGTCTAGTATGATCAGAACTGTAAACATTTAGTTTTTGCTATTATCAAATATGGTCAACTTAGACTCCATTTTTTCAAAAAATTGAGTTTGTTACTTAGAGCCCTTGATATAAGAAATTTATATTTACTCAAAATAAATTGTTGAATTATAATACCAACCAAGGTGAGGAATAACCCCCCAAAGCTCAAATAGACTTTTATTACAGGGCACTCCTGAAGATGGACGAATTGCCCGAAACGTTGAGATGATAAAAGTATATTTTGAGCTTTGAGGGGTTATTCCTCACCTTGGTTGGTATTATGAATTAATACCCTTCACCTATTCATCAAAATATTGTTGAATTATATTAAATAATAAAAATAAGTACTGAAAAATTATATTATTTATATCTCGGCAATCCTTCTGTTCGATATTGTGTAATACAGCAAATTTCAGGAGTAAACGACGACCAAAGAACAAATAGAAAACTCTAGTTTTCCCTTGGAATCTAAACTTGTGTAATCCTTTCTAGTGAATGTGTCGGATCCAGAAGTACTGAAATGTTGGACCTGAGGGGTTCCTGCGGCTCTAGAAAAGGCGCAATAAAAACGAAGGACCCTCCTCGTAAAAAGGACTCCAAGAGCTTGGGTTAAACCTACACGAGGGCAATTCTCTACACCAGAACCGGCAAATATAGCATTGCATCCAGCCATATAAATCGGATTATTGCGCCAACCTTTAGGAACTAAACCATAATCCTTATCCTACTGGTTAAATCCAGTAATAAGATCCGAATAATATTACCCATTAGCTGTTTCTTTAGGTATGATTTCTGAGAATGGAAAAAATGAAAAAAGAAAAACTTTATTCCTAGACAATATCTCATTAGGATAACAATATGATCACAAAGAATTATCACTCTGACATTGGCTTGTTTCAATTATAAAATAATATTATAAAAAGCTTTGATAAAATATAATTAAAACGTCCGTAGCCTGCATAACCAGACACATTCCTTAAAAGTTGGGAAGTGTACTCTACTTTACTGGTGAATTTCCTTAAAACAAACCCTGTAAATAATAAACGACAAAATAGTTTTACTAGTTTATAATTTTAATAGACAGATTATTCTATGAACAGTAGAAGCTTGATAAAGTGTCCATGTTTAGCTCCCTAGTGGTACAAGTAACAACCAATATCCCGAGCCAATTAGCAGCTTAATTCAATTCGAACATAATACGGATGTAAACCCTAACTTCTAATGAACCGATTTAGTTTGGTTTTGAATCGCATCTTTGTATTTAGATACCTAAGACGTATAGCGAACTTAGTATAAATACAACAGAAATCACTACCGGTATGAGCAAATTAGTAATTTGAGTCCGATGTAAACCCCACTTCCAGATGGACCGATTTTGGTCGTTAACATGCGACATCTTAGCGTAATTCCGTTCTTACTCCTAGTGTAAGTTGGAAAGCAAGCTACTAAAACAGTTAATACTCTGTTTTGATGTTCCTTAAAAACATGTCAATGAAAAGCAAGATTCAAGTGTGTTTTTAATTTCAAGACTCCATGAAAAACCAGAAGTAATATAAACATATTTCTCATTGAAATATTGATTTTTGCTAAAAACAAAATGCCAATAAAACGTGCCAGTAAAACGTATATCTTTAAATGCCCACAAGATCAAAAAATAACGTTAGCTAAAGAGGATTAATTAAGTTAAATTCACAGGACACACGGGATGTGGGACCAGACTCTTCACATTATTGGCTCATTATTGTCATCTTTTGACGCATGAAACAGTCTGATACAGTCCTACCATCCACGAAAACGGTAGGGAGGTATGAAGTCTTGGAAATCCCATGAAACCACAGCTAAGGCAATATTCGTTTAACTAATAACTTACGAATATATACCGAAAGTCTTAGAGCTGGCGTCATAAGCAACTTTTCTCCCCACAGGTGGTGAGGAGGAGGGGAACCGTTAAAACTAAAAATCCTTGAAGGAAGAGATTTTTTTTTCTTACATACCTGATTGAACAGAATAATTCCCGCCAGTTAAATTATTTACTCTTGTAATAGCTAAAATGGTAATACTTTGGCAAACACTTGGAGAGTTTGCTAACAAAAAACCCAAACTTTGCTGAACAAACCCTACTCTTCGGTTGTGCTATCTGCATCTCTTCCTGGGGAGAGCTGAATTCCGACCCACTATTTAATTTGCAATTTAAATCATCCAGTTATCCATCCCATTTCCTCTGGGATAAATTAGTAGCAACAGGTAATTAGTAAAGCTATAGCCATCGGATAGTTCTAAATTTATTATTACTTCTGGAATTACTATGTATGTAATGCATACTGATCCGGACAGTCGAGCCGGAGTATTTTGGAAAATTAAATTCACTAAATGTCAAATGTTTCAATAATTAATCGACAAGAGGGCGTTTAGAAATGGAAATTATCTAATCCCCACGAACAAGAAAGGTGTAATAGGCAAATGAATCAGCTTTCTTCCAATAACATTTGCGATAATAAGAATCTTTTTACGATCTGGTGAAAGAAGGACAGGGATGTACGGGCCTCACTCTTCAAAAGGCTTGCTCGGGTCTATTTCGGAAAAGGGGGGCCAGTGTGTTATGTTTGACTCCACTGATTTAATACCTCCATCGAGTATAGTTGCTCTGGTCTAGTGGGCGAAGTATATGGGTTCATAATTTTGTATTATTTTTGTATTATTATATTTATTATTTTTTTTTTTTTTTTTTTTTTTTTATTGATCAGCTGCAATCAACAGGATCCTGACTAAAGTAGCAACCCTGGAGGAAGAGAAGAGGAAGGAAAACCGGTTTGCTGCACAGTCCCACCTCCTGTACAAACAGCTGGACTTCCAAGAAAGCAGTACTTCGTACATAGCAGATGGGAGACATCTTTATGGAATAAGGCTGATAATAAGGGCTAGATCAGAGATGTTCCACCTTAATAAGAATCCTTGGCGAGAAGGAGAGAGATCCCGCTGCTCTATGTGCTCGTTGAAAGAAGACGAAGATACTTTCCATTTTCTTGCAGTATGTCCCGTTCTGAAGGAGTTCAGACTGAGGTATTATGGGAAAACATCCTTTACTAAGGAAGACTTACGGAAGGAGCTAAATGGGAGAAACTGGGACGTCCTTTGCAAGTATCTCGACGCCATTTATAAATATCGGCAATTTTTGGTCCTGCAATTTAATTATTAGTGGTTTTTGTTTTAATTTATTGATATTGTTGTATATTCGGGGTTTGATATATTTATTCTTTTGTTGTTTATATTGTTTTACTCGGGGTTTGATATATTTATTCTTTTGTTTTTTTTTAATTTTTATTTGTCAATGATTATTGAGAATTGATTTATTATATTTGTACGTTTTTCATTCAATTTGGGTCCGCAGAATGCCACTCCAGCTAATGGGCCTTGCCCAAGCTTCTCTTTTGTAAATATGCATAAATTATTGTTATAACAATGTAAATATTGGAAGAAATATATTTACTTATTCATTCATTCATTCATTCATTCATTATTTTATTGTTAGTTTTTTTATTTCATTTATGATTATTAATCAATTTAGGTTTTGTAGTATACACTGACTTGTTATGTTTATTTTATTTATTTAGTTATTTATTTTTGTTTTTCTCAGTTTCTTCATGAGATACTGTTAACCCTGGATTGTCACCGTGGGGCGAAAAATACCCACACTTTATTCTATGGCGTGTTTCTTGATTTTTGTAAATCACAGAGACTCCTTCCTTCTTCCTAAATAGTCCTAAATACTCTGGTATAACCTAATATAAACAAAGCCAGTTGTCTGCTAATCGCTGCATAAGGGGCATTTTTTACTCCACGGTGTAGTTAACGTATAACCTTTTCGCTCATCTGATAGATCTTCACGGGTCAATCACTTCAATGTTATGGCTTTTCAAGGGACAAAATGGCCTGAAAACTGCCCAGAAAAAATTGTCTCTTTAATTTGGGCTACCAATTGGTGAAAGCTCAGGAGGCAGTTAGTGCCTTACTGGACAACATAGCAAAACCATTGAAGCTTGTTGTTTTGGGAGATGAATCAACTCCTGCTGGACCTTCGACCTATTTCGTTACCTTGAAAAAACCCGTGAGATGTTCCTTTTGTGACAGCAAGGATAAAAAGAAAACGATATGCTCTGTGTGTAGAAGGGCGATGTGTCGCGATTACCGATCACCAAAATGTGTTAAATATTAACGACTGTAAATTGGACAGAACATTGTATTTACATAATGTTCCTATTTTTTATAGCTTTTGATCATTCTAGTTTATTGTTCATAAAACATATTTTCAGTTTAGTCATATTTTTTTCAGGATAATTATTTGGTGTATGAATAATATCGAGTTTTAGGATTTCCAAGCTATTTTGCGAATTTGAATTAATATTTTGCAGATTTATTCCTGTTTGAATTTTTTTTTATGATGTTTCTCTTCCACACATTTTTGTTGTATTAAAAAGCAAAAGAAAAGATTGAAATGTGTTTCTCTAGAAATTTTTCAAAGTATGGGGTAAAATTTACCCCACGTTGCCATTACCGTAGATGTGAATGGCAGCGTCAATCGTTAAAAGTGATGTTAACATATTGTTGTTTTAGGACTCAGAGCAACTAGTCTTGTGATGTTTTCAATCCTTAATAACGAGGGAAAAGGAGACGCCCAATTGTTAAGTTGACCAGGTGTATTTTAGACATTTTATAATAATAATGTAAGTGGAATGTATCTCCTACTAAAGAAAAATAAAATATATATATATATATATATATACATATATATTTATATATATATATATATATATATATATATATATATATATATATATATATATTTATATATATATATATATATATATATATATATATATATTTGTAATTTTGGATTTTCAGATTCTTCGTGAACTACTGGATGTCAATCGACTAAATTTTAAAAAAGTACCTACCAATAATTTATTATATGTTTATTAATCAATTATTCATAAGTCAAGAATATAGTTGTTTAATTAAAGGCTAGCTATAGCTGTCATGACATTCAGTCTGCCTTTAATTAATCGATTTAGAATAACAATTGTTGATTAGAGAACAACAATGTTATGCTTAGCTTGTAGCACGTGTATGGGCAATGTAGCCACGAGGCCAATCTCCCTTAATATACATTTTAGTGATATAATTGAACCCACTTTAACTGGTCAACGATAACTTGCAATGAATTTACAATATTATTAAAATATCGATATCTCATTATTGATATAAATAATTGATAATTTTTCATGAAATAGAACTTTTTATCTTTCTGCAGTCTGTTTGACCAATGCGTCAATTGTTGTATACAACAACTTTAGGACGCAGGATAAAAAGGTCCTTTCGCATATGTCTCGTTTTTGTTTCGATTTGAGAAAAACGGAAAAAAAAACTAAAAGAAATTATGGAAAGACAGTATTTCATAAGATATATATAAAAATTGTTAAAAGTATATGTTATATCCCTCACCCGCTCCACACATCCCCTTACACCAGATCTATCATCACACCTCATGTGAATATTTTTGCCTGGAGACACTTTAAAGATTTGATCTACAAGCGAGCACCTCAACTACAGCATCAGATGGGCCTGGGAACAGATTACAGCAAAGCACTGCACATATACAATTCAGCCTGTGGGATGGGATGCCTGTATTGCTGCAATTAGTGATGTTAAAAGCGAGCCCTGACTAGAGGCTTGAGGCCTGAACCTTGAACATAACCTCTACAGCCCGAGCTCTGAGGGCTCGATGAAGGCTCCGGAGTGAGGCTCCATCCTAACCTTATCAAGCCCTAAAGGTTCGGCCTTGGAGCCCTGGGAAGGTAGAGCTTTGGCAAGCACGGTTATAGTACTATAGTAGTACCTAGTACGCCAGTGTTGCCATCACCGTCTCACAGAAGAGCCCGAGCTCTGAGGGCTCGATGAAGGCTCCGGAGTGAGGCTTCGGCCTAACCTTATCAAGCCCTGAAGGTTCGGCCTTGGAGCCCTGGGAAGGTAGAGCTTTGGCAAGCACGGTTATAGTAGTATAGTAGTAGTACGACAGTGTTGCCATCACCGTCTCACAGAAGAGCCCGAGCTCTGAGGGCTCGATGAAGGCTCCGGAGTGAGGCTTCAGCCTAACCTTATCAAGCCCTGAAGGTTCGGCCTTGGAGCCCTGGGAAGGTAGAGCTTTGGCAAGCACGGTTATAGTAGTATAGTAGTAGTACGACAGTGTTGCCATCACCGTCTCACAGAAGAGCCCGAGCTCTGAAGGCTCGATGAAGGCTCCGGAGTGAGGCTTCAGCCTAACCTTATCAAGCCCTGAAGGTTCGGCCTTGGAGCCCTGGGAAGGTAGAGCTTTGGCAAGCACGGTTATAGTAGTATAGTAGTAGTACGACAGTGTTGCCATCACCGTCTCACAGAAGAGCCCGAGCTCTGAGGGCTCGATGAAGGCTCCGGAGTGAGGCTTCAGCCTAACCTTATCAAGCCCTGAAGGTTCGGCAAGGTTCTCCATCGAGCCTTGAAGGCTCGGCCTTGGAGCCCTGGGAAGGTAGAGCTTAGGCAAGCACGGTTATAGTAGTATATAGTAGTACGACAGTGTTGCCATCAACGTCTCACAGAAGAGTTTATTTTTTAGGAAAAGTTACTATTTTTACCCAATTAGTGATCCATATAATTAGTTTATCGATGAAATGGTAAATTTAATTGCCAGCGAATAATTTCAATGTGGCGGAAAGAATTTAGGACGAATCTACTAAAGTATATTTCATGAAACAGCTGTTTGCCCGCCATCCGCCATTTTGGAACTGAAAAGTAAAAGGCTTCAAAGCATGCGCCTTCTCCCGAGGCGAGCCTTCAAGGCTCGCGCCTTCTACCAAGCCGAGCCTTCAAGGCTTGCGCCCTCTATCGAGCCGTGTACAAGCCCTGAAAGCTCGAGCTTTTAGGAGCTGCGCCTTCTAGCCTTAAAGGCGCGCTCTTTTACAACACTAGCTGCAATAGGCTAAACATTTGAACAGTTTTTAAATTGATATTAGGAATTATTATAAGAAGAGATTTTTATTTGATAATAATGTATGCACCCGGTGTTAAATTTAAATACATTAAGATTTGAATATTTATTTTTATTAATAACTGGAGGTTTTTTTTTGGTTTTAGAACTTTCCTCCGAAGGAAAGTAGCTATTTTAAATTATGTTGAACTTGTGGTTTCAATCAATTTTTTCGAACAAGAATATTTTTGGTTATTTTTTCTTATGGGGGAAGGGTGAGTGGGCAGAGGGATAGGAGGATAAAACACATGCTTTTAATAAGTTTTATACAGGCATTATGAAAGTATGCCTTTTCACAATAGAATCTTAGTTTTTTACGTTTAAATTGGAAACGAAGAAAAAATGAGATATTTTGCCAAATCACTTTTTTTCTTTCTTTTTTATCCTGTATCGATCCCCGAAGTTTGGTCGTTTTTTTTGGGGGGGGGGGACACCCTGTATATTTTCATAAGATACATACTTCATCTATGTTCATTCTACGTAACCTTACACGAATGATTGTCTACCTTTCATTATAATACGTGTAAAATACTATCTATTTTACTACGATTAATAATCCCTACCCGCTTTTCTTAGTACATCCACTTCGACGTTTCTCAAAATACTCCAAATAAAAAAAGTTTTCCTATATCCGACGAGGATCAGTATAAACGTATGCTGGAATTCACAAGAGACACAGCCGTGATGAGCGGCCCACCTACCCTCTAGAGACAAACCATAATACTCCCTCAGAGAGTATGGACTGCAGATCTAGTTCAACACGCAATGCAGGTTAACTACATATTCTATTGGAGCAGCTATAATATTCATCCCATATAGCCGACGAGGATCAGTATAAACGTAGGCTGGAATTCACAAGAGACACAGCCGTGATCAGCGGCCCACCTACCCTCTAGAGACAAACCATAATACTCCCTCAGAGAGTATGGACTGCAGATCTAGTTCAACACGCAATGCAGGTTAACTACATATTCTATTGGAGCAGCTATAATATTCATCCCATATAGCCGACGAGGATCAGTATAAACGTAGGCTGGAATTCACAAGAGACACAGCCGTGATCAGCGGCCCACCTACCCTCTAGAGACAAACCATAATACTCCCTCAGAGAGTATGGACTGCAGATCTAGTTCAACACGCAATGCAGGTTAACTACATATTCTATTGGAGCAGCTATAATATTCATCCCATATAGCCGACGAGGATCAGTATAAACGTAGGCTGGAATTCACAAGAGACACAGCCGTGATCAGCGGCCCACCTACCCTCTAGAGACAAACCATAATACTCCCTCAGAGAGTATGGACTGCAGATCTAGTTCAACACGCAATGCAGGTTAACTACATATTCTATTGGAGCAGCTATAATATTCATCCCATATAATTTTTTTAAAAGTTATTACCTCACTAGCTGAATGCCCGTGCGTCGCACAGTGGTCAAAAATAGGCAAAAAGCGCTCAAAACTTGATTTTTTGAAGTATTTTCTCCGAACATTTTGGCCTTAAATATATGTTAATGACCTCCTCAGAGTGTCATTTCTTGAGTTTTAGGCCCCCACCGTTGATTGCAGGACGGTGGTTAATCATTGAAGTAGAAGAAACGAAGAAAATTCCCAAATCCTTATGTACCAAAATCGTTCCTGCAACTCTACTTGTTCAGACCAATAAGGTTGACGCATTTTTTCTTGTTTTAATGGGATGTTCGAAGCTCAAAAAAAATATATTTTTATTTTTAGAATCGTCGACGTGGACGGGGATACTTAAAAAGTAGAAAAATTACACGTATCAAATTTCGTTTTGTCTTATACATTCTGCGTCTCTCTAATTTCGGGCTTACATTTTCCGTGGACATGTATAGAAAGAGCCCAGACCGAAATTGGCTGCATAAATTTGCCTATTTCGGTGCTAGACGTGAACGAACTCGGTAAGACAGACGCGCGTTATCTCTATTTAAACATTCGAATCAAATCGAAGATGGTTTTTTTTGCAGTACTCAAGTCAGTGTTGACTGCAAAAAATGTCTGAAGTGATCCGAGTGAAAAATCGTGTCCTACTAGAAATATTTAATTTCAGGTTTCTAAATCAACAATATCACATGTTATTGAGTTTTGAGCGCATTTGGGCGGTTTTTGACCACTGTGCGTCGTCCCGGCAGATAAGTAGTTTTTTTATTCTAAATAGTGCATCATCAAAATTAACGCTACTATATAATTTTTTGCGGTTTATTATAGCGTGGTTCCCGTCATGCTATTGTGGTACAGTACGGTAACAGCTGTTGTGTAATCGTCTGCCTAGGCGAGCGTGCTCTCTAAAAAACTAAAAATTCAAATCCCTCTAAAAATACTTAAACATTTGAATATCAAAAAAACCTTTCTTAGAGAGTGTTTACATCCCAAAGGGTGTGCCTATGCATAATTTCAAATTCTCTCGAGTGAACTTGTATAAAATCAGCCAGAGTTGTTTGAATTAATTGATCAATAACTACTAATTGCATAATTAGTATAAGTTTTAGATTATGACTACAAAATATTACAAAAAACTATTAATGGAATTATTTAAAACTGACACTTCTCTGAAAACAAAATTAAATACTTTACATCGTACATCTTGACTAATTACAGACATTATGAGCAACAGAAAGAGCAACATCGACTATCAGATCAAATTCTAGGTAATCAAACCAACCAAGTCGAGTGGCTTTTTGACTTTTAAAGGGCCGCCAAATTGATAGACAAAATCTAGAGAGAACATACAGATTTTGTTTTTATAATTTTTTTATTTCATTTTTGTTTATTTTTTTCTTAAATTTGTTATCATAATTTTTATTATTTTTTTAAATCAAAATTAAATTAATTTTACAAGCAATTTAGCTTTTTTCTTTCGTTGTTTGAACTAAATGCCTGCCAATAAAACAGTTATTAATAGAAATTTAATCAGAATGTATACACATTAATAATTATTACAAAGGAATAATGAAAATTACTAAACATATGAATGGCGTTAATGAACTTAAGGGTTGACACGTCAAAAAGTGACACGAAAGAAACAGCACGCTGTAAGGATGTTCGAATTGAATTCAAACGTGTACAATTTCCAATTAGATTGTCATTCGCAATGACAAATCAAATGATGCCCGTTTGTGGCTTAGATTTGGGCACATGGTGTTTTAACACGGACATACATGGCATGTTCTCGTGTGAATAAACCATTCAGTTTGTTTGTGTGGGCAAAAGATGGCCAACAAAAAGTATCGTACAATTCATTGCACTAAGAGATTAATATTTTTTTTATTAGGTTAAGATAATAAAGAATGAATTTAAAAAAATGGATGTTTGGTGTTTTGTAATTTGTTTAGGCCGTCATCGCTCACAGCGCTCTATTCCCCTTTCAGTCATAGACCACATTCCCACACATTTATTTTTTATTTGACTACCATAATAGTCACTAGAAATAATTTATATGGCAAAACAATGTTGCCGGATCAGCTAGTATATATATATATATATATATATATATATATATATATATATATATATATATATATATATATATATATATACAGGGTTGTCTTGAAGGAAATCGCCATACTTAAGGGGTGTCTACTCCGACTGAAGTGTAGTTGCTTGCCACTAAAGAGAAATTTTCACTTGCATTATTTCCCAAGATATAGGCGTTTCCTTGTTTGTTTTGTATAAACGCTAGTTGTTGACCATTTTTGCCATAGGAAAAATTTAATTCTAATGACATATTTAAAATCTGTACCAAATTTCCTATAAGACCTCATGTACCATGTGTTAAAGTTTCTCAAACCAATATACCAATATTTTGCAATATTTATGCATATATATATATATATATATATATATATATATATATATATATATATATATATATATATATATGTGTGTGTTTGTTAACACGATAGCGGCCAGAGTTTTTGTTTTTTTGTCACGAAATATCGTATATAGCATTCAATTAGCAAACGATTGAACGAGTTAACGTTGGTTGTTAACGTTGAACGTTAACCACCAAAATCGGTCCACCGGAAGGGGGGTTTACCCCGAACCCAAAACACTAATTTGACCATGTCAGCCGTAATATTTGTTATATTTCAACGAAACTTGGCATTCGTAGTGGTAATCTAGAGAGAAAAGTGAGATGTAAAAATAAACTAAATCGGTTCATTAGAAGGGGGGGGGGGTTTACTTCGGACCCACAATACCAATTCGCCACTACCAGCCGTGATTTTTGTTATATTTCGACGAAACTCGGTATTCGTAGTGGTAATCTACAGGTAAAAATGTGTTGTAAAAATAAACTAAATCGGTTCATTAGGAGGGGGGGGGGGGTTATTCCGGACCCAAATTACTAATATACTCATACCGGTCGTAATTTCTGCTGTATTGTAACGAAACGCGGTATACGTCATGGGTAACTCATGAGAAAGAAGAGTTGTAAAAATGAGCTAAATCGGAAAGGGGGGGTTTACTTTGTAATATATTTCAATAGAATAGCCTGCCAGTCTTAGGTTCGAATGGCCGCCGCAAGGAGCGCTTTCTACTACTGCAGGGACTGCATCCTGTTCCTGTGTCAAGATCAAAAGACAAAAATATGAAGTTTTTTGTATTTATTAAGTAGTGAAGTAAGTACCATGTGTAAACATAGCTCTCGAAGCAAATTAATTACAAAATTAATAATTGAACAGTTACTCATTACAAAATTAAAAGAGAACTATTCATGTTTTCATTTTATTTATGTAGGATATTTTAAGCAAATTGTTCTGGAAACCAGTCTACACTACCCAAATTCTGAGGAAAGTGCTTAGTTATGCAGCTTCTTCGTGACGGACTTTTAGCCTTCGACCCTTACTAAAATATTAGCCATGGTGATGAAATTATGCAACTTTTCTGAAAGTCCCATCTACTAAACCAAAAAAAGGTTCGTTCGCTGCGTGGAATATTAAAATTAAAAAAAAAAAAAAAAAAAAAAACTTTATTTGGTGACAAGTTATTTGTTTGGGTGGCTGCTGAAAATTTGGTTTTGAGAAATTTTTGCACAAGGTACATCAGATCTTATAGGAAATATGCAGATTTTGGAAATTTCATCAGAATTAAATTTTTCCTATGACATGAAAGACAAATAGCGCAAAAATTAAAAAAAAAAAAAAACTAGCGTTTAAACAAAACAAGCACGGGAACGCCTATATCTAGGGAAATAATGCAACTTAAAATTTCTCCTTGGTGGCATTCAACTACAGTCGGAGTAAGTACTTGAGGTGTGTGTACTTTCAGTCGGAGTACACACACCTCAAGTATGGCGATTTCCATCGGGACCAATCTGTATATATATATATATATATATATATATATATATATATATATATATATATGCATGTATGTACATATATGCTAGCGCTCACACAGATGTATGTATAAATATATAAAAGGTTTTATTACTGCAGTGTGTGGCAAAGAGAGCATAAAATCCGGTAGGAGTCCGGAAAACCAACATTTATTTTTTGCCTTAATGGTGAATTGACGTTAGCGCTTCAAGAAGTGCCTAGTGTTGGATAAAGAAGCGTCGCTTGTAGTGTTTGTTCTGACGAGAAGGCATAATATTGACAATAAGCAAGCCTCACATTTAATCCCCTTCCAGACCTGTTTGTCTTATTAATTATGCGGAGCTCCTAGAGCAAAACGTAAACACAACTTAGACAAACACGTCGAATCCCCCACAACACACAGTCGGCGTGCTTTGACTTGACAATCAACTCCCCAAGATGTCTTCATGTAAAATGTACATTTATGTCACGTCAATGTGTGGAGTAGAGTTTAACCATTATATTTCTAGTAGGCTTCCATAGTCCTCCAAAATATTTACCGTGTTTCT
Organism: Gonocerus acuteangulatus; assembly: GCA_946811695.1. Lineage (NCBI taxonomy): Eukaryota > Metazoa > Arthropoda > Insecta > Hemiptera > Coreidae > Gonocerus > Gonocerus acuteangulatus. The sequence goes on from OX328125.1 coordinate 31,016,177, forward strand.
GTCCATCTTGTGAGAAAGAAAAACTCGATGACTGTTCGAGCTCTGTCATCGACAAAGGTTGTCAGATTTGATGAACTTTGACACAGAAATAATATATCTAAAGCGAAAGGGCAAGTTTGCATCAAAATCTGCTCACCTGAACATAGTTTTTTTTTTTTTTTTTTTTTTTTTTTTTTTTTTTTTACGGCGCATCTACTTCTAGGTCATTAGCGCCGACATCCAGGGTACAGCGAGGAATTTTCCCAACGAGCCTTGAGATGAGAAAATTCCTGCCGGAGGTGGGGATCGAACCCACCATCTCCCGCTTATGAATCCAAGGCGCTAACCATTAGACCACGGGAGACCCCTGAACATAGTTTTACCAAATTTTGAAACGCGTAGGGTCAATACGCTTCCAGATATTTGCATGTACCAAAGATAATGAATCCATTTTCTATACTTCATCGTTGAAAACTTGAAGTGTCTATAATTTTAGGTTTGCAGTGCTCTAAATGCCGGAAAAATATACTTTTTTTATCATGTTCCACATTTATTGGAACTGTTATATATGAAAAGAAGTTTATCCTTTTTAGGCGAACATAGATAAATGTCATCCTGGTTGTTTCCTTTATGACTTCGGGATTTATCGCTGAAGAAGGACACCAAAGAGCATGCGCAAAACGTTCGAAATATGTATTTTTTTGAATACCTGACGTTTTCTCTCAGCCAATTCCAAAACATTTTTTGACTTCTTATTGCCTCAAAGACTAACTATCTCCATCTCATTATGAATGTTGGCCATTTTTTTGAATACCTGACGTTTTCTCTCAGCCAATTCCAATACATTTTTTGACTTCTTATTGCCTCAAAGACTAACTATCTCCATCTCATTATGAATGTTGGCCATTTTATAATAACACGAAGGATTAAATTAAAATGATTATTAAAACGTTGCTCTTCATAAATTTTGGTTAATCAATCCTGGTAAGCGAAAGGACAAAGATGTTTCTTAATATTGGTTCTTGTTGGAAAGCAAGATTTTACGATTTCCTCTTTTAAGCTTTCCATATGACAATGTAATTAGATGTAAACATTTTAATTGAGACCCAATAAACCAATAAAGGAATGAATTAAACATTTCTCCCTCCCCCATAAGTTGGAAATCCGCTTATGAGGTTGTACTCAACTTGCAATCAGGGAGTTCCGACGAATAGATTTCACTTTTATTAACAATAATAATACAGAGAGATCAGACGTATTATTATTGTTAATAAAAGCCCAAATATGGGCCGATTTTAATGAAATTTGGTACCTAAAAACTTTCTGTGACTTGAAAGGTCAAGTTCGTAAAACAGAAAACTATCCTCCACCAGAATATGGGTTGTTGGCCAAAATTCGCGCAGACGAAATCGTAACGGTTATATTTTTACGTTACAAGACTTCCAATTACACGACTTATAAGTCATTAGACTGGTGAAAAAAAGAAAGAACACTTCATTAAACAAGAAAATAAAGTGAGGCTGCCCCAAATGAATGGGGCTGTTAAACCACACAACTGAACCATCATATCCAAGGCTATAACTACAACCGTTCTAGAGGGAGATTTTTCTTGGAATTTTCGCATATATTTTTCTTGAAACCGGTTGGGAACCCGTAGTTAATGTAATGAATGTAATCACAAATGCAATGAACGTATGTATGTTTTAATGAAGAGATTGCGAATAAATGTGTGAGTGTATGTGTGTGTGTGTGTGTGATGACGAGCGGCTTCAGTATAGTATGTCCTTAAATTAAATGTCTCGTCATAGAATAATGATTTATATATTGAAATAAACTATCAGATACTTTATTATTTCTTATTATAATAGTTCAGTTATTGTTTTGTACTTCTTTCTTCTCTCTATTACTTTCATGAAATATGTGAGCAGATCACCTTGCTGTTGCGGAGCTCCATAAATTAATAAATAAATAATCACAAATGTATCAAATGCTGTAGAAATATGTTTTTTTTTTTTTGCTTTTTTGATACAGCAATATCATTCAGAGGGATCGTTGTTCTAATGGACGAATTACTATTGTGTCGCCTAAAATCTTCCTTCGCTTTGACATTTAATCTTACATTTTTCTCGAAAGATTAAGACAAAGCATTAACTGTTTGTATTTTAAGCTTTGCAAATGACGCTGGGGATATGGACGGAAATGAGCTAAGATGACGCAGCTCCTGCATGTCGTTTTTTTTTTTACATTTTTAGATTAGATAAACATGGGTTCCAGAATAATGATATATTTTTTTTTCATTCTTTTTTTCTTAAAGCGTAACAACCTATTAGGTTATTAACGCCAAAGATGTTTGATAAAGTTGGGAATTTTATTCTATAAATGTATGCTTCTAATAACTGTTATTAAGCCTTTATATGATAAATTATTGTCTTCAAAATGTTATATTATTGAATATTGGAGTTTTTAAACTTATGTTACTTAATTTATATATTAGTTGGTAGTTAATTTAACAACCTTGAGCAATGATTTCTATTTGTAGCACATAGCCAGGTTTTGGTTTACTTACACCCCGGGCCATGTGTCACAATGACAGTTTTTTTTTTGGATTTGTGTGTATTCTACAAAATTAATTAAATTTGTGATTCTAGTCGGGCTGGCTCCCATATCTTCACTCAAATTGATTTCAAATAGATACCTTCTATTCTCGTAGACCCGGCATTCAGTTTGATGGAAATTACGACACCACAAGATGGTAACGATATTTTGACAAGTAGCAAAAGTCAGACAATTTAGGACATTTAGATGTTATCTGACTAACACGAATTGTAATCTAATACCATTAAATATAAGTACTCTAACAAGAAGAGATAAAGGGGTCTCCCGTGGTCTAATGGCTAGCGCCTTGGATTCATAAGCGGGAGATGGTGGGTTCGATTCCCAACCTCCGGCAGGAATTTTATCATCCCACGGCTCCCTGGTAAAATTCCTCGCTACACCCTGGATGTCGGCGCTAATGACCTAGATGTAGATGTGCCGTAAAAAAAAAAAAAAAAAAAAAAAAAAAAAAAAAAAAAAAAAAAAAAAAAGAGATAAAGTAATATTAATAATATTATGATAAGACAAATACAGAAGGAAAAAAGGTAATTTAGTTAACCCTCCGTTAGTGGCGCGCACCTGTGAGGTGCATACTTTTTTTTATTTTTTGGATCACGCTTGGCAGCCGTGTTTTGGCGGGCTCTCCGCTTTAGTATCTTCCGGATTTCCGTTTTTCCACCAGCCAGTCGCATTGGCGCCTTTTTCTGAGGTCATCATTGGCAGTGGCTGCCCTTGTTCACTCTCAGGTGCCGCGCCACAACTCACGTATGTTTTCCAGATATTTACACTTATCGTTCTCTATCTTACTATGCTATCATCTTTGAGTAAGTGGGTGAGTTTATTCGATCGTAGAATAAACGAGAGAAGTAAAAATTGGTCTTCAACTGCTAGTTACAGCACCACTATTCCTGTGATTTCATACCCTTTTTTACATGAATATCCTGTAGGATAAGATTTAAGATGGCTTCCTATATAAATTTTAGCAACAAAGGATCACAGAACGTTGTTATTAGCATAAATATGCTTTAGCGATGACTAAACTGAAAAAAGCGTTAGTCCATGAACAAGAAACATGATCCCTTTTTTTTTTAAAGAATCAGAAATTTGGCACTTATACTAATAACAGCAGAGTGTTATGGCCGGGTTTAGACGTAAAAACTGTTATACATAGATTGATTATTCAACTTCATATTTTATACTAATATTTAATTTCATATGTCATGATTTTATTTCATCGAAAACCATGGTTTCTTATATCCCGCGCAAGAACAAAAGTCTAGTTTTGTTATCAAGTCTGGAGTTTTCTACTATTTCTCCCAAATAGCAATGTAATAACGTTGCTGAGGCACATTTTTCCGCGCGAAATAGGGTTTGCACCTGTGAGGTGTAGCGCCACTATGCACGTCCCAAATAGGGGCGCCGCTACTGGAAGGTTAAGTAAATTATAAGGAATTATAATCCTTAGCAACTAATTATTGTAGGCTAGCAATTTTTAGTCATTAAACAAACAAGCGAGACTGCTATTTTATTAGTAGTAGTTTCAGAGAGTTTAAAACTTCCTAATATCTTAAGTTACTTCTAAAGTCACAGCTGTAAATGTAGAAGCTTACTATCGCTTAAACAATACTTCAGTTTGTTTAGGAGCAGAGCTCCTATTTACAAATCAGTTTTGTTCATTAGTCAACGGCTGTTGGTACATTTTATTCAAACCAATCCTTCTCGAATTATTTCACTACAAACCCTGTATTGTAGATTTTACAATTCAAAATAATTCAAGGGAACAAGGGGGCGGATCCCTCGGGGGAAATTTACAGTTTGCTCTTTTATCTCAATTTTTCAATCCATAGGGAGCCAACTAAAACAGTGTTTGGCGGTTGTTTAAATTGTGTGGGAATAATAATTTGGTATTAACATTATCCTTTATTGTATTATAATTATTTCTTGAAAGTAAGTTATTATATAATCTGGTTTTATTGCTATATAACTTAAAGCTCCCATTCTGTTTTCGCATCGAAACCTGGTATATAGCATTCGCAGGACAAATGATTGGAAGATCACGTTAACCAGCAAAGTCGGCCCATTAGAAGGGATTTTATCCGGATATAGGTATATTACTAATTTGTTGAACCATACAAATTATGAGTCTCGTTATTCGTTGTAAGTATCTAATTTGTTTGGAGTTTTAGGACTCACAACAACCTGAAGGTTATAATTGCCCGATTTTTAATTTGTTTATGTCGATGTTATGCTTGGTTAACTATTCCTAATGTAATATTCTTAGTTCTGCATTGTATGAATGTTTTTCTCTTTTTTTCACTCCTAATTTTTTGATTATTTTTCTCTTAAATTATGTATTATATATATATATATATATATATATATATATATATATATATATATATTATAATCTCTTGGGGGCGAGTTTAGCTCAGAGGACAAATAAGCTGGAGGACCTGAGTTCCAATCTCGAGTAAGCACTAAAGATTTTTTCTTCTAGTGTCTTAGTTCATGGATTGAATTCGGCCTCCCTGTCCTTCCCTAGGCCTTTTATTCATTTATTAATGGGTACTTTAGTGCTAATGACCATAGCAGTCGAAGAAGCAAGAGAAAAAACAGGCGGTCGGAGCATATTACTGACCACACGATCTCCCTAGTGCGAGTTATGGTCATAAATCAGATACTTCTATAGTATCTCCCCCTTAGGGCTCTCGTGGCCTGTTAAGGGACTATTTGTTTTTATTTTTATTTTACAATATCGTAGTTTGTACAAATATACTACATTTATTGAATTTTTTTATTGATTTATTTATTTTTTCTAAATTTCACTTATTTTTTCTTTATATATTTTGGTATAAAACGGAATCTTTAAGAAAAACTATTATTTTATCAATTATTTTGCTACCTTTTCCTTGTGCAATTCCGATAAATATTTGCAGGGATTTACAAATTTTCTAATTTCTTTCTGTAGTCGTGGTAATTGGCTAAAATATCTTTTATAGGCAGAGTGTCATCATATCTTGGACTTTCCGGTAGCTATTATGTCTTTAGTAAACTGGAAAATCATCCAAATACCTCAATAAACAGAGCTCCGTAGAATTTTATAAGTATTTTTTTCGTGTTTAGCGGCTCAAAAAACATTGAAGTAGATGGTTTCAGAGCTTGGGCCAAGATTTTTCGATTTTGCCCCAGTGTGCAGCGGTATCCTGGTAGTTATATTTCGCCCAAATCCTATCAGGCTTCATCGTACGTTTTGAAAGTAGCAGGTTGGCACTGCCAACTTGGCAGGACCTGATAGTTTTAACGGAGAATGTGTATACTTCATTTTATTATTATTCTCGTGAGGTTCATTTATTTATATAGTATTTTAACATTTTCGAAGTCAAATTTTGTCTATGTTTGATACAGTCTTCCAAAGTTGTTCTGTAGTCGTTCTTGTCCATATTTCTATCATGTTTTTTTTTTTTTTTTTTTCTCTTTTAAAAGCTATTTTGATTCTTCTAGATATACTATCTCGCACATGTAGCAGTTAATTCGGTATAAATTACATTTGGTTTTTTTTTCCTGTAATGGAAGGTGCACACTGAAAAAACTGCTTTCGTGAAACTGAAGTTGCTTGCAACCGATAGATAGAAAACCATAGGATGGTGCACACAGAGTTTCATGAAACCCATTTCATGAATCCGGGTTGTATAATAAAATGCTTAACTTTACCTAATATCTGTGGTGGTTAATAACCTATAAGGTAGATACGCTATATAAAACAAATTGAAATAAATAAATAAAAAACAAGAACAAATTTTGAAAAATGATAGTTTTTGGGGCTGATATTGGCTTATGATACTTTGAAATCTTTTAAAAACATTTTGCATGGTTTTAGCATGTTTTCACTTAACTAGCCGAATGATATGATTTTTCCCCCTAGATATTGTGATACAAATGATTGCGTTAATAAACTTATATTATACAATACTACATTGCGAAGAAAGAATAGCACTGTTTTCTTAAAAAATAAAAACCCAGGAATTGTTAAGTAGAGCGACCCTTGGTTCCCAGAGGAGTAATGCTACAGTTGAAGTTTCGGGAGACCCTCGCCGGGTCTGGAAGGAGCTGAGGCTGCATTATGTAAAAGAAAGGGTTGTAAAAGTGGATACAGAGCCAAGCATGCCCATGTATTAGACAGGCTTGTCGACCAGGCTTCCGTTGACATTGTGGTGTAGCTCTCACTAATTCAAGGGAGCCAGACGAGCTTGGAACAACCGACAGCAAAAGAACAGGGTGACTTTTTACCGCTCTTCTCCTTCCCATGAGGAATTAATCAACTTCTTGTTCTACGGGTTAATCAAGGAATTCTCAAGTTCAACAAAAAGTGGAAAAAATAAATAATAAAATAAAACATTGCTAATTACTCAAAATTTACCCTTTTAAATCCACTTATCAGGTGCAAGACCAACAAATAAAATACTTGAATTTCAAATTTATTGCCTCATCAGGACATCATATTTTTGAAATAAAAGAGGACCATTTTTGAGGCTGCTAAAACCGTGTGTATATAAATATTTATATTTACATAAATAAATAAGTATAAAGGGTGGCTACAAAGTAGTATTTAAGCGTCAAGGATTCTGAGAAAAAAAGGTTTCCATCGACATGAGTCCGGAAGTGATTTCTGGAAGCACTGGAGCTTAAAAAAACTGTTGAAACCAGCTTTTTTTAGATTCCCAACCCCGGTAACTTCTCATCATGTGGTAATAGTGTAATAATCTTCAAATAAATGTTGTAGGCGACTAATGTCTGTACACTTTGATATAAAGAAATCTAATTTTGCTCCACGGGATCTGGAGATACGTTTTGTCTATCTTTAATAATCCAGTGTTGGTCAAGGCGTCCTACGATGATTTAGTTGTAACGCTGTAAGAAAACGCTGATTACACAGGCACACACACAAAAAAGTTCTATTTTCCAAAGACGCCATACTTATATTCTTACGTATTTCGAAACTCTGAATATGAATCCGGAGTCCGTTTCACCTCATCACGTCAGGTTTAAGAGCATTCGAAGGTCAAATTTCGCATGAAGTCGTTAAAGAAGAAATAACTAGCGCTTCCATGATTTCAGGGTCGCCAAATTCGAATCCGAGGTCTGTTTCACACTATCGGCGAGAAATCAAGGACGAATAGGTCTATTTAAAAAAAAAAATGAATCTCTAGTCAAAATTCTTTTTTACCCATTCTTTATTCACCCGTCAAATCTCCGTATCCCAAGATGCGCGTAAGATTCGTTGGTACCAAAATGTGTAGAATTCAGTGGCTTACAGCTTTCATTTCAAACTTTTTCCGAAGAAAAAAAAAATGCTTGAAAACTTGATTTTAAAATTCCAGAGCCTCCAGGAAGAATTTTACTGAACCCTATTTGATGGAAACTTTTTTAGTCAGAATGGAATTTCCTATAAGTACCTTTAAGCTTAAGCACCACCTTGGGTGCTTAAGCACTATCCTGTACATATATATATATATATATATATATATATATATATGTTATATGGAAGGAGGGAGTAAACACACTAGACGTCCTCGGTGTGCTATATTGCCATGATTTACTTATTGCTTTGTCAATATCCTTAGGTAGTAAAGTTTTATTTTATCTCCCAAATTTCTGATACCTGTTGAATACAAAACGTGGGTTGCCACAAACTCAGCAAATAAGTTGTGGGAAACAGAATTGATGACGAAATGCAATGAAGATGAATATTATATTTCTTATTAATGTCCCATCCTGACATTATTCATTTCGTACCATTTATAGAGATTCTTTAGATTTTCATAAAGCAAGAAACTATGTTTTTTTTAGGTTTAGAAATACGTTTATTTAACATCTGTACATTTAGAGAGTACATTAGTTAAGTTTGCTCTCAGATATAAATAATGATTATATACAGAAATTGAGTTGAAATACAAAGGAAATAAAAAAAAAAATAAGCAAATAAATAAAAAATAAAATAAAAAAAAGAAAGAAAAAGTACATAAAAAACAAAACAAACAAAAACAATGAATAGGAAATAATAATAAAAATAATAACACAATAATAATAAAGATAATAACACTTTTGGAAGGAGCCAATCAATACTGGCACTTCCTACTTAGAATAATGTTTTGTCCTTATTCAGTTAATTGATCACGAGGCCAATGTCTCTTGAGCCTTCTATGCGGGTTTTTGGGGTGACTTTGGGAGGAAAGTGTTTGTGCTCTAGGATTGGGATGGAAAGACAGTTTGGAATGAAATGTTAGGAAACGGGATTTTTCCAGTTCTTGAACGAAAGGGATGTTGAGGTCATTATGAAGAGTTTTATTGGAAACATAGAAAGGAGCATTAACTACTTTGCGGAGGACTTTGGATTGGAATGCCTGTATTCTCTGTATGTTAGAAGTTTTAGTTGTTCCCCAGAGTTCAAGTCCGTAAGTCCAAATAGGTCGGATTATGGTTTTGTAAATAATGAGTTTGTTGTGTATTGTCAGTTTTGATGAAGGTCCCAGTAGTCGTCGTAAGAGTCCGTATCTCCTGTTCAGTTCCTGTCTTTTCAGTCGGGTGTGTGGGTTCCAGGTGAGTCTACTGTCCAGTAATAATCTTAGGTAGGATATGGGGTGTTCGTGGCTGAATATGACGACTGGAGGGCAGGTTCTCTTATTGAGGGTGAATGTGATTTGGCAGCATTTCTCAGGATTCGCCTTTATTTTCCACTTGTTGCACCAGTGCTCGACAGATTCCAGATGTTCTTGTAGATAACAGGAAGCAGTTACGGGGTCAGGAGAGGAGGAAAATGTGGCTGTATCATCAGCATAGGTAGTTAAGTGGGTGCTGGGGTGGGAAGAAACTATGTTGAATAGCTTCCTTTGCAGTGGGTTATCCTGTGTAGAAGACACTTACTTCCTCCTTAGTTTGATGAAATTTAGAAAGTTAGATTGGTGTAGGTGTGTAAATTGCCTTCATCTTACATGAATTGCAAATTGTGTAATTGTTTTCAGCTCCTTTGTAGACTGTTCACCGTTCACTTCAATCTCTCTGTTCTTTGAAAAGTTGTCGTTATTCTATTTGATAATGATACAGTATCTTGTAAAAATAAGAATATTTCAAGAATTGGGTAGAAATTAAAGATAACTTCTGTTTTTTTCGCAAGGTAATAATTTCATCTCTTTGGTTTTATACAATAAATAACCCGTAGCTATTAATTATTATTATATCAAATATGTTAACGTTATGTAAGAACACATAACAAAAGTCAAGAAATTTGTTAAGACTTAAATCCCAGATGCCTTTATTTTAAATAATTATACATTCGAAAGCAAAGTATAAATTAAAATGAAAGCAATGCATAAATTAAAATGAATTCTGAATATGAATAACCTAATATTGAATTATTTCTAAAACAATAAATTAGCAAACTTAATAACATTTTGCATTTTGCATAAGTTAGAGATATTATTTTCTATTTAACTATTTTTTGCTTTCTAATTCTTACAATGTTAATACTCCTTTATTGTTTGTGGTTATTGTTTGTTGTTTTGTTAACAGTTATAACAAAACAACAAACAATTTTCTACCTTTTGATGAATTTCGGATGCGCCTTTGAACGATCTAACAAAAATGTTTTTAGTTTATATTCACAATATACATACAACAAAAAAATGTATTTAGTTTATATTCCAGTCGGCCATTAGCCTTTGTCAGAGCAACAGTGTTCACCGTACGGTCTGCCTTATTTCGTTTATTCAGTCGGTTAAATCCAGTTCTTTTCCTGTGAAAAGTGCCGAGTCGTTTCACAAACAGTCAGTGTGCGAAGTTAATTGTAGATTCATGCACCATTTACCAAGAAAATAGTGAGTAGATAAAACAATTTCTTTGTTATTAAGCTATAACCTCAAGCCCTGCTTGTTGGTGGGGGGTTATACCTGCTAAGTCTTGGCGCCTGTCCCTGTCCCCTCTGCTGTCTGCAGATATTAGACAGAACAATCTCCCATTGGACTTTATCATGGAGAAAATAGTTGACAATTCCAAAGTTCATCGAGACATACAAATGAGTGAGTCATCCAGCCGAGAATTAACCATCCATGAGGAATCAGAATCCACAATAGACGGAGAAAACTGGATAAAAAACAAAACCAAAAGAAAATACACGAGAAAGCCACCCTCTAAAAACACTCATAGTAAAACTAAGATACCAAAAACTACACCCACAGAAAAAACTGATACACATTTCCTTCGGCCTAGGGGGAAAAATGACACAGGCACTAAGAAAATTCACATTACTGAACCACAAAATGAAACTCCTCAAATAAAAGCAAAAACTATTTCTGACATTCCTCGACCCCCACCAATATTCATCCGTAGAATCACAGACTTCAAAACGTTTTCCAAGAAGCTAGAGAACGTAGTGGGCAATCAATTCACCTGTCGCGCCAGATTCAATGACGCCGTCGTATATCCTAATGACAGCGACACATATAGAAAAATAATTACATACCTGAACAAAGTTAAAGCTGATTTTCACTGTTATCAGCTGAAAGAAGACAAATCTTTCAGAGTGGTGATAAGAAACCTCCAACACACGACACCAGTGGATGATATTGCCCAGGAACTCAAAGATAAAAAGTATAAAGTGAAACGAGTACACAACGTAAAACATCCAGCAACTAAATTACCCCTTCCACTGTTCTTTGTCGATCTGGCGAAAGAAGAAAAGAGTAGGGAAATATTTAGCGAATCTGTTCTTTTATACACGAGAATAAAAGTAGAAGAGCCACGAAAACGCCGAGAAAACATCATTCAATGTTTCAAGTGTATGGAGTTTAGCCACACCCACAACTACTGTTACCACATGCCCAAGTGTGTGAAATGTGGCGAAGAACATGCTTCAGAAACATGTTCTCTTCCCAAGGATGCTACGGAAAAATGTGCAAACTGTCAAGAAAATCACCCAGCTACCTATCGAGGATGCAGAGTATTTAAAGCCTTCAAGACACATCAAAATGACTACACACGACAGACTCACAATACAAAATCATCTCAGCCATCAACGCAGTTGTCATCCTTCCAGGAACCTGCCATTATTACGCAACACAAGGAGTTCACCCCTGGCCTGAGTTACTCTTCGGCGACAACCCAACAGGTTCCTTCACATCCCACCACCACTCATCCTAAACCACCAAATCAACCTTCCACTTCCTCGACCCAAACCTTTCCTAGTCAGCAACCCCCTCCACAGCGTCTACCCCAAGTCAGATCTACTCCCTCTTTTCCCCAGATCCACGACAGTCCTCGATTCTCACCCTTTGATCCAACCCCCCTCTTCCAAACCTTCTTTGATAGATTGGAATCCCTCATCACACCCTTAATCTCTCTCCTGACCACCTTCATGCAGCAATGCCTTCCTATACTCTTAAAATGAGCATCCCTAAAGATAAATACCTTTCCATCCTACTTTGGAACTCAAATGGCATTTTGTCCCGAAAACAAGAACTCGAACTACTTCTACAAGACAAACACATCGACATAGTACTTCTAACAGAGACGCACCTTCGCCCTGAACACACTTTATACTTCAATGGTTATGCTACTTACAGAACTGATCACCCTGACGGCACTGGACATGGTGGAGCCGCAATACTGGTCAAAACTTCTATCGCCCATCACTTTCACATAAGCCTTCCTTATGATTACTACCAACTGTCCTCTATTTCCGTAAAATTTCACTCATTTCCCATAACCATTGCTGCTGCCTATTGCCCTCCTCAAAAACGAATTCACCATCCAAATTTCCAAGCCTTATTTGACTCTCTTGGCCCTCACTTTGTCGCTGGAGGAGATTACAATGCCAAACACTTACAATGGGGAAGTCGTCTCACAAACTCAAGAGGCCGTGTACTTAATGATGTAATTAACACAAATAACTTCTTCGCCCATTCCCAATCACACCCTACCTATTGGCCCTCCGACACGAATAGAATCCCAGATATAGTCGACTTCTTTGTTTCATCAGGCCTAGGTGGTATTTTCTCGTCTGTAGAATCCCTTGACAACCTTTCATCAGACCATTCTCCAGTTCTTCTAACTCTAAGCGTATCTCCTATTTTGCTCCCTCCCAAACCAACACTCACCCCAGGGCCAGTGAATTGGTCCTTATTTCAAACCACTCTCGAATGCATCTTAGACCTTAACGTGGTGCTCAAAACGAGTGTAGACGTAGATAGAGCAGCAGAAATTTTTACAAAGGCGATCCAGTTCAGTATGAAGGTCGCAAGCAAGGTAAGACATCCTCCTTCCCGTCCTGCAACACTATCCTTACCTCCTCACATTTCAGATCTCCTCACAGCCAAACGAAGAGCAAGGTCCCAAGGGCAGAAATATCGCTATCCTTCTGACAAAACTCTATTAAACAGACTTACCAAACAACTAAAAGATGAACTGACTAAACTCCGCTCTGAAAACTACAACGACTATGTTTCTTCCCTCTGCACAGACGACAACTCTTTATGGCAAGCCACCAGACGAATTCTAAAATTTCAACCTTCCATACCTCCTTTACGCCGAGAGGATGGCATTTGGGCCAGGAGTGACGAGGAAAAGGCAAATATCTTTGCCAACTATCTGGAATCCACATTTTCTCCCAATCCAGATGGTGATCCTTCCCAAACATTAGAAATACTGAGAGACTTGGATGAACCTCTTCCTCTTTCCCCTCCTCCGAAGTCATTTAGTCCAGCTGATATAAAATACATTATTGACCATCTCCCACGTAAGAAATCACCTGGTCATGACCTAATAACCTCAAACATCCTTCGCCAACTTCCACAAAAAGGCTTAATGTTCCTTACGCTTATTTTCAATAGTGTCCTTCGAACAACTCATTTCCCCACTTCTTGGAAACACTCCTCAATTATCCTCATTCCCAAACCCAATAAACCAAATATTCTTGTAAGCTCCTAACGTCCAATAAGTCTTCTGCCTACAATTTCCAAAATATTTGAGAAACTCCTCTACAAACGTCTCTTATCCATTGTAGAAACCCTCAATGTAATACCAAATCACCAGTTCGGTTTTCGCTCCCAACATTCTACTACTCAACAAGCCTTCCGAATTGTTGATGTCATATCCCCCACACTCGAGCGTAAAGGTTTTTGCATAGGTGTTTTCCTTGACGTGGCTCAGGCCTTCGATCGAGTATGGCACTCTGGACTCCTGTTCAAACTCAAACAATTCCTGCCTCATACTTACTACCTTATCTTAAAATCCTACCTTAAAGACCGCACTTTCCACGTCCAATATAGTAGATCCCAATCCTCATCACGGCCAATCTCTGCAGGAGTTCCACAAGGCAGCATCCTAGCTCCCCTCTTGTATTCCATTTTCACTGCTGACATCCCAATCAACCCTGACATTACAACCAGCACATTCGCAGATGACACCGCATTTCTCTCCTGTTCGACAGAACTTGAAATTGCGGTAAATCGAATCCAGTCCCATCTCAATGAAACTGAAACTTGGCTGAATAAATGGCGTATTAAAGTTAACCCTGAAAAGTGTAAGCATGTAACCTTCACTCTAAGACGAAGTGAGTGCCCTCCCGTTTTTATCCATAACATTCCTATCTCTCAATCTAAGGAGGTCCGCTACCTAGGTTTCCATCTCGACAGACATCTAACTTGGAAGACACATATCCAACAAAAAAGACAAGAACTTAACAAGCGCTATGGACTACTTCGACGACTACTCAGGCCCAAATCAAAACTGACCATCAATACCAAACTAACAATATACAAGGCTATCATACTACCAATCTGGACCTACGGTATTGAATTGAGGGGAACAGCGAAACCATCAAATATCAATATAATACAGCACTTCCAATCAAAAGTCCTCCGTAGAATCCTTGATGCTCCTTTTTATGTTTCTAATTCTACAATCCATCGAGACCTACAAATCCCAACCGTTCAAGAACTAGCCAAATCCCGATTCCTAATATTCCACACCAAACTCTCTGCTCATCCGAATCCTCTTGGAAATCTCCTCTCCTCTGATACAATCCCTGATGTTCCTCCACGTCGTCTCCAAAGGCGCTGGCCCCGAGACAACATTATAACATAACTTTTATATACACTGTATTTGTTCCTTTTATTTGTTCTTATTTTTATTTTTTTTTTCTATTTTTTTTTTATTATTTTATTTTATCTATTTATTTTTTTTCTTGTAAATGTGTGTGTATGCATGCACATGGATGTATGCATATATACATATATGTTTTATATATTGTAAATAAATTGTTTCTTAAACTAGTGATCAATTGTAAACACAGAAATATATATATATACATTTTTCTGTGTACACACACACACACACACACATATATATATATATATATATATATATATATATATATATATATATATATATATATATATATATATGTGTGTGTGTATATGTAAATGGTTGACTTCTCCCCTCCTATGTATCCATGAGTTATAGATCATTACAGTACTATTTACATGTTGTTCTCTGTACAGGTTGTAAATTTCAATAAAAAAAAAAAAAAAAAAAAAAAAAAAAGTTTATATTCAAATAAACGTTTGCCATGTAGATCCCCCCCCCCAAATAACTGTTAAAAATCGACAGAGGTCAAACATAAAATTGCATTGTTCAGAGGAAAATGACCTAATAAATTAAAAACAATCCTATTTTTATTATTTGCAAAAGAAAAAGGTTTTCTTCTTTGTCCAATTCATTAAAAATAATATACTATTCAGATATTATATTTCGTTATTCTTGTTCACCGTTTTTTCCCTATTTTGTATTATGTGTCATATTTTATCTGAACTAATTCTAATACCTAAAATCAGTCTTACTGAACAGGAATTATTAAAATTATATAGTACGTTTGTATAAAACAATGAACCAAAGAGCCTCATACAGTCAATTAAAATATTTCATGGACGCAAAAATTAATGCAAGTACGGGGAAATTATTATTATGATTCCTGAGTACGCTCCCACTCATTCTAACAGATTTTTCTTCTATTCGCACAATGTGAGGGGTATCCCGTGGTCTAATGGCTAGCGCTTTAGATTCATAAGCGGGAGATCATGGGTTCGATCCCCACCGGCGCACAGTGGGCAAAACGTCTATTTTACGGCGACAAAAGTCGAAAATGTAATGTGATCGTAAAAAGTCAATTTACGTGTTAACACGTCCTAAAGTCTTCTATTCATTGAAAACAGAACAAGTTTTTTTTATCTAGTTTAACCCAAACCTCTTTAAGAAAATAAGGCAACCATTGCTAGTCACTTGTTTAGTCTTGTTCCAACTACGGTCCTTGTAAGGTGTGTTTTAAAAATTGTGTACAAATTTTATAAATTCTTTTCACAATGGATTTATTACCTAGTGGTATGTTCTTTATAAATACATAATATATATCTAATAACTGAAAGGCATATCAAAGAAAAAAAAATTAATGAAATTATTACTAAATTGTTCATATTTTGTTGATTACTTACGTTTGAGTATGGTTTAAAAAAAAGTTCCAGTTCCAATTTTTTTTTAAAAAAGCTTTAAGCTTCTACTTCACTGTCTTGAGACTTTCAGCTCTCCCTTCTTCCCCCTTTTAATGTAAATTTAAATTTAGTTTAGGCAGTCAGAGAGAAGCTGAAGAATCCGCGGCGCACAGTGGGCAAATATCACCTTTTAGGTGGACAAAATTCAAAAAAATAGTTTCACTAAATATTGTCTAGTGTTATTTGGAAGAAGGTAAAATGTAAATACTTACTTTCTTGATCATCAACGGGCGACGGAAGGGATTATTAATCGGACTGTAAGAAAGGGAACATTTTTCCTAGTGTTTATTGCAGTGCTGTTCTTGTAATTACTTTTCCATTTTTTTAACAGAAACTATACGTGATTGTTTAAATTTCATGTAACCGATGTAGATGTAATTATCCTATTGAAGTGTTGTTTACCATATGATCAACTTCAAGAACTGTCATTGGAAAATGACGCTGACGATGTTGGCTCGTCAGAAGAAAGTGCTGAAGGACGTAGCAGTATTGAATCAGACGATGATTGATGGATAATTCGTTTTTAGTGCGTAATATAATTGTATATATTTGTTATTATCAAAAGAAAAACAATTCAGTACAATTACTTTTTGCTAGTCTATTTTTGTTATTTATTTTAGAATTATAGCCTATGTATTAATTTTTATGAATATATGTATTACTTTTATGTAAATAATAGATGCAAAAAGTTTCTACTTAAATGTTCCAAAGATTAAAAAATTGTTTTCCCAATTTTTATCTAATATATCCAAATATTTATGTGTCTACAACATTTGGTTGTTGGATATACTAAAAACTATGGGTCAACGATTTTTTAAAATATTTTTCCCTATCTCAGTGACCTCAAAAATATCGAAAAACACAAAAAAGTATTTTTGTCGCCCTAAAAGTGGATTTCCCCCATAACATCCCATAACCCTAGGTTAGGGTGTGATTTTTTTTTCGGCTACTTTTATTTTTCATATTAATTAGGCAACTATTTTTGTCTTTTTAGCGCGGTTCCTCCCTCCCCCATAGGGAGGAACCCCGCTTATAGGGTTGATACAATGAAACAATCCGGAAGTGCCGACTAGAAAATTTCGCGTTTCAGAACCCCTAGAGACCGAAAATAACGGTGGTTCAAATTTGTATATATATATATATATATATATATATATATGTATATATTTATTTATATATATATATACATATATATATATATATATATATATATATATATATATATATATATTTGTCTGTTCGCTCTCTAGATAGAAGACGAATGGTCCGATTTTGATGAAATTTGGTACAAAAATCCTTCGTCCAATTTGAAAGGTCAAGTTCGTTAACCAGCAAAATCCGCCTACTGGAAGATGGCGTTTGGGGCGAAATTCGCGCAAAAAAAAATCGTAACGCTTACGTTTTTGAGTTCATAAGCTTCTGAGTACTCATTTTATATGATTCCTGGGCTAGGAAAACGAATGAAATCATTTTCAAGGCGATAGATTTAACCGTTTTCGAGAAAATTGGAAAAATATTTTTTGAATACCGTTTTTGGTTTGGGTACTTAGAATCATGGGATTCAGTTGAAACATTTTCTGCATGTTCTACTTTCATCAAAACTAATATGTTGAAATTTTGGTTACGTTTGGAGTTAAGGAAGGGTTAGAATAAAATATTTTATTAACAGACATAAAACGTTTTAGTAACTTTGTTTACTTTCCTTAATATCTCGAAAAAGGTTGAGAATCTTGGTAAACGGAAGAATACCATTAGAAAGCTTATTAAATGCTCTAAAAAAAAGGTTCTAATGAAAGTTTTGATTAGGCGATGTCAATCGGAGAAATAAGAGCTTAAAACATTAAAGTAATTGATTTCGCTTATTCGAACTGTTCTTTTTGTCTGTTTTTATTCCTTGTTATTTTTTAACTGCTTATAGTTGGATAATGTATTTGATAACAAATCAGGTTAAGAAAACTAAGAAAAACAATTTAATCTTAGAGATATGGATTTCCAAGATAATTTCAAATTCCTAGCGGGGTCCTTCCTAGGGCGGGGACCCACCCAGGTAAGATCGTAAATAACACCTTTCTTGAGAGTAAAGATGGAACTGTCAACTTTGGTCCTCCTCTACCTCCCGGCACTTTCATTGCTGACGAAGGCTACCACTGACTAGCCAAAACGTCCTAAATATAGATTTTTTAACAAAAATCGTATTGAGGTTTATTTAGCCGAATCCCAACCATTCCATCTTTACTTATCACCTCGACGGCTAACTATCTAATCTTCATGCTTTCTAGAAATGTGGACCCAAAATAATAACATCTTCTATTTTAATCATTTTAAATGAGTCTAGAGATAAGAACGGAACCGCGCTAAGATGATGCAGTTCCTGCGAGTCGGACTTTTTCCTTTCCTCTTTTTTTAATTTTTTTTAACCTTTACAAACTTACTCCCCTCATTTATTTAATTGTAAATTTATTAAACAATTTAACTTAACATCTCCTAAGTAATAAGTAACCTTATTCATATTATCAGATAAGATTCAATGTTTCTTTATTTTATTTATAATTTTTTCACAATGGCATTGATATAATCCTAACAGTAGTATTTTCATAACTTCACACTTCATAAACATTTGCTGATCAGGTGAAAATAACGTTCATCCATTTTGAAATTACAATGTCCATTAAATTGATAAACTTGCTTCATGGGAACATTAACCTTGCGTTATGTAAGGGCTGTATTAACTTTAATTAACCGTGTGCTGTACAGGTAGAATTAACTTGAAACTAACTTGAATAACTGCCTACTAGCAACAAGGAACTTGAGCACTTTTCGAGTTGATTCACTATGGAATATAGCAATACAAACCCTCAAATACAGGCGGGTTAGGAGTTGGATTTTAATCGGAATTTCACACGGGATTCGTGTATTTAATGAGTTCATATACAATTTAATTATTTCCTAATATACTT
Organism: Gonocerus acuteangulatus; assembly: GCA_946811695.1. Classification (NCBI taxonomy): domain Eukaryota; kingdom Metazoa; phylum Arthropoda; class Insecta; order Hemiptera; family Coreidae; genus Gonocerus; species Gonocerus acuteangulatus. The sequence continues at coordinate 31,035,303 of OX328125.1, forward strand.
TTTAGCGCGGTTCCTCCCTCCCCCATAGGGAGGAACCCCGCTTATAAGGTTGATACAATGAAACAATCCGGAAGTGCCGACAAGAAAATTTCGCGTTTCAGAACCCCTAGAGACCGAAAATAACGGTGGTTCAAATTTGTATATATATATATATATATATATATATATATATATATATTTATTTATATATATATGTATATATATATATATATATATATATATATATATATATTTGTCTGTTCGCTCATTTCTGGCTTCTCTGATGGTCCGATTTTGATGAAATTTGGTACAAAAATCTGTCGTCCAATTTGAAAGGTCAAGTTCGTTAACCAGCAAAATCCGCCCACTGGAAGATGGCGTTTGGGGCGAAATTCGCGCAAAAAAATCGTAACGCTTACGTTTTTGAGTTCATAAGCTTGTAAGTACTCGTTTTATAGGTTTCTTGGGCTAGGAAAACGAATGAAACCATTTTTAAGGCGATAGCTTTAACCGTTTTCGAGAAAACTGAAAAAATAATTTTTGAATGCCGTTTTTGGTTTGGGTACTTAGAATCATGGGATTCAGTTGAAACATTTACTGCATCTTCTACTTTCATTAAAACTAATATGTTGAAATTTTGGTTTCGTTTGGAGTTAAGGAAGGGTTAGAATAAAATATTTTATTAATAGACATAAAAAAGTTTTGGTAACTTTGTATACTTTCCTTAATATCTCGAAAAAGGTTAAGAATCTTGGGAAACGGAAGAATACCATTGGAAAGCTTACTAAATGCTCTACAAAAAAGGTTGTAATAAAAGTTTTGATTAGGCGATGTCAATCGGAGAAATAAGTGCTTAAAACTTTAAAGTAATTGATTTCGCTTATTCGAACTGTTCTTTTTGTCTTTGATTTTGATACTTAAAATTATGGGATTCAGTTGAAAATTTTTCTGCATGTTTGAATTTCATCAACACTAATATGTTAAAATTTCGGTTACGTTTGGAGCTAAGGAAGGATTAGAATAAAATATTTTATTAACAGACAAATCAATTAATTTTTGATTAGGCTATGTCAATCGGAGAAATAAGTGCTTAAACTTTTAAGTAATTGATTTCGTTTATTCGATCGGTTCTTCTTGTTTGTTTTTATTCCTTGTTGTTTTTTCATTGGTTATAGTAGGATAATGTATTTGACAATAAAACAGATTAATTAAAATAAGAAAAGCAATTCATTGTTAAAAATATATCAGGCTGTACCGTATGAAATGTCAGTTTTGGATTTGTCGATTTCCTTCAAATGTCTTGAAACTGTCGAGGCTCCTATTCCGAGTTCTTTGGCATATTCCCTAGTGTTTTTAATTGCTTATAGTAGTCAAATGTATTTGTCAATAAAACAGGATACGTATAATTAGAATCAATATTTTGTTTGTTAGAATTCGAAGATGCCGTATGAATATCTAGATTACAGTACTGGTGTTGATTTCGTTCTTTAGAATTATTCTTGGTATTCCCTATTTTCATCTGTTACCCATAGTTTTTTATTGTTAGTAGGTTTTTCTTATTGATTATAGAATATAAATCTATTTGGCTATAAAACAGGATACGTAAAATTAGTGACAATATTTCGGAGATTTCTGAGCGAAATACTTTTAAGATTTTCTACCACCACGAACGGCTTTATTCCTCTATTTTTATCCACTAGATAGGCTTTATTTTGCATATTATTCTATATAAGTTTTATTCAGCAGGGGATTCTGATGAAATGTCGTGTTTTTGCTGTGGATTTGAAATACGATGTATCTAAGATTGGATAACATTAGCGAGTCTACATAGTTAAGAACCGACGACGGAGGATTACTTCTTGCTATGATTTAGTCTACATATGTATATTAAGTCCTAAATCCAAAAAATAAACTTCACAACGGTTAGATACTATGGCGATTCAATGCCCGTAGAAGCAGAAGGTCCGCAGGAAATTTACCTGCTAAGAGTTAATCCTCAAGAGCTGTAAATATACCCCAGGTATCTGCCGACACAAATACAAAGCCTAGGCGGAGAGCACCCCAAAAACACAGATCCAAACAAAGGTTATATACTAAATATTCATAAAGACTACTTAGTTGTAAACCGATTCATCAATTAGCAATCAATAGTTTTCAACAAAGGTTATATACTAAATATTGATAAAAAGTATTTAATTAGAAAAAAAACAATATTCCACAAGACTTGTTTTTGGTCCATTTGTATCTACTCCATAGACTTAATTAGGTATATTATTCTCTTGTAGTTGGGCAACTAAACTTTGTTTTATTTTGTTAAATAAAGTTTTTTTTCTTGACTTGTTATTCGTCAAGACTTTTATTTGTCCTTGAGTATTTACTAGATAGGTTTTATTCGGCATATTATTCTATATAGGCTATATTAGGCAGGGTATTCTACTCAATCTTGTGTACTTCTTCTTGATCCTTCTGTACATGGGCGTATATAAAAACAATTTCGGGGGGGGGGGGGGCTGAGACCATTTCCCCCTCAGCCCCCCCTCATATACGCCCATGCTTCTGTATCCACTATAAAGGCTTTATTAGGCATATTTTGTATTGATTTATAGAGCTTTGCTTTAGAATGGGAGCCAGATTCTGTAATTTCCGCTTCTGTGTAAAAGTTAGCTACTGTCGGTGTGTAACTTTTATTCGAGATGTTCGAGAGGATTTTGACAATTTTCACGAGATATATAAAAAAAAAAAAAGTTTATTTCTTTTGTAAGCTTATCAAATGGCACTAGGGACATGAACGGAACCGCGCTAAGATGCTGCAGTTCCTGCGAGTCGGACTTTTTTAGTACTTGGAATCGTGGAATTCCAGTAAACTATTTTCTACATGTTTGAAATTCATCTAAACTATGATGTTTAAAGTTTGGTTACATTTGGAGTTAACGAATTATTAGAAAAAAATATTTTATTAAAAGGCATGAAAAGTTTTGGGATCTTCGTATATTTTTCCAAATATTTCGAAAACGAATAGTTCCATCATATGTTAAAAATGAAAGTATTTTCTTGGTGCTAATGACCCTTGTAGTCGATGCAAATGAAAGGTAACCATTTAAAAGCTCGCTAAATTTTCTACAAAAAAGGTTCTGTAGTAATTTTAGGTGGGGCAATTTCAATCGGAGAAATAAGTGCTTAAACTTTAGAACGGGTTTTTGTCTTTTTTAAACTCACTTTTTAATTGGTTGTTTTCGTTTTACTTTCCGTTTATTAGAAAAAGAAGGTAAAAAAAACCCAAAAAAACCCGTCACGCAGGAGCTGCATAACTAAGCACTTTCCTCAGAATTTGGGTAGTGTAGACTGCTTTCCAGAACAATTTGCTTAAAATATCCTACTTAAATAAAATAAAAACATGAATAGTTCTCTTTTAAATTTGTAATGAGTAACTGATCAATTATTAATTTGCTTCCAGAGTTATGTTTACACATGGTACCTATTATAATACGTAATAAATACAAGAAACCTCATATTATCGTATTTTGATCTAACGCAGGAAGAGGATACAGTCACTCTAGTGGTAGAAAGCGCTCCTTGCGGCGGCTTTGTGAACCTACGTCTGGCGGGCTTTTCTATTGAAATATATTACAAATTAAACCCCCGCTTTCCGATTGACCGATTCAGCTCATTTTTACAACACTTCTTTCTCATGAGTTACCCACGACGTATACCGCGTTTCGTTACAATAAAGCAGAAATTACGACCGGTATGAGTATATTAGGAATTTGGGTCGGGAGTAACCCCCCCCCCCTTTTAATGAACCGATTTAGTTTATTTTTACAACACATATTTACCTGTACATTACCACTACGAATACCGAGTTTCGTCGAAATATACCAAAAATCACGGCTGGTAGTGGCGAATTGGTATTGTGGGTCCGGAGTAAACCCCCCCCCCTCGTAATGAACCGATTTAGTTTATTTTTCCAACCCATATTTACCTATGGATTACCACTACGAATACCGAGTTTCGTCGACATATACCAAAAATCACGGCTGGTAGTGGCGAATTGGTATTGTGGGTACGGAGTAAACCCCTCCCCCCTTCTAATGAACCGATTTAGTTCATTTTTATGTCTCAATTTTCTCTCTATATATTCGTTGAAATATAACAAATATTACGGCTTACATGGTCAAATTAGTGTTTTGGGTTCGGGGTAAACCCCCCCTTCCGGTGGACCGACTTTGGTGGTTAACGAACTCATTCAATCGTTTGCTAATTGAATGCTATATACCAAGTTTCGTGACGAAAAAACAAAAACTCTGGCCGCTATCGTGTTAACAGACACACACACACGCACACACACACACACACACACACACACACACACACACACACACACACACACACACACACATATATATATATATATAAATTTTAACGGGGGTCATTTTCGGTGTCTACTAGGTAGGATCGATAAAGATTTGAACAAATTTTTCAAAAATTCCGTCATGAGTCCAACCTCAATAGCTACTTTCCTTAGGAGGAAAGTGCAAAAAAATGAGGAACTTCTAGGTAATAGTGTATTCCCAGAGTGACCGTTGAGATGGGGAGGAGTCATTTCCGCTAAGGATACTGTCAGTTTCCTGTTTTGGTGTCTTAAACTTCCTTTTGTTTGAGATGTTATTTTATATTTTCAACACAAGATCAAAGTCTACTAATAACTGCTTCTAATACTTTACTAGGGGTCTCCCGTGGTCTAATGGCTAGCGCCTTGGATTCATAAGCGGGAGATGGTGGGTTCGATTCCCAACCTCCGGCAGGAATTTTATCATCCCACGGCTCGCTGGTAAAATTCCTCGCATCACCCTGGATGCCGGCGGTGATGACCTAGATGTAGATGCGCCGTAAAAAAAAAAAGAAAAAACTTTACTAATGGCACGATTTATTCAATAGAATTCTATCTACTATATATATTTGTCTCACTGACTATCATCGCCCGGCCCAAATTATTGGAAAGACAAATTTGAAATTACCTGTTACCGTACATTATCTATTTCATAGTATTATTATTATTAAACACAAAGAGACAAAGCATAGAAAATCATTAGAAAAAAAGGGATAAATAAAATAAAAAGAAAAACATCAAACAAAACAATAACCGAAATATTGTAGGAACAAATATATAATAGAGTGTCTGATAGTTCGTTACAATATAAAAATCATTATTCTATGTCTGGAGGGATTTAATGTAAGGACATTGTATACAGAAGCCGCTCTTATGCACACACACACACACACACACGAAATGTATATGATGGAATTCATTTTGTTGTATTAATATTTTCTTTTTAGCACTTTCCTCCGAAGGAAAGTAGCTATTGAGGTTGGACTCATGACGGAATTTTTGAAAAATTTCTTCAAATCTTTATCGATCCTACCTAGTAGACACCGAAAATGACCCCCATTAAAATTTATATATATATATATATATATATATATATATATATATGCATATATATGCATATATATATATATATATATGTGTGTCTGTTAACACGATAGCGGCCAGAGTTGTTGTTTTTTCGTCACGAAACTTGGTATATAGCATTCAATTAGCAAACGATTGAACGAGTTGGTTAACCACCAAAGTCGGTCCACCGGAAGGGGGGGTTTACCCTGAACCCAAAACACTAATTTGACTATGTCAGCCGTAATATTTGTTATATTTCAACGAAACTTGGTATTCGTAGTGGTAATATAGAGAGAAAAGTGAGATATAAAAATGAACTAAATCGGTTCATTAGAAGGGGGGGGGGGTTACTCCGGACCCACAATACCAATTCGCCACTACCAGCCGTGATTTTTGGTATATTTCGACGAAACTCAGTATTTGTAGTGGTAATCCACAGGTAAATATGTGTTGTAAAAATAAACTAAATCGGTTCATTAGGAGGGGGATTTACTCCGGACCCACAATACCAATTCGCCACTACCAGCCGTGATTTTTGGTATATTTCGACGAAACTCGGTATTCGTAGTGGTAATCTACAGGTAAATATGTGTTTTAAAAATAAACTAAATCGGTTCATTAGAAGGGGGGGTTTACTCCGGACCCAAATTCCTAATATACTCATGCCGGTCGTAATTTCTGCTGTATTGTAACGAAACGCGGTATACGTCGTGGGTAACTCATGAGAAAGAAGTGTTGTAAAAATGAGCTGAATCGGTCAATCGGAAAGCGGGGGTTTAATTTGTAATATATTTCAATAGAAAAGCCTGCCAGACGTAGGTTCACAAATCCGCCGCAAGGAGCGCTTTCTACCACTAGAGTGACTATATCCTGTTCCTGCGTTAGATCAAAATACGATAATACGAGGTTTTTTGTATTTATTACATAGTATAATAGGTACCATGTGTAAACATAACTCTGGAAGCAAATTAATAATTGATCAGTTACTCATTACAAATTTAAAAGAGAACTATTCATGTTTTTATTTTATTTATGTAGGATATTTTAAGCAAATTGTTCTGGAAAGCAGTCTACACTACCCAAATTCTGAGGAAAGCGCGTAGTTATGCAGCTCCTGCGTGACTGACTTTTTACCATACTTCTTAATTGGTAGTTTTTTTTTGTGTTTTTTTTTTTTTTTTAATTGCATTCAACAGTACATAATTCAACGCCAGCTATCAGTATTTACTACACGATATGGCCTTTAGTTGATGTGTTACGCATCCCGGGAGAGATACTGTGTTCTAGCCAAGTGTATGAGCGATATCCGACCTATTGTCCTAGTGTAACGGTATGGAACACATCTCCCTCAATGGTATGGCCGATGAGTATGGAGATGCGTCTAGTGCTGGAGAACTATAGTCCAGTCTGCAATAGTTATGTGCATTTTGGTTGTAGGGGTCATTTAGTTTGAATTTTGTGCATTTAGTTTTCATTGGAGAGCATTTCCTCTCTCACTCCATAGGGGATAAAATCTAATTGGACGCCTTTAAACGGAAAGGAACCTAGTTGCATCTGTTCATTCTTTAGAGAATTGGCTTTAATGTTTTTTGTGGGTCTAAAATTCCCTTATTATCTCAAATGTTTCATTCAATTTCTCTCAATAAAATAAACTGTTGTTATGGTAATGGGGTTTTATTTTTACAGGTATTGATAAAAATGGTTCGATTCCTTTCTGTTTATTACAGCATGCTGGATACACCATTTCACTTTTTTTTTTGGTATTTTTTCTTGCTTTAATTACAACATTATATTTTAACCAGTTTTTTATTACTATATAAATTCTCCAATTCTCTACAAGATAGCACCAAAAACTCAATTTCGTTAAAAATGGCGCTTGGTTCCTTTCCGTTTAAAGGCGTCCAAATCATTGTAAGGGTTATAATACCATATGTTCCCAGAAATTAAAAGAAAAAAAATGTCTTCATATTTTTTCAATTATCGAGAGAGGCATTTTACCTTTAATGACCAAGCTACCGTCTACTTCCTTATTAGTTAATTAAAGGTTATTGAACGGATAGATTTTCCTGAAAGTGGAGGAGTTTGAAAGCTTCAGGAGAGAGAGTAAAGAAATTCCCGAAAAACAAAGATTTCGGTCAATTACCTCAACACTGGAATCCTTGTTTCCTCAAAGGGAATTTAAACTATTTTACGATGGTTTAGTAGTATTTTATTTATTAGGAACTACTCATTCATAAAAAAAAAAAAAAAAAAAAAAACACGATCCACATAAAAAATACGAAATTTGAATTTACTCGGTTTCAGTTGGTAATTGAACCATACTTTATATGAACTTTTTTTGTTGTTCTTGAGGTATGCTGCCGCCCCCTGAAATGTTGATACATTTATCCGTCTCTGTATATTGAAACGGGTTGGGAAATCGTAGCAAAAGTAAATTGTCTATTCGAAAGCTTGGAAGAAATTCGGAAGAAAAACTAGCACATGCATCTCAAATGAGGTACCTATACTGGTCCCGGCCGGACCTAGTCCGGTCCGGTTCAATGGCCACCGATTCTCGGCCGTTGGAACTTGTTAGTTTCTAGACCGATTTCGGACCAAGGAAGCAAAATGGTGCCAAACGACATATTGTGTTTCTAAAAGGTCTCTACCGAGTTTATGGTATCTAAACTGATTTCAATAGATATATATTTTTTTTTCTTTTGTGAGCTAATTTAGAACAACTTTGTCACTTCAAATTTTGTTTTTTTTCCCTTTTTTTATTAAAATACGTGAAAATATATTTATAACTATCTAATGTTTATAATCTTCCAATGCTTATAACTTTCCAACGTTCTAGCGTGCTTTCTTATAAATAATTTAAAAATATGAATGCTAATGATTCTCTTGTTGTAGTGTAACAGTTAAAAATGAATATTGTTTGGCCTTTCAAATCCTCCTCCATACCTCCAACATTCAACCTAATCGAAGGTTTATAAGCTTAGATCGCTCATTTTCGCTTCACTACGAAGTCATTACTGACGAGGTGTGACTCAATCGGGTCGGGACCAATGTAGGAACTAACGTCTGCCGTTGACGGTCAAACGAAATCGGATCGGATCGGGAGAAATAGGGGTCCAATGTAGGTGCAGCCTTACGGAGATAGGAAGAAAACGCATTAAAACCAGTTTTGGAAAAAAAATATTATTTTCTGAAAGTTACTACTTCTATTTACTTAAAAGTTAATAGAAAGAAAAATCACTTAAGACTTTGAAGGATATTTACGATTTAATAGACCATAAAATGACTAAACCCTTTAAGTGGTCCAAGATTATTACCACTCGGCTTTATAGAATCCGTAAAATATAAAGATAAAATGTTGGATTTATTTCCACTTCCTTATGAAATATTGATTGTGGCTGAGTGAAGATTTCTGTGGAGGCCATTACGATAAAGTTGCTGGCAACGTTTCAAACTACCTGTTTATCTTGTCCTCAATCTTCCCCTTCAGCTGTTGCCCTTTCTTATTTTCTCACGGCGATTTATAACTCTTTGCTTCACACCCAATTCACCCATAAAGGTGCTTTTCTCTTATGTTTTAACCTTAGGGTTATTCCGCGAATAACGTTTTTAAGAAAAGTGGAAAACATATTTTTGGAACTAGTTTTTGGTTTGGGTACTTAGTAATCGTAAGATTCAATTGAAATATTTTCAACATGTTTGAAATTCATCTAAAGATTTTTTTAATTTTAGTTACATTTGGAGCTAAGGAAGTAATCGAAAAAATATTTTATCATAAGACGTGAAATATTTTAGGATCTTCGTATGTTTTCGTAAATATCTCGAAAACAGTTGAGAAATCGAGGTAAATTGATGATAACCATTCGACAGCTTACTAAATTCTATACAAAAAAGTCCGTCTCCCAGGACTGCATCATCTTAGCGCGGTTCCGTTCATATCCCTAGTCTAATTTGGAAAGATTAAAATAGAAGCAGTTATTATTTTGGTTCCACCAGTCTTTTTTTTTAAATTAATTATTATGATGGCGTGTCAACCCTTAAGGTCACTAACGCCATTCCTGTGAGTAGTAAAGTCTTGAAAGGTCATGATTTACAATCTTACCTGGAAGGGTCCGCTACACTAGAAACAGACCCGCTAGTGACAAGGTCTTGGAATCTTGGAAATCTATATTTCTAACAATAAATTGTTTTTGTTATTTCACTTAACCAGTTTTATTGTCAAATACATTATCCAACTATAAGCAATTAAAAAATAACAAGAAATAAAACAGACAAATAGAACCATTGGAATAAACGAAATCAATTAATTTAAAGCTTTAAGCACTTTTTTCTCCGATTGACATCGCCTAATTAAAACTTTCTTCAGAACCTTTTTTGTAGAGCATTTAGTAAGCTTCCGAATGGTAACCTTCCGCTTCACAAGATTGTCAACGGTTTTCGAGATACTAACGAAATTATACAAAGTTACCAAAACTTTTTTTGTCTGTTAATAAAATATTTTATTCTAACCCTTCCTTTACTCTAAACCTCTAAACGTAACAAAAATTTCAACATATTAGTGTTGATGAAACTCCAACATGCAGAAAATGTTTCAACTGTATCCCATAATTCTAAGTACCAAAATCAAAGACAAAGAACCCTCCCTAGGAAGGACGCTAGGCAGTTGAAAAGCTATATATCTTGGAAATCCATATCTCTAACATTAAATTGTTTTTCTTATTTTTCTTAACCTGTTTTATTTTCAAATACATTATCCAACAATTAGCAATTAAAAAATAACAAGGAATAAAAAACAGACAAAAAGAACAGTTCGAATAAGCGAAATCAATTACTTTAAAGATTTAAGCTCTTATTTCTCCGATTGACATCGCCTAATCAAAACTTTCATTAGAACCTTTTTTTTAGGGCATTTAATAAGCTTTCTAATGGTATTCTTCCGTTTACCAAGATTCTCAACCTTTTTCGAGATATTAATGAAAGTAAACAAAGTTACTAAAACTTTTTATGTCTGTTAATAAAATATTTTATTCTAACCCTTCCTTAACTCCAAACGTAACCAAAATTTCAACATATTAGTTTTGATGAAAGTAGAACATGCAGAAAATGTTTCAACTGAATCCCATGATTCTAAGTACCCAAACCAAAAACGGTATTCAAAAAATATTTTTCCAATTTTCTCGAAAACGGTTAAAGCTATCGCCTTGAAAATGGTTTCATTCGTTTTCCTAGCCCAGGAATCATATAAAACGAGTACTTAGAAGCTTATGAACTCAAAAACGTAATCGTTACGATTTTTTTTGCGCGAATTTCGCCCCAAACGCCATCTTCCAGTAGGCGGATTTTGTTGGTTAACGAACTTGACCTTTCAAATTGGACGAAGGATTTTTGTACCAAATTTCATCAAAATCGGACCATTCGTCTTCTATCTAGAGAGCGAACAGACAAATATATATATATATATATATATATATATATATATATATATAAATATATATATATATATATATATATATATATATATATACAAATTTGAACCACCGTTATTTTCGGTCTCTAGGGGTTCTGAAGCGCGAAATTTTCTAGTCGGCACTTCCGGATTGTTTCATTGTATCAACCCTATAAGCGGGGTTCCTCCCTATGGGGGAGGGAGGAACCGCGCTAAAAGATTCTAAAGTAATTTTCGGGTCAATGTCAACCGGTGAAATAAGTGCCCGAAACATCGAAATTGTTGGTTCTGTTTCTTTAAAACAACTGAAAATATGTTTCGAGAAATCAAGCACACTGTACGCAAATGGTCATGGACGGGAACAAGTTATATTATGCCGTCTTAGGATTGGCCACACCCGTTCGACTCACTCATATATTATGTCAGGACAGGAAAGACCGACTTGTACATGAAGCAATACAGAATTATAGATAAAACACTTTCTGACATAATGTACTCTCAGGTCAAATCCTAAATAATAGTAGAATCTGACCGAATTACTTTCTGATGGCAGTTAGTACATTAAAGAAGTCATGAAACATAATCAAAGCCACTTGACCTGACATACAACATAGAACAATCACAAATAACCATATCAAAGATCACATGACTACATTATTACCTCATTTACCGACAACTAATCTAATAACATTGAAAAAGTTGAATTACAGAAATGGTGTTAATTTAAAAACTTAAATAAAATACATAATAATTTTTCTTTGAACGGGATTTTGTTTCTGTTTACCTGTCCTTTTAATTAATATTTTTTTTATTTAACAGTAATTTTCTTACCTTGTTTTAGTAAAATAAGGCACGAAAATGAGAATCGTATTGTTTTGAGAATCGAATCATGCACAAATTTCGATGGGATTACATCTGCCGACTAGACGATGGAATTATTGGTTTCGTTCCATTTAGCGCGAAATATGAAGAGTTTCTATGCCATACATCCCAAATCACATAAGGGATAAATGTTACAACAAAAACTGCTAAACTGGCACAGTTTCTATCTGTCGGAAATTGTATTTCTTATTTTTAGAAAGCGCGGAGAAAGTCTCATTTTCCTGTTACACTTGCCTGCAAAAGAATTTCTGATAATTTTCTTTATTTTATAACTTCCGCAATCCAACTCTCTCACAACACCTCTTATTGCGGAAGTGAAGAAAGTTCTAATCGGGATTTAGCATTTAGATGGAAGGATTTAAGCCTAAATGGGCGGAGAGAGATTAAGCTGGTCTATTTATTTAGGTGGGAGCAACAACAAATTGGCTCTTTAATGCAACCTTGTGCTTACGCTCAAAACAAGGGCATTAAAGGGCTTCGGATAGATTAGTCGGGAGTAGTGTTTGCATACATCAGGCGTCAGCAATCAAGTCAGCAGCATCACATGTACACTTACGCATTGTGTAGGCATGCTTTAAAAGGATCCTAAATAAGATATAACTCTGAGGAAATCCTTGATCATGAAAATTACCAAAATGAAGATAGCCAAAATTCAGTCACAATTGATGAATATAACAACATTTTTACATGTAAAAAGTGAGTTTGTGCGTCTGATAAAGTATGCACTAAATTGCATGATTGATATGAGAAAATAGGAAGTTCATTATTGATCAGTTCTTATTGTCGTCAAAGGCATGATAAATGTATGATAATTGAATTCAACAAGATTTCCTGGACCGCTAAAATGTTCATTTTAGGCATCTGGGCCATTAGTGCCTGTAAATAATAATTATTATTTTTTATTAATTGTATACAACGCTTCGGTTGCGATGGTCATTCTCTACATGATGTTTTGATATGGAGCGATGTAAAATTGTCCACTAGCTCATATTGTCCATAAATGCGTTCGAATTCTCATCTAATCGTTTGCTAAATTTTTATTTGGAAATTTGGTTCGGTATATATTTTGATGTTTGATTTTGTTTTATGTTCCTTTAGCGTTTGAGTGTTGAGTCATTGTTGTCACTGCAATCTCCAAGGAGTTCTGTAATGTCAAATGGGGTCATCTTGGTCACACTGCTCTCAGTCAATATATGTTTGTTTGTAAGGTTTGTGTTGTATGATTGACAGGTAGGTTTGTCCCTCTTGGTCATTACATTATCATTTATTAAACTTTGTAAAAAATATATATGGTTTAAAACTGTCAGTTTAAGTGTATTAAGATTTCCAATTATTATTTTTTTTTTCTTGGGCGGATGACTATTGGGTCAACATGCCTCTTGGTCGGTACCATAGAAGGCAAATACGCTCGACAGCTAGAGGGAGGCGTACCTAGTAAGGTCGAGTAGACACCTCTGCCAGTTCTGTCTTAGTGGCTGGCCCGTATTTGGTGACCGGCTGCCAGGTCTATGATAGAAGGTGTGCAGTTTCTTCTTAGGAACAAATAATAAAGAAGGAATTTTCCCTTGATTTATTAAATATTTAAGAACAAAACTATCCATGTATATTTTTCATTTGAAAAAGTTATTCAGGAATGCTGTTTATACTTACTACCTTCTAAGGAATAAGTGTTAGTTATGCAACACCGGAGTGACGTTTATCAATTTTGATTCTCGACAGCTTAGTACCTTACACTGTAGGATCTAAACAGCTGATTGCCAGTGGCCATATTTTTTTTCAGTAGGCTAGACGTGGAATGTCATTCTTGATTCAGGCTCAAATGTTCTGCCCTAAAGAAGCTCCATATGTTGTGGAGCATAAGAAGCGCCTGATAAATAATATTAATGTGGCCTTTTGAACACACGGCTTTCTGCTATTTTAAACAATAAATTCTTTTTCATCATGTAGAGATATCTGTTTATATTTTGTCCTATTGTATATAAACCGATAGGACAGAAATATTTTATTGGGAGTTGGATGTTGTGGAGAGTTGTATAGGTGGAACAGTGGGTTTTCCATCCGATTAATTCTCTTCTGGAAGGGCTATAAACGACAGTTCATCCTCATCAGCCCTTTCTGAATCCACTTTCCTGTCCAATAATTGATTCGGATAAACATTCTCTCGCCGCTTTTATAGGCAACTTTTACTAACACCATTTGAAAAAACAAAAAACATATCAACGATTGCCCTTAAACACAAACAAACAACTTTAACATATCAACGGGAAGGATAGATGCTGCAAAATATATATACATATATTTATTTTTTGTAATATTAATAATTTCAGGATTTAGATTAACATCAGTTTCTTAGTCCATGTAATATAAGCTTACCATGTTTATTTTTATTTATTTATTTATTTTTTTACGGCGCAACAACAAATCATGGCTATTAGCGCCGACATCCAGGGTGTAGCCAGGAATTTTTTCAGTGAGCCCGAGATGAGAAAATTTCTGGCGCCGGTGGGGATCGAACCCACCATCTCCCAGTTATGAATCTAGCGCGCTAGCCACTAGACCACGGGAGACCCCGCCATGTTAAAGAAAGGGTTACATTCGATTTTGGGGACATCTGTCTCATTTAAACTATAGGTAGAAATTAGTCAATATTCTAGTCCTGATGTGATTCTATCGGAGTGGCCCATTCTTAGCTTTGTTAAAACTTTTGATATTTTTGCCTTTCATAAATTGAATCAGCTGGGGTTAGGTTGGATTCATATTTCTGGCCGGAATAACAAGGGGCAGAATTAAACAAAAATAGAATCTATATATGTTCTCCGACCATCCTTCAAGAGGCAAGCGGTGAAAGTTTAGAGTCTTCTTAAATCAAAGTTGTTTCAAGCTTAGTACTTTTCAGGGGGGTCTCCCGTGGTCTAATGGTTAGCGCATTGGATTCATAAGCGGGAGATGGTGGGTTCGATCCCCACCTCCGGGAGGAATTTCCTCATCTCATGGCTCGTTGGGAAAATTCCTCGCTGCACCCTGGATGTCGGCGCTAATGACCTGGAAGTAGAAGCGCCAAAAAAAATACTTTTCAGAGTAGTAGTGTCAGTAATTCCATTTTATTTCTGTCTTATTGTGAGTTATTAGAAAGAATAAATTTCGTCGTCTATAAATAACATTTTTAAACTATTTGTCATGATTATTGCCAAATTCGTATTGCTTTCTTATTAAAATAAATACTGACCACGCGAAAGCAATAACATATAAAGCACTTATTTAGTACATGATTGGACAAGATTGTCTCTCCGATTTAGACAATTGGTTTGTCATTGAGTCTTCTTTTTTCATTATATGATCCAAAGAAATATCATTGAACTTCCGAAAAACGGGGAAGGGAGTTCGTCTCAGTGGTGAAGTATTCGTATTTCATTTTCTAGTGCCGTTGTTCGAAGCTCGGAGTTGGGTTACCGTATCGTCCCTACGCCCACATTGCCTGTAGTGAATACATGCAAAGGGGAAAATCTACCGGCCGGTGTTTAGCCGGCGGATCGCGCTATCTTTTCAAGAAACTTCTCCTCAAAGCCCCATTGGAGTGATAAGGCACTTATGATTTCCAGAACTAAATGAACTAGGACTGTTTTTTCAACAACCGGCCCCATTTCAAGTACGACCAGGTTACAGCGTTGGTTTCTCGACACCATATTCGCTAGAAATGCTTTGTTTATAGGCAAGTATCTCTGAGGAATTTCTTTATCAACACAAGGCCAGATATCGAGTGGTTCCTTCATAAACCACTAGAATTGGTTTGTTGACAAACCCATTTTATTGTTTTTTCACAACACGATCCGTCGAATAACGTTAACTTTTCAACGCAAAACGGGCAAAGATTGATACATCAACAAACGTTCTCTTTAAAGGATTGGTTCCGATAGACAGCTTTAGGTTCTGGATACAAGATTTATTAGGACTAGTTTGTCAACAAGCAAACGACTGATAAGGATACTGTTTTCATTATATGGCCAGGTGTACACCGTTGATTCGCCGATACAACATTCACTATGCCAAATTTGTCAAAATATGTGTATCTATAAAGGATTCTTTTTTCATCAATTTTCTTAAAAAATATTTCTCAAAAGTGTTAAGTACTGGACGTCATCGGTTTCGGAATGGGGGGTTCCTTCGGAAATAAGTTTAATTTGCCCGTACCGGCGTTATTTTTTTCTCAATTCGAAACTGGGTACATAGCTGGCCCAAAAAATGAGGAACGTTCCTCCTAAAACAGAGCGAGAAACCGCAAAAAATTTAGTAACATTTATATTTATCACATTTGGTTTGTTTTCAACACTTTCCTCCGAAGGAAAGTAGCTATTGAGGTTGCAGTAAAAATTTCTTCGAATCTTTATCGATCCTACCTAGTTGACACCGAAAATGACCCCCGTTCAAATTTATATTTGACCATATACCGGTCCTAATTTCCGTTGTATTCTAACGAAACTCTTTATACGTCCTGGCTATTTAAATTAGAAAGAAGTGTTGTGAAAATGAACTAAATCGGTCTATCGGAAGTGGGGTGCTACTTTGTACTATGTTGGAATTGAATTCTTCCGCCAAACGAAGGTTCGCGAAACTCATCAAGATCAATAGATCAAAATGTGAAGCTTTGTGTATTTAGTACGTAGTCTAGTACCCCGCATACAAAAAACTCTGGAAGGAAATTAATCACAAAATTAATAATTCAAACAGCTGCTCATAAAAAATGCAAAAGAATAGAACAATTTATGTTTTTATTTTATTTATTTATATAGGTTATTTTAAGCAAATTATTCAGGAATCCACTCCACACTACCCAATTCTGAGGAAATTGCTTATTTATGCAGCTCCTGCGTGACAGAATTTTATATATATTATGTTAAGCACATTCTGAAGAACGTGGCGTCAACTAACCTTCTTGAAAAAAGTGCTTGTTATGCAGCTCTTTCATGACGGGTTTTTTTCTTTTTTTAACATATTTTAAACATTTCCTTTGGCTCGTTTCAAATAATCTAAATTTATCCCAGGTACGTGACAGCAGATCTAACTACGAGATGAACTCTAGGTGAAATGAAGAACATGTGGTTGTATACAAGCTGAGTGTAGATGTTGCAAACTTGAAAAGATATAGAGGAACGTTATCTCCCACCTAATTACTCGAAAACTTACTTCCTACCGATAAGCTTGGCAGCTCTCTCTTACACTTAATTCTACCAGACTTAGGCACCTGTCAGTCCTGTACGTTTCTTATTTTTCCTTTCATTCCTCTTGCTAGAACACACACACACGCGCATATATATATATATATATATATATATATATATATATATATATATATATATATATATATATATATAAGCACACGTTTTCAGGGAAGTTTTCATCAGGACTAGGGATGAAGCTGAACGTTGCTTATCCCGCAACGGGATGTCAAAAACTATTCGAAATCACAGATGAGCATAAGCTCAGAATTTTCTATGACAATTATATGTATATATATATATATTTCCATTTTTCCTAATCAAATCAAGAACAATCATTATAAGGAGAGAAGCTCACTTGATGGAGTTTAGGTTAGTGGGACGGATTTGTTTCGAAATTTCGTCTCAAATACAATAATTAACAATTTTGTTGTAGGCGATTGTAAAAGGACGCTTTCCAAAATTGCGAAAGAGGTTAAGTGAATTTGGTTTTTGCAAACAATGAAAATAGCTCGAGTGAGATAAATATCCAGATACAGGATTCGATGGGATTGCGGGAGAAGGGACGGTAGCGAACTCTGTGAAACCTCTCCGTGTTTCGAGAGCCATCTCCCACTTCGGTGGAAGCAGATCGCTCGCTCTATGGGCAAACTTTTATCCTCTCTTCGGCCTTTTATAGATTTTTTTTTTTTTTTTTCTGTTTTCCTAACGCCATCCAGAGTTCTTAGCTTTAGAGGATAACTGGAAAGAGGATAAAGCAGTATGCCAAAAAAGTGGAAGAATACAACAATAAAACAGCTTAAATGCAAGTAAATATAAGCACAAATTTGATTTTCTTAATGTTTGAATAATATAAAAAGAAAGTAGTATGATTATTAGCAAAATCAAAGAAAATATAATACAAAAATAGTAAGAGAGTACCTAGTGGATAAAAGAAAAAATAGTTTAATTAAAACACATTACCAACTCAGTGACCAAAAACTGCGTGGGATTTGTTGACTGTTTCCCAAGGATTTTGTAATCTTGAAACCACCAAAAAAATAATCAAAAAATTGGACCACGCCTACATGTTGAGCAAAAACTTATTTTTTCAACGCCTCGTGTTATTCAGCGTTCAGCCTAAATGATGTTATTTTTTCATAGCATTCATGTCACTCCCAGAAATGATACTGAATGAAAGATTGGTGGTAGGGTAGAAGGGATGGAGTAACGTTGCCCAAAATAATCCCATAAGGTGTCAATTTGTTTAATCGAAAAGTCAGGATATCTGAAAACTATAATTCTTTTTTAGTTTGTACGTAATAAAATAACGCTGTTTTTCTATATGTTTATACACAAATTTCAACGGGGGACTTTTCCTTATCTTGCACGTAGACGCTGATTTCAAGGCATGTATCAAAAACGCATTCATTAGTGCAACCTCAATGGTTGCATTCCTTGCTTTTATAATGTAAGTAAGTATTTCGAAAAATATATTCCTTGAATATAAAAGCGATATTTTTTGCGTATATTCTGCGACCTGTAAACAACACCACATAAAATCAATAAAAACAATTAAGCTTGTCTTCCACCGAGTCCTTTGTGTCTGCGCAGAATTAATATCTCTTCCCTACAGTGCACCTTTATTCACAAAGGTTCGGGAAATTGATAAATATAACATTTTATCATTGATCTACATACTGTAAATAATTATTTTTTGATTTGTCACTGTATCAATTATTTGAGAAAAATTGATACAACGATGAGGCGCTTTTCTATGTTTGTATCAATTTCTAATGTTGGAATTCTATAGCCTTAGATTCTCGTGCGGGAGATGGCAGGTTCAAGTCCAACCGGCAGCAGGAATTTTCTCATCTCACGGTGATTTGAGAAAATTCCCCAGTACACCATGGATGACGGCACAAGTGGCCCAGAAGTCGCTACACCGTAAAAAAAAAAACAATAAAAGAAACTAACGAACAAAAAAACAGAGCCTTAATAATTAACAACTGGATTCGTGAAGATGGGATAAGTTGTTTGTTTGTTTACTTATGCTTAAGGGCAAAAGATGGGATAAGTTGTTTGTTTGTTTACTTATGCTTAAGGGCAAAAGATGGGATAAGTTGTTTGTTTGTTTACTTATGCTTAAGGGAAAAAGATGGGATAAGTAATTTGCTTATAGATTTTTGCTAACGTCAGTTTTCTTATTATTCATCCAATTCAATCGAATAAAAACGCACTTTTATTTTTTTATTCGATATTAATTTTATTTATTTGTTTTATTTATTTACGTTATTTTTACAGTCAGAAGTTATTTTAGTGTACTAGATAAATTATTACTATAATTAAAGCCCTATTTTATCACCTATTATCTGATATTTATTTCGGTTTCTATTTAATTTTCTGGTCACAAATATTTAATTTATAAATTATTACTTTATTCTTTTTCTTTATAGTATTTATTTTATTTTATTTTTTTTTTTATAAAGATCACCCTTGCTGCGTAGATCTTCACATAAATTTAAGTTTTCAAAATTATTAAGCACTTCCAGAAAAGCAAGATATTTAAAATTTTGCAGGATGATAGACATTAGAGTTTAATTAAAGGCAAAAATCGAAAAATCCTGAAACATTTTGTTTGACTACACTTCTTATGTACGCAATAGGTACATTATAGCAAAATTTTAGAAAATTTCTTAGACTACTGCTGGTTAACAAACTTGACCATTAAAATCAGAGGTAGAATTTTTGTACTAATTTTAACTGTAAACGGACTATTTTTTTGATTGCTAGAGAACGAATATATATATGTATATATATATATATATATATATATATATATATATATATATATATTGCGTCATCGGTCAGCAGGTTTTCTCCCGAAGTGAATCCGCTAATAACAAACATTGAATCTTCAATGTATTTTTAATTAATATTATACAAATAACAACTTTTCATGTCCTTCTCCGCAAATATAATTACTTCTCCTGAAAAAAAGAATTTAATTTAGAAATTTCCTTGCTGAAGGATTAGTTCCTGAGCTCAGTGTCATTTAATAAATTGAACATCAAAGAAAAAATGGCTGTTTTTTTCTTTCTGTTTTGTTCTGTAACCGTACAAATAACCTCTGGTGTTTTCATTATTCTTGTTTTATAATTAGAACCAAAGAATTGTGAGAGTAACCGTATATTATCGCCTATCCTCCTTGTCTGTAGGGAGGAATCTCGATAATTAGCTTCGACTGAAGGAAGCGATCGGTAAGTTTAGATATGAAAGGCTTATGAAATTTAGTACAAAAATCCTGATTTGAAATGTCAAGTCCGTTAGCCAGCAGCATCCATATAGTGCTACACGTCATTATGTACGAAATACGTGTGATGAAAATCGTACCGCTTACGTTTTTGCGTTAATAGGATATCAGTTATGAGTATTTAAACGCAGCGAAACGAATGAAATCATTATAAGGCGACATCAGTAACCGTTTTCGATAGTAGATGCAACAAGCTTTTCTAACTAGTTTTAGTTCGGACAGTCCAAAACTATCGATACAGTTAAAAATTGTTAAATATTTTGGGTCATCTACAACTTTATTTTGGGTCCTATATATATATATATATATATATATATATATATATATATATATATATATATATATATATAAATGCTACCAGAGCGCTTTCGAGACATATTCTCACCTTCAGTGAATGTATATGGCCTTAGGAATATATCAGGGTGTGTACATAAGTGTTTATCTACGTTCTACAATAGACACAATTATCCGATTTTGAATTAATTCGAGATAAAAATATTGTACTTTAAGCAAATTCCATCGGTTCTAACAAATAAATAAGCGTAATAAATAAATACACTATTATCAAGCAATGTAGGCAGGACTTAATTTTTTTTATATATTTGTGAACATTTTATTTAAATATTTCTATCTCCATTATTTATCATTATTTTGAAATAATATTCCGGTATTTACTGTACATTCCTCCAATTTTATCAAATGATTAATTAATTTCAAGGGAGATGAATTTCGTCTTTCCTTAAATTACGCCTGATTAATTACGCTGATTACCATTCAATATTTATACAAATAATCGTCTCTAAATTTGCATCAATCTATCTGTATTTCTATAAACCAGTTCTCTTTACGCTGTAGATTGATATTATTATTATTATTTTGAAATTCTACCTTTTAATAGTATAAAGCAATCATAGTGAACAGGAAGGATGAATTATGTAGTCTAAAAGTGCTTATTTAGCATTAAATTTTGTATATATTTAATTGTATTAAAATTACAATACTTTTTACAATAGCATTTTTTTTATTTATGAGTTCCTTGACGGAGGAGATTAACTTCATCAGAACGGCAGAATAAAATTCAGTCTCATTGTTAGTCGGTTAGATATAGATGTAAGAAAAAAAAACCAGTTCTCTTTATGCTGTAGAATGATATTATTATTATTTTAAAATTCTACCTTTTAATAGTACAAAGCAATCATAGTGAACAGGAAGGATGAATTATGTAGTCTAAAAGTGCTTATTTAGCATTAAATTTTGTATATATTTAATTGTATTAAAATTAAATTACTTTTTACAATAGCATTTTTTTTATTTATGAGTTCCTTGACTGAGGAGATTAACTTCATCAGAACGGCAGAATAAAATTCAGTCTCATTGTTAGTCGGTTAGATATAGATGTAAGAAAAAAAAAACAGTTCTCTTTATGCTGTAGATTGATATTATTATTTTAAAATTCTACCTTTTAATAGTACAAACCAATCATAGTGAACAGGAAGGATGAATTATGTAGTCTAAAAGTGCTTATTTAGCATTAAATTTTGTATATATTTCATTGTATTAAAATTACTATACTTTTTACAATAGCATTTTTTTTATTTATGAGTTCCTTGACGGAGGAGATTAACTTCTTCAGAACGGCAGAATAAAATTCAGTCTCATTGTTTGTCGGTTAGATATAGATGTAAGAAAAAAAAAACAGTTCTCTTTATGCTGTAGATTGATATTATTATTATTATTTTAAAATTCTACCTTTTAATAATATAAAGCAATCATAGTGAACAGGCAGGATGAATTATGTAGTCTAAAAGTGCTTATTTAGCATTAAATTTTGTATATATTTAATTGTATTAAAATTACAATACTTTTTACAATAGCATTTTTTTTTATTTATGAGTTCCTTGACTGAGGAGATTAACTTCATCAGAACGGCAGAATAAAATTCAGTCTCATTGTTAGTCGGTTAGATATAGATGTAAGAAAAAAAAACCAGTTCTCTTTATGCTGTACATTGATATTATTATTATTATTTTAAAATTCTACCTTTTAATAGTACAAAGCAATCATAGTGAACAGGAAGGATGAATTATGTAGTCTAAAAGTGCTTATTTAGCATTAAATTTTGTATATATTTCATTGTATTAAAATTACTATACTTTTTACAATAGCATTTTTTTTTATTTATGAGTTCCTTGACTGAGGAGATTAACTTCATCAGAACGGCAGAATAAAATTCAGTCTCATTGTTAGTCGGTTAGATATAGATGTAAGAAAAAAAAACCAGTTCTCTTTATGCTGTAGATTGATATTATTATTATTATTTTAAAATTCTACCTTTTAATAGTACAAAGCAATCATAGTGAACAGGAAGGATGAATTATGTAGTCTAAAAGTGCTTATTTAGCATTAAATTTTGTATATATTTAATTGTATTAAAATTACAATACTTTTTACAATAGCTTTTTTTTTTATTTATGAGTTCCTTGACTGAGGAGATTAACTTCATCAGAACGGCAGAATAAAATTCAGTCTCATTGTTTGTCGGTTAGATATAGAAGTAAGAAAAAAAAACAGTTCTCTTTATGCTGTAGATTGATATTATTATTATTATTTTAAAATTCTACCTTTTAATAGTACAAAGCAATCATAGTGAACAGGAAGGATGAATTATGTAGTCTAAAAGTGCTTATTTAGCATTAAATTTTGTATATATTTCATTGTATTAAAATTACTATACTTTTTACAATAGCATTTTTTTTATTTATGAGTTCCTTGACGGAGGAGATTAACTTCTTCAGAACGGCAGAATAAAATTCAGTCTCATTGTTTGTCGGTTAGATATAGATGTAAGAAAAAAAAACCAGTTCTCTTTATGCTGTAGATTGATATTATTATTATTATTTTAAAATTCTACCTTTTAATAGTACAAAGCAATCATAGTGAACAGGAAGGATGAATTATGTAGTCTAAAAGTGCTTATTTAGCATTAAATTTTGTATATATTTAATTGTATTAAAATTACAATACTTTTTACAATAGCATTTTTTTTTATTTATGAGTTCCTTGACTGAGGAGATTAACTTCATCAGAACGGCAGAATAAAATTCAGTCTCATTGTTAGTCGGTTAGATATAGATGTAAGAAAAAAAAACCAGTTCTCTTTATGCTGTAGATTGATATTATTATTATTATTTTAAAATTCTACCTTTTAATAGTACAAAGCAATCATAGTGAACAGGAAGGATGAATTATGTAGTCTAAAAGTGCTTATTTAGCATTAAATTTTGTATATATTTCATTGTATTAAAATTACTATACTTTTTACAATAGCATTTTTTTTTATTTATGAGTTCCTTGACTGAGGAGATTAACTTCATCAGAACGGCAGAATAAAATTCAGTCTCATTGTTAGTCGGTTAGATATAGATGTAAGAAAAAAAAACCAGTTCTCTTTATGCTGTAGATTGATATTATTATTATTATTTTAAAATTCTACCTTTTAATAGTACAAAGCAATCATAGTGAACAGGAAGGATGAATTATGTAGTCTAAAAGTGCTTATTTAGCATTAAATTTTGTATATATTTAATTGTATTAAAATTACAATACTTTTTACAATAGCATTTTTTTTTATTTATGAGTTCCTTGACTGAGGAGATTAACTTCATCAGAACGGCAGAATAAAATTCAGTCTCATTGTTTGTCGGTTAGATATAGAAGTAAGAAAAAAAAACAGTTCTCTTTATGCTGTAGATTGATATTATTATTATTATTTTAAAATTCTACCTTTTAATAGTACAAAGCAATCATAGTGAACAGGAAGGATGAATTATGTAGTCTAAAAGTGCTTATTTAGCATTAAATTTTGTATATATTTCATTGTATTAAAATTACTATACTTTTTACAATAGCATTTTTTTTATTTATGAGTTCCTTGACGGAGGAGATTAACTTCTTCAGAACGGCAGAATAAAATTCAGTCTCATTGTTTGTCGGTTAGATATAGATGTAAGAAAAAAAAAACAGTTCTCTTTATGCTGTAGATTGATATTATTATTATTATTTTAAAATTCTACCTTTTAATAATATAAAGCAATCATAGTGAACAGGCAGGATGAATTATGTAGTCTAAAAGTGCTTATTTAGCATTAAATTTTGTATATATTTCATTGTATTAAAATTACAATACTTTTTACAATAGCATTTTTTTTATTTATGAGTTCCTTGACGGAGGAGATTAACTTCATCAGAACGGCAGAATAAAATTCAGTCTCATTGTTTGTCGGTTAGATATAGATGTAAGAAAAAAAAAAATGTGTCAGACAAAATAATTATTTACAATAAAACTTTTGAAAATATAAGGGCAGTTATTTTAACAGTATTACAGAGCTTTGACTGCAGGACTTTTTTTTCGTGTTATCTTCATCTGTTGTCGTTCTGGGTGGCTTTGTGAAACTAAGCTTACATGGGCACCAAAAAGACGAAACCGTCGGAGTATAGTTTTGGCTACACTAACTTCTACGACTTCTGTTATGTCATAAATCATAAGCACCGATTATTATGATCACCTGGTGCTTGAAGGAGGTAAATTATCTTTGAAGTACATGCATTAGCTTGATTAGCTTTCCGTAGTACGGTGAAATGGAGTTCTGTAAAATGTAGTGATAACTACCAACTACTAATTACAACTTCAGTAATTAGAAAGTAGTCATAATTATTAAATAGGTACGATCTAAGTGGCCCATAAATCCGATTTCTGGAGATATCCCTTCCGAATATTAAGAGATTCCTTTCGTCGGATTTGCTCATGGTCCAGGCTTCAGAGGCCTAGGTCAGAACTGGGCGGATCAGTGTCTTAAGACGTTCAGGACCAATCGCTTCGAACAAAATTTCCATCAGGGCCCAAGTATTATTTTTGTATATTTATTTCGGCTAACGTTTAAAAAAAAAAAAATAAATAAGTAAAGAAACTTTTAAAATGATGTACTTTTAGTGGATTAATTACAATTTAGTAAAATGTCAAATACGCCACGATAGCGGGCCCGCTGAAGGAAGTTTTCGGGCGGATTAAGTCTCATACGATGCCAGACTAGCAAACCTAACCGGCAATACGCCATGAGATCTCAAATCAATTCCAAGCGTATAGGACAAGGCCCGGAGTAGCGGGATCGAAAGAAAACCAAGCTATCTGCTGACGCATATGCCACGACACAGTTCCCGCAGAACACTTCACTGACGCGTATGCCACGACGCTGGGCCCGCGGAGCACATCTCTCTGACGCATATGCCACGACGCTGGGCCCCAACGTGATTTATATAGAGTGACTATTGATTTTTATAGAGTGACAATTTATACCTAAGCAATACTAACGGCCAACGAACTATTCTCAATGACTTTTTTTTTTTTAATGTTTTGACGTAAAGGGCTTCGATGTTCATTAGCGGGTCTATTTTAAATGGTAATTGAAACTAGAGAGTAAAGCATCAATAATTAGCGTAATCCGTTCGAAGGGAGGAATAAGGATGAACCCTAAGCCAAGCTACACCATCCGAATATGAATTTTAAATTGTTCCTCAAGAGCATTATCCTCTCAAAGCTTAAAGTCTTAATTAAACCGACTTTATTAATATTTTACAAGTCAATAAATATTGAACTAATCCCCTGTAGCTGCCTAGCTCTTTAGGAAGCCTGGGTTAACTTCGTTACATTTTTTAGGATAAACTGATAAATGCCTTTAGAGTCTAGGAGAATCTTTCATTACTTCAAGTAGCTCTTAGCCTTTGCTAAAATGAATGATAAATGAACGAGAAACCGATAAGGAAACTTTAATAAAATGATTTGAGAGGAGATCGTTGACCGTAGATGATGCAAGGTAGGGATTGTCGGGGTTCGGTCACTGCTATTTAATAAAACTACATTTTATCATAAAAATGGTTTTATTGTGCCGACGTTTCGGCTTGAACTTCAAGCCTTCATCAGGGCTGTAAAAAACAAGTAGGACGGATGTAATACTGAAATATACATATATATATGTATATGCCTAGATACACAAATACACATACATATACACATACATATATATATGGAAAAAGACAAAACATAAAATACTAGAACATAATATATAGAAGAACAATGTGCTCTAGAAGTGTTTGGATTATTAGGAAAACAGATATAAGAATAACAGATTACATATTAGATTAGATATAAGAATAACAATATGGGCTTACCGATGGGAAGATAGAGAACTATTCCTCACAAATGCGGGATCATTTCTGACAGTTAATACAGGGAAACATAGGAAGAAAGGAGTTGTTGAGGGGGGGGGGGTTCTGGACCACCCAATGGACAGAGAATATAGAAGATGAAAGAAAGAGCGGCGAATATGACTTTATGACCCCTTACTGTACTTCGCCGCTTTCGCCGCTCTTTCTTTCATCTTCTATATTCTCTGTCCATTGGGTGGTCCAGAACCCCCCCCCCTCACCAACTCCTTTCTTCCTATGTTTCCCTGTATTAACTGTCAGAAATGATCCCGCATTTGTGAGGAATAGTTCTCTATCTTCCCATCGGTAAGCCCATATTGTTATTCTTATATCTAATCTAATATGTAATCTGTTATTCTTATATCTGTTTTCCTAATAATCCAAACACTTCAAGAGCACATTGTTCTTCTATATATTATGTTCTAGTATTTTATGTTTTGTCTTTTTCCATATATATATGTATGTATATATGTATGTGTATTTGTGTATGTAGGCATATATATATATATATATATATATATATATATATATATATGTGTATATTTCAGTATTACATCCGTCCTACTTGTTTTTTACAGCCCTGATGAAGGCTTGAAGTTCAAGCCGAAACGTCGGCACAATAAAACCATTTTTATGATAAAATGTAGTTTTAATAAATAGCAGTGACCGAACCCCGACAATCCCTACCTTGTTTAATAAAATGAGTAGTAGGAAAAAATTTGCTTATCTTATTTTATCAATTGACTTTTCGCCTATTTCATAAAAATCATGGAAAAATGTAGGGTCAGTTTTGAGAGACATTTTCTGTAACATATCTGTTCTATATTCTATAATGATATCCCACAATATATTTATATGAGAAATTATACGTCAAGCCGCAGAATGTTTTATTGGCCATCTAATATACTAACTCACAAGCGGAGTATACAGCGATGGGGTCACCGATTTGGACCATTTTTTTTCTGGTGATTCTACATCGAAGAATAGTCGACAAGTATCCGAGCTCTGAAAGGGAGACATTGAATTTCAAAACGTCTGGTTACTTTTTCGCTTACAAATTTTTAATCTCTTCTAGACTTGGAAAAATCATTATTTTTTTTTCAATGATATTCACCACATTAGGGTTTCATGGGATGCTAAGTTTAAATCTGCTATTATTTTTGGCGTAAAAAAATGTACAATACTAGTTTACTTGAAAACGTAAGCATAGTTTTGAATTTATTAGACGATATATATATTATTGTTTAACGATTATATTTTTCCTTTAATCTACTCTTTAGAACAAATGAATTGGTGAAAGAATCATGTCGATATAATTTTCTAAACTCGATATAAAAAATAAACCACTTTCAACCTATTTTATTTTATTTCTCGGCTTCTAAGGCCTATTTTATTTTATTTCTCGGCTTCTACATCGGTATTTTTCGATGTAGAATCACCAGAAAAAAAATGGTCCAAATCGGTGACCCCATCGCTGTATACTCCCCTTGTCAGCCACCGATTTTAAATTTGAATAACCACCATGCTGAGTTATATATATCAACTAATGGCTAAGATATTATCATTTAGATGCTCGTTAATTGAGGCTAACTTAGTAATTTAGAAGGCAATGTGCTATTAAAAAGTAGTTAGTTTAATTAGCACCCTGCATATACATATACATATATATATATATATATATATATATATATAACTCTAGTGTAACAGTTTGAATGTTTATACTCCTCCAAAACGGCTTAACCGATTTTGATGAAATTTAATAGGCCTGAGAATAGGTTTATAACTAATTTTAATACCCCTAAGTGTTAAGAGTGGCTCACACCAAAAATTTGTTTTTCATTTTTTCGACAAGGGTTTCTATTTTTTTATTATGTGGCATTAAAAAATACATACAACCCAAAATTTTCACTCTTCTACCATCAACTCCTATTTTTTAATAGTGATATCAGTACTTTTTTATTTATAAAATTTAGTATTATTCATCACTAGCTGTTAACCAGTGTGCTATGCTACGCCCACTTTCTGCATCTAGAAAAGCAATAATAAATTAGGAACCATATAAGTAATGTTAAAATCTAATAACGAAAATCTGTTACTGTTCGGGTTCACAGATTCGAACCCATGACTTCCAAACTGTCCTAGGCGATTTTGGCCTAGCCTATGACACTCCCCATATCAAGACCTACCTGTGTGCCATGTTACGTCAAAATCAAAGGTTACACAATGCGGGATCATTGCTGCCAATGCCAAACGAACCACATCAATTTTTACAAATGTACTTTATGGGATGTGAGGACTCTGAAAGCGCACTCGCTAATCGCGTGGCTGCACGTTGGGGATACATTAATGTCAATTTACGGTTTTCCAGGTGCATCGTCAGTGCCGTGGACGATCTATTGAATTATACAAAAATACACTACATTTTCATGAAAAAGAAAGGTAGAAACTACTAAATGTGTACTATGAAAGATTGTTAGCGCGCACGACATCACCCTTGAGACCAATAATGCTGAGATTATACACCGGTTAGCTCCAAGTGGTTCCTGAGTGGAGTCTGGAATCTACTAAAACTCTAGGGTATATTCAAACCCCTCAGGTGCTCAATGGAATCAAGACAGCCTTGTCTAGTACTAGCGTTCTAGATTTAAACACATTAACGGGACATAATTTGTTTAATATATTTCTTCTATGTATGTATGTATGTATATATAGGTGAAGGTGTTGTACCTTTGACCACTTTGCAAACATGATTTTTTTCGGCTTGAATATTAAAGATAACTTCATTTTTTTATTTCATTGTAATTAGTATTCTATCGCTTATCATATATAATTTTTTCAAGGTTCTAGCTTTACATTTAGTATTTTTTATTAATTTTAAAAAAAATAATCGTTCAGTGGTCAAATATACAACATGTAGTTGTACCTTTGACCACCTAAAAACAACACAGAAGCGCAGAAAAAAAATTGTATTCAATAATATTGTAATTAATTTTAAGTTCAATAAATACAGAACAAGGATGTAGGAATAATAAAAAAGCTATTATTGATATTATGTTATGCATAATATACCGAAAAATCCAGTCCAATCGATAAACGTTTTAACTGTCAAGCAGATCCACTAGCAATAGTAGGGTATGGAAGTTTAGCCACAATGTCTTCGACGTCCATATCATTCAAATTTTCATCTTCTCTCGTAAACTTGTCACTTAAAGTTTGTTTTTTCAAATATTGGATCTTAAACATTAGACATTTAATACCATAGATATCTTACTAATTATGTAATAGTCTTTGTATTTCTATTTTTAAGAAGGAAATAATTTCCTTTTTCCAAATCATATTATTCAAATTGTTACTGGTCATCGACGTAACTCACAACATTTATAAGCCGAATCAATGCCACTTTCTCCTGAAGAAATTTCGGTGTCAGTATCAGAATCTGAACTGTCATTAGAATAATTTTCTTTTTATTTACACCTTTTTTTTAGGAAGGGGTTTATTTGTATGTGGTGTCTTACGTTTAGGGTGGTGCTTTCGTTTTTTTTTGTTTTGTTTTTTTTTCACCTTCAATAATTAGCTTTTCAGGAATATCTGTCAGGATACGAAGTTTCCCTTTAGGCTGGCCACTATTAGACATTTCTCTTGCCTCCCCTTTTCGATGAGGTCTTACAACTTCAAGTGGAACGATAAGGGGCGATAGTTCGAACTGCTACACTGAGAATTAATAAAGACAGTTTGAACTTATTTAATTTATTATTTTTTAAATTCTTTGTACAATTAAAGAAACCAATATTAATATTTTAATAAAAATTTGTAGCAGAAGAACATAAAAGTTAGTACTCAGGTGTGTTGTACCTTTGACCTGGTCAAAGGTACAACAACTAGTCGTGGTCAGAGGTACAACACCCTGGTAGTGTAAATTAAAATGCATGCTAAAAATTTTAGGGTTAAGATAAATCAA
Source organism: Gonocerus acuteangulatus (assembly GCA_946811695.1). Lineage (NCBI taxonomy): Eukaryota > Metazoa > Arthropoda > Insecta > Hemiptera > Coreidae > Gonocerus > Gonocerus acuteangulatus. The sequence goes on from OX328125.1 coordinate 31,065,783, forward strand.
TTTCAGAAGCTAGACCAAGACTTAATACAAAAAATATTACGAGGTAAAACATCATCAATAAATAACTTACATTTTTATGATAGAAATGGATAAGTATTTTTTGCAAGAGTCCTCTTTGACTTTAATAATCCAAAGTAGGTTACACAAGCCCATTAGTGAAGGAGCTAAACACTAATTACATCAAAATTTATAAAATTTTGCTACGTGCCGCGACAGCCCCGGTGGTCAAAGGTACAATACGGTCAGAGGTACAACACCTTCCCCTATATATATATATATATATATATATATATATACATATATATATATATATATATATATATATATATACATATATATATATATACATATATATATATATATATATATATATATATATATATATATATGTATATATATATATGTATGCATGGGCGTATATAGGAATTAATTTCGGGAGGGGCTGGGAAAATTTCGGGTGGGCTGAGACCATTTCCGGGGGATAGAATAATAACAATTTAGAAGAATAGTTTTAGGCAACTAAAACGCTGTTACACCTACAATAAACTTTTTTCTATGAACTAAGTGATGCTATTTAATAAGGTCCTTTCAGTGGTACAAGAAGACAACTGGGTGGTGGTCGCACATCATCCAAAGTCCCTATATATATATATATATATATATATATATATATATATATATATATATATGTATGTATGCATATTAGGATGGCCCTTATAAGTGGCCCCTAAAAGTTTACCTCCCACCCCCCTATCTTGTTCCTATCAACAGAATAACGATCTGTGCAAAATTTTAGCTAAATCGAACAACTCCGAGACGACCCGCAATGACCTTGAAATATTGACATTTTCGTCCGAAAGTAATTTTTTGAGATATTTTTTTTAAAGGTATTTTATGTTTTAATCACTTCTGAGCAGGTAAGCACTAGTATTGGAAATTAAATTAGTAGTTTTCTGGTTAATGTGGTATAAAAAGATAAACAATCAAGTCTGTTCCAGCTTCCTGAAAACAAACTCGTTTTCACGGGAAGAAAGGAGTATCGTTTCGTGTACCAGGAGCTGTAAGTCATGCTAGGTGGATGGCAAAGGCGATTTATGCATTCAAAATGTACCTGTTTCAAAATCAATTTTAGTTATCTCATAGCGAGAAAAATTCGTTTAGAAGAACATGTATTTTTTTGCGCGAATGTACGTTCGAGCCTGGTTTTAATCATCAGACCCAATTGAAGCACTATATCATGACTTTCTATTCAAGCATCAACTGATACATTATCAGGATATAGATCCAGAAATTAGTAAGGATGCTGCAAAAAAAAAATTCCAATCATCTCTGGTACTTCGTTCCCTAAACCGATGCTTCATCCTTATTTGATGACAACGTTCCAACAGCGGTTAAGGCAAATATAGCTCAAGTTATGCTAGAAGCAGAAAATGCTGAAGAAGAAAAAAAAAAAAAAAAAAAAAAAAAACTGTAGAGCAACGTTCTCCACCAAAATGATTTTTCTTCATTCAAAAAAATTGATTTTTATCTTATTGTTTTGCAGATCGTTGCCGGGGACCGGAAAAAATACCCAACTGCTATTAAATCCTTCCTCAGGAAAACATAATATTCAATATTTGTATTTTTTTATTGTTCACATTATGCCTTGTTCCTATAGAAATTTTTGTTTTAAATAAAAATGCGGTTGTCTTATACAAGTTGTGTGCATTATTAAAAATCTAATATTTTTTTAATTTTTTTCATGTTAACCCTGCAATTTTTAGAATTAAATTTTGAGACATATGATTCAGAATGATTTTTAAACGATTTCTGGGGTCACCTTGTTGTAACTACGTGATTTTTTTTGTTGAGAAAATGAATGAGATAGAACAGTATATCCCGTTTAAACGGAATTAATCGCTGCATATACTATGTTTCAATTTCAACCCGTTTGCGGGTCGCCTAGCAGTTGTCCGATTGCCCTGAAATTTTGCTGAGCTAGTGTATTTGTTAATTGGAACAGAAATGGGGAGTGGGTGCAGCAAAATTTTGACTTTCAAAAAAAATCCCTATATCTAAGGGCCACCCTAGTGTGCAATAGTAAAATTATCATATTTTTTAAATTTTTTCATGTTATTCCAAAAATATTTAGAGTCGACTTTTGAGATATTTGATTCATAATGATTTTAAACAATTTCTAGGGTCGCCTTGATGTAACTACGTTAATGTTTTTTGAGAAAATGATGGGGATAGAACAGTATATCCCTTTTTAACGGAATTAATCGCTGCGTATACTATGTTTCAATTTCAAACCGTTTGCGGGCCCCCTAGCAGTTGTCCGATTGCCCTGAAATTTTGCCCAGCTAGTTTTTTTGTTGATTGGAACAGAATTGGGGGGGGGGAGCAGCAACATTTTGACTTTAAAAATTTCCCTATAGCTAAGGGCCACCCTAATGTATATATTATCTAATTGAGATACAAATGTCAATGAGAAGTGAAACATGTCATTAGAATATTTCTTAATAAATATATTTTTCAAATTAATCTAGACTTTCCATTCACTAACGAGTGCTTCCTTTTAAAATAAAATACATGACGGAATGTGCCTAAAGCCGATAAAAAGAAAAAAGAGGAAGACAAGTCCCAAAAAACTCTTCTTTATTAAAGGACAAAATAAGTCTCTTCTCCTCGGGGAAAACTCACTGTTAATGAATATAAAATGATATATTCGAAAGGAAAAATAATTTAAAAAAGAAAATATAAATAAAAATAAGCGGTAAACCGACATTTTTATTTAATAATATAAAAATTAACAACTTTTGTACTCATCGAAGGAGGAATTATTTAACTAGAAATAGATCAGTTACACCATGGGTTATGGTTAAAATGTTTAAATAAAACTATATTTAAACAAGACAAAAATAGGAAATAATGGTGGTTCTAATACAAAATATGTACTATAATAAGTGTAAATCAGAAGTTAATTACTTGTATATACAGGGTATATCGCAATTAGGTGGCCAAGGGTGTGGAACTAGACAAATCATTTAGAGCAATGGTGCAAAAATCATTTTTCTATGTTCCAACAAACAACAAATGAATATTTTAAAATTAAATGAATAAAAAAAAAATTGAGAACGAAATTAAGTTAAATACTAGGTCATAACCCATTTGCCGCTCGTCCCGCACTGGTGTGGGCTCAGAAAGACAATCTTGTTCCAGAATTTTGGACCCTGAGTTTGGCGCACTCCTAACATAAAAAAACGCTTTCCCCACGCTGCTTCTGCATTGGTGTGGGCTGACAAAGACGCTATGTGTTTTTTTTTTGTTTTTTTAACTGGATTTTCGTACAACCTAGGGTCTTATTATTGTTATTACAGTACCTAACCCAGTTCAACACTAGACAGTTGACGTTGTGATCATCTGTAAAACGAAGTTAATACACAATATTTTCAGGAAATATATTGTTAGAGTCAAATGAGCAATACAAATGCTTAAGAAGTGCTTTATCTCAGATTATAATCTTGTCGGATGGATTACTAATCGTCCCCGCTCTACTCCCGCAATGGAGCAGGCTAATGAAGAGGCTGTGTTTTCATGTAAAACTGAACTTTTCTCCCTACTTAGGAGCTTTTTTCTAGCAGTTCTCCTACTTCACTAATATATAGCACATGATCTAAAACTTGCTCGTGTCTCCCCCAATAGGACTAAAATCATTGATGAGTAGAAGAACATGAGAAATACAGAATTATCTACGCCTGAGCGCCTGCACTACTCGCCAAATGAATACCGTTTGTCCCCCACAACGCCCGTGTATTGAATGCAGCCGTCAAATTGTTTTAAAAGAGGTAAAAAAAGTATGCGCATTTCTAATTAGTTTCTCCTGTTCGAGTCATCATCGATAAATAGGGGTCCATGATGTTTTTTTAATGTACCATGTAGTATAGGAAGTCCCTCTTTCCTTCTCAAGTCCGCCTTTTTTAGTTGAAGATTATACTTTGCTTTTTCCTTCTTCACAAATCACAAGTAGCTTCGTCTGAGTACTAACGTCGACAAAACCTTCGGAAATAAGACTACAAAATTTTAAACGCACCGTCAACCAATGGCCAGTCATGGGGATTCATTACTTCAATTGAAGTGGTCAGGGCAAAGTAATGCCAAGTAAAATTTTTAACAAAACGTAACTGTAGCTGCTATATGTTGGATATGGGTCTGTCAGTTGCAATGGTTAGGGGTAAAAAGATTAAGTAGCATACAGAGCTTGTAGTCATATTTTAGTAGCATTTGAATCATAGACTGATAGTCCCACATAATATATACTATATATTTGTCAAATACCACTCACTTACTCACTGACCTATCATCGCCCAGCCGAAGCCGCTCGACAGAAAATTTTGAAATTTTGCATGGACACTCCCTATATAACGTAGGCACTCACTCAGAAAGGATTTGTTGATATTAGAATTGTTAAGTATTTTTAGAGGGGTTTAAAGTTTGAGTTGGTTAGAGCATGCAAGCCTAGGCAGCAAGCGTTGCTAGGACAATAACAGAATAGCTGTTACCGTACATTATCTATTTCATAGTATTATTTTTAATTGAGGTTAATTTCCACTATGATGGCAGTCCTTGAATTACTAGAAATAAACTGTCACTCATAGAGTTTTAATGGCGTTTCTTTTCTCCCTGTTCCCGTCAGATAGGCTTGCCATATTTTTGGAGAGTTAAACCGAGACACATTGATATGGGATGGGCATACCAGGGGGGGGGGGGGGATAAAAACAGTACAAATTATAAGCAAAATGGTGAGTTTTAAGCCTAGAAAGTAACGGGAAGGGGGGATCCTGAACTGTTAGTCTAACCAAACCTTAAAAATAAGAACGGAACTTTTATTGCTACTTGATTTTCTTAAAAAAATCTCTCAGCCAAATAGTAGTGTCTGGCAGCTGGCAGCGCTGTGCAGGTAGTTCCAGCGTTTTACAGTTAGATTACTTCTCATATCTTTGACACTGTGAGCAGTAGTAAAAATGTTGATTGTAGAAAAGTAACCGATTTATAAAAGATTCTTATAAACATGAATTCATTACTTTTTACGTCTTACAGCCTTTTCCAGGACATTGATAAAACCGGGCGGGACACCGAAACAATTGCAAAATACCGGGACAGTCCCGGTCAAACCGTGATGTATGGTAAGCCTATCCTTAGAGTTTTGTAGGTGAGGCAATAATATCCGGAACCTTTGCACAGCCTCCTCGCCTACAACCTTGGTAATGCTCGCAAATATAATGGGTGTTTACAAATAACTTTTTGGAAACATAAACTTTTAAATTTTAACGCCCATTGAATAACATATAGTATGACGGGAACCGTGCTATAATAAACTGCACAAAATAGTATAGTAACATAATTTTAATGAAACATTATTTAACGCAATAAAATAACTACTTATCTGCCGTGAGGAAGCACGGGTATTCAGCTAGTCCAACATATCGTCGATACAAATGCAAACTAACGAATATGAAAAAATGCATCTTTCATTGTCCATCTTTAATAATTTCTGCTGGACTTATTTACGGCAAATTCTTCAATCTGCCTTCACTCTATTAAAGGGAAAGTATTCCACTATCAAAAGGTCAAATCTGCCGAATATTTGACTGTCCAAAAACAAGTTATGAATAAATACTTTTCCACTCTGAAAAGTGTCTTTATTTTGGACAGTCAAATATTCGGCAGATTTGACCTTTTGATAGTGGAATACTTTCCCTTTAATAGAGTGAAGTCAGATTGAAGAATTTGCCGTAAATAAGTCCAGCAGAAATTATTAAAGATGGACAATGAAAGATGCATTTTTTCATATTCGTTAGTTTGCATTTGTATCGACGATATAACAGCTACAGTTAATTTTTGTTAAAAATGTTGCTTGGCACTATTTGCCCTGACCTCTTTATTTATTTGTTATTATTTTTTTATATATTTATATATTTGAAATCTGTACAATTATAAAAGTACAAATATCAAGTATGTTGATATAAATATGTATGTACAAATTGACAAAAGTGAGAAAAATAAAATAAAATAAAAACAATACAAAAGGTGAAAGAAGCCAACCATTGTTGGCACTTTCAGAGCTGTCTAAACAAATATTTTAATGATTCCTATAAGATCAGAAAAGTAAATTATCTCGGGGCCACTGTCTCTTAAGCCGCCTGGGATGATTGTCTGGATGGGATTGGGAAGATAAGTATAGACCTTCAAGATTAGGATGGTGAGACAATGACCCCTTTAATTAACCTCTTATTAGTTACTTACTTTAATGCATATTGACCACATAGGGTTCCAATGTTCAGCACGATTCATATGCACGAAAGATTTTGCCGATTAAGTTTCTAGGCGATGCTTTGCTGATTGGATAATAAAATGGCCAATCATTTTCTTAACTTCCTGAAGGTTTAAGGTGATTGCTCAATTACTGTTGTGGCTTGAACGCGGCTTTTTCCTTGATTAGTTTCACTAACAAGACCTCTTTGACTTAAAGCTATCCATCTTGTCTATCGTAGAAGATACTGAATAGGCAGGACGTCAAATAAAAAAAACCGACGGTGCAGCTCCTTGCAGTTTTTTTTGAAAATAGACATATTTTTAAGTAAATAATCAAAAGGGTTTGGGCCCCGTCATTGTCATTCGTTGGATTATTATGCATTTGATAAAAATATGTCATTCTGAAGTAATTTTAAGATATTAATGAGTCTAGTTTTTGGAGTCAGAGTATTTTGTTTTATGAGCTAAGTTGTTAACGTCAACAAGGGTCTTCTAGGTTTTTGTACAAGGTTATGCCGGCAAGGTGTTCATATCTTCTTGTAGGTCGTTGTCTTTCATGCGGTCGAAGACAATAAAAATCTTCATCTGAGAGATTTTACAAAATACAAGTATACAAACGGAAAAAATGCTCGAACCAAAGAACGTCATACCAAGTGACAAACACTTTATGAACGAAGTTACCTAATCATAGTTATACATACACCGAATCCGCAAACTGGAATCATTACTCTCAGTTTAAATTACACACTGTCGAAAGTGCTCAAACACAGTATTCCAACTAAAATGTATAATATTTTTTTAGGACACATTTTCTTTGTTAGTATATTTTCTGTTTAAGGGTCAGGTTTATTGTATTGAAAAGTTAAAATCACAATATGTGAAAGTGCATTAAAGTCGTTTAATCTTTCTTATCCGTGACCCTTCATATGTAAAATATTTATAACTCTTCGATACGCTTAATGAAGAGCGACAGAATGAATATTGATGATAAGGAACAGCCCAGGGGATATGATAGCCTCAGTTCTATCCAATCAAATACATTTCCTTTCAATTGTTATTGATCGATATGATCTCAGTGTGTTATTTATAGGAAGATATATGTTATCAAATGAATGTGGGCAAAGCACAGGGAACAAATAAAATTTGTTTAACTGGTTTTATTTTTTCTTTGGTTTTGGTTGGCTTCGATTTGAAAGCTGAAGGGAGCCAATACACGGTTAGGAATATCTCAAGATTTGTACTTCGCAGTCCAAATCATGAGATATTCATCGCCGTGTATGATAAAGCCTTGAGGCTGGAACTGTACAGTCGAAGTATAATGAAAAAACGAAGGTAAGTAGATTAACCACCAAGTAGATTAACCGTACAGTCCTATGAGGTCTGGACTGTGCAGGCCAGGCACGACGTTTGTGGACAAGAAATATTTCCTTCACATAGTGTGGGTCTGCTTAAATGGACTGTGCAGACCCTGCTTTGAGGTTTATTAACTTACCATGCGTGTGCTAGGAGTGTACAGTCAAAACCCGAAGGCCAAAATGTGCAGTCCACGGCACACAGTGGTGCCGAGGGGATAAAAACCTCCAAAACCGAAGGTGTTCAATCCTGTTTGAACTAACATTTTTTGATGCCTAATTAGTTGTAGAATACTGCTCTAATATTTATTTTTAATTCTATTCATAGTTCTGATCACAAAACACCTTTTTGTTGGCATTTTCTTAGCGAGTAAAAATCTCACAGTTTTAAGGAAAAAGTAGGACAATATTTTAAACCACTTATTTTATTCCTAAAAATTAGTATTACCCAGGGAGAATTATGGATATATGTAGCTTTTAAAAGAATTTTCGTTTTTCCCAAAAAGGACCATCAAATTTGTGTATTTAGGTTGTGAAGGAAGATATCTGTATTGAAACTAAGTTACCCTTAGATTTTTTGGTGTAGAAAAAAAAAGCGGTACTTAGCTATCCTCTACACATAGATTTGCCTAAAAGTACATGTTTTGAAGTTGCTGTCCTATAAATTTCATCGGCGTACCCGGCCGTACGTGTGCACAGCCTAATAAAATATATTATTAGCTTATATTAGGAAAAACGAGCTTACCATTATTATTCTCTGCAGAAAGTTATTGAACAGTTTGTGATAGCAAGTAACATTAACAGTGAGATCCACCTAATCGCTCTTGTGAAATTGTCAAAATGTATCCTTTATAAGTGAAAATTTTAATAAAGTGGAATACTTCGATAACAGTTAGCAGTATTACATTGGTTGTTAATTTATTCAACTCAGCACTGGAAAATACATTTTGAAATATACATATCTCTACTAATTGAGTGAAATATGACTTTTTGAAATTGTATACTTGCTTTTTTTCACGGTTTTCGTAATATAAAACCCGTTTATCTTCCAAAATAATTATTCTATCGAATTGGGAGTGGTCTCATTCGACTCGTCACAAAAAAACAAAAAACAAAAAACAAAACATACTTCAGAAATGACACAAATAAAGCAGAATGATTCAAGTACCTACAGGTTTTTTCCCTCAAAATCGGACGTTTGGCACCACTGTGCGGAGTTGAGATTTGAACTGAACATATTTTGCCAACACAAGATTTTGTTGGGGCGAAGTACAACCACCGAATCAAAGTCTGGCTAATACAACGTTTTCGAGACTTGATCTTATTTAAGAGGAAGGTAATACAAATAAATTCAGGAAATACAATTATTAGAGTCTATATACTCGTGAGAATCATATATGTTTAGAAGAAATTTTTGAGGTACACTAGAAACAAAGCTATCTAATACAAGAGCTTAGGATCCGCCTTATCTCAGATTAAGGTCTTGGTGGCTCGAATGCACTCTGAAAACTTCGTCCGAGAAAATTGTGTCCGTAGACTGCATTAGCTTCCTGGACACGAGAAATAATCCAGTACAAGGTGTTTGGAGAGAGGGAAGAAAAGGAAGCCGAGGAGAAAAGAGGAGAGGTAGAGAAGCAAAGACCTGTTTAGGTCGGGGTCATTAAGGTAGGGCTTATCTCGTGACGATGTCCTCATGGTGTCAATATCTCCACTATCAGATAGTACCTTCTAAAGCTGTGGATAACCCGATAAAAGTGGATTCTTCTCACTTTTACTCTCCCTTCGGCGCTGTCATTTAGAGAGAACTGTCGATAACGCTTAGGGGGAAAATATCTGATAAGTTATCAAGCGATTTCAGTTCTTAATGGTAACCTTTAGGTGCTCCAACGTAATGGTCTGTTATTGATATTGAAGTTTTGCTACATCAAAATGATAAGATTATTTTCCAGATAAGTTCTTTTTCAATAATAAAGTAGGCAGAAGGTCAATAAATACAAGCCAAACTTACAATCAACACCTTCTATAGACTGAAACTATTTTCCTGCAATCGATTTAACGATTTTAAACAGCTGACTTCTCTGATTTTTTTAAGTCAAACATGAGAGTAGTTTTAGATCTTGAAGATGCGTCCAAAGTATGAAAAAGTAGTAGAATAATAAAGATTATTCGTAAATTTGGAAATTATGTATGGAACTTGTGCCAACTTTATTTATCCAATATTTTTCAGGCGGATGTTAAATATAAGAGATTTAACAAAATCAATTCTCTTTAAGGATTAAAAAAGATTGGGTCACTATAAAATATAAATATAAATAATTTATTTATGCATTCCCTATTTCCGTATAAATGACAGAATCGAAAATTGGATAGTAATCGGCCTTCTCTTTGTTGCAAGAGGTTTTGTGACGTTTAGTCATTGGCTCTTCGATCATAAAATATTGACTGCTCAGAGAAGAAGTAAATATGAAAACAGATAAATACTCTAAAACAAAATGATAATTTCATTAAAAAAGATGAATGCAATAAAATAAATCACATATAACAAACATACTTGTTAACAGGAAGCTTGTTAACATTTCATGGAGAATAAAGTGTAAAAGAAAAAAAAATATTTTTTTTTGGAATGATACGAAAGATGTTGCCAAATATGTTCAGCTCAGTTGGAAATGTCTTGAATCCTATAGCTTGAGTCAGAAAATCATTGATAAAGTGTTCATTTATTTTCCGGTCTGGAGGACCAAATGTTCATTCGTAGACTGTATATTAAAAATGTATTGTAACGTTGAAACATCAACTGGAAGCTCACACAGTTCATGACACAGGACATTTCCTGTTTTTCGCACATGAAACGCAGCCTACAATTTGAAGGTCCTGCTCCAGTCCTCCAGTATGTAATTCTAGATAATGCCGCCAATCTCTGGCAAAGAAGTAGATGTAGATCAACAAAGTAACGTAATAATATTGCCGTACAAACTTAAATTGATAATTATTATTATTAAATTTTAACGTCCATTTATTATTAACTATGAATTTTAGGACGGGTTATCTATAGGTTACCACCCTTTTCTAGCCAGGATAGGACTGATGCATTTACTGTTTTCTAAAGAAAAGTCACCAACCCCAGTGGGAATCGAACCCACGGCCCTTTGGCACGGAGTGATAAGTGCTCAAGCCTTAACGCTCACGGCCACCAGGCCTCCAGAATAAATTTATAAGATCTGAAGCCTGAAACGGAGACCTTACGTACCCCAGGAGAAATTAAACGAATGCGAACGACATTTCATCTGGAAAAGTCGTAAATAAATAAAGCTCCATGTGATTATTTTGGTTATGGCAAGTCCTCGGCATAAAATGGTCACTTTTTGAAATATACTTGCATAACATAAAATGGTTAAAAAGTATTTAGAAATATAACTTATTGTAAAGTATTGAAGAATAAAATATTCTACGTTTTATTTCTAACAAGAAAAATCGTTAAATGTACGAAATTAATACAGTGAACGATGATTAAAACAGAGGTTACAATTTCCTCTAGTGTTATATTTACAAACTGTTGGCAAAAACATCATATAATGTTTCTTGGAGAAAAGCAAACTCAATCTAACTAATTATTGAATACGTTTTAGGTAATTTTGAAATGCAATATACATATTAGATATCGATAATTGAGTTTTTTTCTAAATTAAATCAAATTTCTCCCTAAATTTAGCTTTAAGTAAATTGGACTTTTGACTTGACTAAACGATATGAAAATTTTAATGATAGCCTTGGTTCGTGTTGAGGTATCAATAGGTTTTCTCCTTATGGAAGCCGTTAGAGATGGGTAAACCATGAAGCAGACTGGAGTATGAATTTGCAAAAAGAAGGTTCTCTGTTGGTTATGATAATGATGCATTAAAAATACTTACATACCGTGACTGTTAAGTGGAAGGTGTATTTGCATACTGACTTCACTACCCGAGTTTATCGGATTTATATTTATTTAAATTAAATATGAATATCCTCCACTTCCTCATTAGTATTCATCCTTACTCATTATTTATTTTAAATACATTTTTCTTCCACTGTAAGGCTTTTAGGCTATTCAAATCCTGAAAAATATATATTTTTTTCAGGCCCCTATTCAGGCGTAAGGTTCAATTAGAAGGTTTAAGAGTGTATAAAAATATATGCAGTTTCTTTGGATAGATTTAAAAATGTATGGTGATTTTTGAATACTTACATAATACAGACTGAATATCAATAAATAATACAATTTTTTCCTTATTTTTTTTTTTTTTTTTTTATTTTTTTTTTTTATTTTTTTTTTTACGGCGCATCGACAAATCTTGGCCATTAGCGCCGGGCCTCCAGGGTGCAACCAGGAATTTTCTCAGCGAGCCCTGAGATGAGAAAATTCCTGTCGCCGGTGGGGATCGAACCCACCATCCCCCGCTTATGAATCCAGCGCGCTAGCCACTAGACCACGGGAGACCCCTTTTTTCCTTATTAGTGACTTTGTTAACATCGCTGGACCAATTTCATATTAACTGATCCCTCTTCCGCAGCACTAAAACCCATGGTTCTAACCGTCTTACCGAAGAAAGAAGAACTTTCTGGTGCAAAGATAAGGTCCAGGGTCTTACCAATAGCAACAGATGCTGTCGAAATGAAAATTAGTCCGTGCGCTATAATAGATATGCTAGACTAGACCAAGGGGAGACCCTTATTGTAGCATTGGCAAATAGCATTCCCCTAGCAAATTATTGAGTTCTTTAAACAGCAAAACAAGTCTATCTGGAGGGGGCTTAACTCTGGACCTAAATTGCTAATTTGCCAATGCCGGCCGTATTTTTTTGTTGTAATACACTATCATCTTTCTGAAGAAAGTGCTTAGTTACAGCGTTACGGACTATTTAATTGATTTTGTTGAGTGCGTTTTTATTTTTCTCTTTCAAATCTGAGCACTGCAGCCTTAAATACCACTTTTTTTTTTTTCTTTTTCTCCTATTGTTTCTGCAAGAGTGGATTGGTTGGAAGTATTCGTATATCGGGACCCGTAAAAACTTCCTCTTCCAAATAGGCATCTGATTGTTTTGGGAACTTGGAACCAATACGTCTATGGTTCCGGTTTTTTTATTACTAATTTCAGTTTAACAAAAGAAATTTTAATATTTATTTATTTTGAACATCATAAAATAAAATAATATATAAATGCTGCAGAATACTCTGCTTAAAAATTGTAACTTGTTATTTTAGTTTTATTCAGCGTCTTGAAGAGTTTACCAGTATTACTAGGCATTAAAATTGAGAAGAAGTTCTTTTAGTACTTTTTTTATGATGGTCTTTGCCGGGAATTTTGTGGGGTAGGCACTTGTGCTTAGTCGGAAAACTCAGGTTCAGACTTATTAGAACTATTTTACTACCAAAAATCATCTTTTTCTTTAAAATCATACTTGTTAGTTTTTCAATGTTATACTAAATGTTTCAATATAGAAATAAATTCCAAGACGTTGTATCAATTTAAACACATGTATTACTTGGAAGTGAACAATTTGAGCTCTTCAAAACAAACCAACAATAGGGATTTGTTTTGAAAACGCACTGAAATGACAATGCTTTTATATTTATAGTGGATTAGGACGCTTCGGACGCATTTATTTTTAATACTGAGGAATCGATACTGTCAACAGGTATACTCTTTTTTTAAAGAAGTATTAAATAATCTATGAATATAAGTCTTAGAGAGATAAACATAGAAAGTTTTATTTTGGGAATGAAGAACAGACATAATCGGAGTAGTGAATATAAATTGTAGAAGGTCATAAACATTTGGTTAAATTGCATAGGGGTTGAAAATACTATTTCTGCCCCAGTTTATTTTCTTTGTATATTGGAGTTAGAAGTGTCATTCCACAGACAGAATGAGTCCGGACATAAAAAGGGATTATTCCTTCTGTTTGGACGGTCAGGGTCTGATTGCTAGAGCAGCTAGAACAAACAATCTACAAACATTATCTCATGAATATCTTCAAGTCTATAAAGCAATGAATTATTTTAATTAAAGTAAAATATAAAATAAAAACTTTCTAGATGAATCTATTTTAATCGTTTACAAATGTTTTTTTTAAAGTAGTAAAAACTAGAAGATGGAGCGAGTCAAAGTTTACCAAAGCATTTTTCAAACTATTATTGAATACGAAGTCAAGGTATATTTCTGATTTGGCTGGGAGAAAAAAACTTCTGATCTTCAGGCACTAATTTATATTGGCCCATCGGCAGCCTTCTTTAGCTAAATAAATACACAATTATAAGTGAGACTAATTTTTATTATGTATTTTTATAGTTCAAGAAGGCTGTAAAAGTGCAGCCGAAACGTACAATATAGATTTCTGCTTCAATATCTGATGTTTTTTTTTTCTCCTAGCCGAAGCACAAACATACCTTGACTTCCCATCACCTCAACGGCTAACCATCTTTATCTCCTAGCCGAAGCACAAACATACCTTGACTTCCCATCACCTCAACGGCTAACCATCTTTATCTCCTAGCCGAATCACAAACATACCTTGACTTCCCATCACCTCAACGGCTAACCATCTTTATCTCCTAGCCGAATCACAAACATGCCTTGACTTCCCATCACCTCAACGGCTAACCATCTTTATCTCCTAGCCGAATCATAAACATTTCTTGACTTCCCATCACCTCAACGGCTAACCATCTTTATCTCCTAGCCGAATCATAAACATACCTTGACTTCCCATCACCTCAACGGCTAACCATCTTTATCTCCTAGCCGAATAACAAACATACCTTGACTTCCCATCACCTCAACGGCTAACCATCTTTATCTCCTAGCCGAATCACAAACATACCTTGACTTCCCATCACCTCAACGGCTAACCATCTTTATCTCCTAGCCGAATCACAAACATGCCTTGACTTCCCATCACCTCAACGGCTAACCATCTTTATCTCCTAGCCGAATCACAAACATACCTTGACTTCCCATCACCTCAACGGCTAACCATCTTTATCTCCTAGCCGAATCACAAACATACCTTGACTTCCCATCACCTCAACGGCTAACCATCTTTATCTCCTAGCCGAATCACAAACATACCTTGACTTCCCATCACCTCAACGGCAACCATCTTTATCTCCTAGCCGAATCACAAACATACCTTGACTTCCCATCACCTCAACGGCTAACCATCTTTATCTCCTAGCCGAATCACAAACATACCTTGACTTCCCATCACCTCAACGGCTAACCATCTTTATCTCCTAGCCGAATCACAAACATACCTTGACTTCCCATCACCTCAACGACTATCCATCTTTATCTCATTCTAATTGAATATTCAGCGAGTACCTATGTTAAATTAAGGTCTCAAAAAATAAATTTAAATGAAGAATAATTTGAGAACAATTTTGTTCTACTTATTGCACAATGCATTTACACGTAGTAAAATAAGATTAAAAAAAGTAAGAAATTTCAAGAAAGCAATACATCCGCCTCGCCTTATGTTACCGAAAGCTCGAAATTATAACTAAGTTCAAAAATTAATAGCCAATATACCTATTATTTATTTAAATTTTAACGTCCATTTATTATTAACTACGAATTTTACCGTATTAACATATATGCAATTAGGATCTTGTAACATGAAACTTACAAAAATATTATGTTCCGAAGGATGAAACAATTCCTAAATTTCCATAGGTATTTTTGAGCCTAGGACAAATTAGAGCCTAGGTATGGCCATTGAAAATGGGGCTGAGTCCCTGAAAATGTTTTGCACAAAATGAAATAATGAAATTTTGGACTTTTTTCATCCTTCATAACATAAATTTCCACCAACGAGCAGTTCCAACAAAATGAAATGTTTTCCACATTGATTGCAACTTTAATTACTTAAATGTCTGTGAAATGTGATGTATAATTTTCCCTAAACCTCCCAGAAACGAAATAAAAGTAAAATGTAAATCAACATTTTATAGAATAAAAAGCCATTTAATATATAAGAAACAAAAGAGGACTTACCTCTTTACACATAATGTAATGAAAAGGACGGAATAAAATATGTTCCAGGGGAAAAAAATCAAATTACAGGCTACTTATTAAAAATGAATTTTTTAAAGTATTTAATTAAGAAGGAGTTAAAAGAACAGCAAAAAAAGCAATTAGGTGCAAAAAGGCTTACATCCAGAGGAGAGTAAACATAAAAAATAATTTACTTCATCAGGCATTAATTTAAGAAGGAAATAAGATTGAATGAATAGGAACAGTAATAATGTAGGGAAGTTAATAAAAGGTAAGTACGAAGTAAAAGTACGTTGAAGAGTTTCGGGCTTTGATCACTGGCAGTTTACTTGGCAATCAAGAATGGAAGAGTTAAGTTTCTACTGCAATTGTTGGTCTTTATAGCACATTCTAAAAAAGAAAATTGCTTTTCTATGTTATGCTATTCATGGTGGTATCCACTCACTTTTTGATGAATATCTTAAAATAATAATGGCCCCTACAGAAGAAGTCCGACTCGCAGGAACTACATCATCATAGCGCGTTTCCGATCTTATCTCTAGTGCCATTAGTAGAGGAATGGAAGCAGTTATTGGTAGGTTTTGATCTTTCGAGAAAAATAAAATATAAAACTCTTAAAGAGAAAGAAGATTTAAGCACTGTCGGGAAACGGACAGTACCCTAAGCGGAAATGACTCCGCCCGCCTTCTCAACGTTCGCCTTAGGAAAACACTCATATTCCTACCTATTCATGACTGTAAATAATATCCCACTCAAATAAAGTGAAACACCTCAAAAATCGGTGTTTTTCAGTTATGACTATGAAAGACTTAGTAAATATCTCCTTATCAACCATCAAAACCTAGCTTCAGAGCTTGTACAACAGAGGGCACTTTTGTCACACATCCTGTCTTAATACTATTCCCCCTAAATATGCAAGAGTGACACATTTTCAGTTGTTGTTTATTTTGAGTTTTGTCATTTTAGAAATACTGTATGTACCTAGCTTCAGAGCTTGTACACCAGAGGGCACTTTTGTCACACATCCTGTCTTAATACTATTCCCCCTCAATAGGCAAGAGTGACACATTTTCAGTTGTTGTTTATTTTGAGTTTTGTCATTTTAGAAATACTGTATGTACCTAGCTTCAGAGCTTGTACAAAAGAGGGCACTTGTGTCACACATCCTGTCTTAATACTATTCCCCCTAAATAGGCAAGAGTGACACATTTTCAGTTGTTGTTTATTTTGAGTTTTGTCATTTTAGAAATACTGTATGTACCTAGCTTCAGAGCTTGTACACCAGAGGCCACTTTTGTCACACATCCTGTCTTAATACTATTCCCCCGCAATAGGCAAGAGTGACACATTTTCAGTTGTTGTTTATTTTGAGTTTTGTCATTTTAGAAATACTGTATGTACCTAGCTTCAGAGCTTGTACAACAGAGGGCACTTTTGTCACACATCCTGTCTTAATACTATTCCCCCTAAATAGGCAAGAGTGACACATTTTCAGTTGAGGTTTATTTTGAGTTTTGTCAGTTTAGAAATACTAGTGCGGTATGAATTATTATTTATGATAATGTTATTTTAAGCATTTGTTGTTTTCCCACCAAACATTATTATGAATACAATACATGATCTCGAAACATCATCCTCGAAGAACGTCAAAGAGACGCTCAAATGACGTTTAAATTGGCTTATTCAAGCTCCTTTCTGCTTCCAGCATCGTCAAACTTGACGCATGAGAAATTTTAATTTTTTTTTATATCAATAAAATTTTTCAACATCAGATCAAGTCATAAAACCCAATAGGCAGATATAATCTCGACGTGCAATTCCGAACCTATAAAATTCACTACCCTACCGTAGCAGGGAGACCGTTAGGAATTCATAGATTAGAAAATCGATCTTTTTCATGTAGATTAGGACTAGCGGTAGGCTGGTGGCTTGGATCGGCTCCAGTTGCGTCAGTTAGCCTTATCAGGGGATAGGTTCCTGCAATGTTTTTCAGGGGATGGCTAGATAACAGAAAACGGGAGAGAGAGAGAGAGAGTGAGTGAGAGAGAGAGAGAGAGAGAGAGAGAGAGAGAGAGAGAGAGAGAGAGAATGAAGGGGTTGCCATGTTAATTCCTGGCCAGCAGTGAGATATGAAGCCCAGTGCAAAAACCGACAGCCTTCTCATTTACTTCAAGGGCTACCTCTAACCGACGAGAAAAGAGATAGTTATTTCTACCGCTCCGGCTCACTTCTTCATTTCCACCTTTCTCTTTTTTTTATCATGCAGAATTAATTTTTTATAATTCCCCCTGCAAATTTCAGCAAATACTTTTAATTAATGAACCACTATTTCCACTTACATTCTTTAATTCAATTGATCCAAAAAAATTAACCCTTTTTAATCAAATAAAATTTATTTGATTGGAGATGTCATACTGGATTCATCTTTTTTTCTGAAGTAGCATAACAGATAGAGAAAATATTTCTACTAATAATTTCGTGGCTGCCAATGGCCATAGCTCACAAAAGGTAACCAACGGCGGGCTTGGCCGGCATCTAATTGAGTGACCGATCACGTGTTGCATTATAAAATGGTGGCAGCCTGTAGACAGCTCGGTCCTAATACCATCAGTTGTGGAGAAGCAGTAAAAAGTCCGATTCGCAGGAACTGCATCATCTTAGCGCGGTTCCATTCATATCCCTAGTGTCATTGTGTATACTTAGAATAGAAACAGTTATTACTTTGTTTAGCTCGTTCTAATGTAAACACATATTCCAAAGAAAAGCAAGATTGTCGGCAAGGCACGAGAAACTATTCTAAGCGAAAATTACTCTTTCCGCCGTCCCAAGTTTCTCTCTAAGAAGACTCTACTACGAATATGTTTCTAATTGACTTAACTTGCTTTACTAACATATCCATTTTAGTGTTAAATGCAATTAAAAACACTAAACTACTCATTTTACTGTTAAATGCAATTAAACAAAATAAAATTGTACAAGAAAATGAGAAAGTATTATTATGTTATTTTTTAATGTATTTGGCTTTATGACTTCCTACAGGTACAATATCTGTCATCTCTCCTAGGATGCATCTTGATTTATGAAGTGCAATAAAACCTACCTGAAGCCTGCCTAGTAGCTCGACCCGGGCAAATGTC
Source organism: Gonocerus acuteangulatus (assembly GCA_946811695.1). NCBI lineage: Eukaryota > Metazoa > Arthropoda > Insecta > Hemiptera > Coreidae > Gonocerus > Gonocerus acuteangulatus. The sequence continues at coordinate 31,084,595 of OX328125.1, forward strand.
TGACCCTACACAGAGTCTAAACATTCTCTTTCTGCAGGAACTGCGTCATTTTAAGACGTATCCATTCTTGTCATTTCGAAAGTTTAAAATAGAACTAATCTTTTTCTTTTTTTTATTATTTCATGAAAACTGTTAACACCCACAATTAAATTGCGGAAATTCCTCAATCTAAAGCAGGACTCTCAAAGTGAATTCAAAATACAAACACGCTTCTCAATTAATTGTCATGTTTTATTGAAAAAAATATTAATTGATTAAAAACTAAGGCAAACCGAGAAAAAAACAAATTAAGAAAAAAGGTAAACAGAGATAGAAAAAATCTCTTTCTCTTGGCAAGCTATATTTCTAACAATGAATTGTTTTTCTTATTTTACTTAATCTGTTTTATTGTCAAATACATTATCCAACTATAAGCAATAAAAAAAAAAAACAAGGAATAAAAACAGGCAAAAAGAACCGTTCGAATAAACGAAATCAATTACTTCAAAGTTTAAGCACTTATTTCTCCGATTGACATCGCATAACCAAAACATTCAGCAGAACCATTTTTGTAGAGCATTTAGTGAGCTTTCTAACGGTCATCTTCCGTTTCCAAGATTCTCAACCTTTTTCGAGATATTAAGGAAAGTATACAAAGTTACCAAAACTTTTTATGTCTGTTAATAAAATATTTTATTCTAACCCTTCCTAAACTCCAAACATAAAAAAAATTTCAACATATTAGTTTATGAATACATACTGAATCCCCAAACCAAAAACGGTATTCAAAAAATATTTTTCCAATTTTCTCGAAAACGGTTAAAGCTATCGCCTTGAAAAATCGTTTTCCTAGCCCAAGAAGCCTATAAAATGAGTACTTACAAGCTTATAAACTCAAAAACGTAAGCGTTACAATTTTTTTGCGCGAATTTCGGCCACAAACGCCATCTTCCAGTGGGCGGATTCTGCTGGTTAACGAACTTGACCTTTTAAATTGGACGACGGATTTTTGTACCAAATTTCATCACAATCGGACCATTAGGGAAGCCAGAAATGAGCGAACAGCGAAATATATATATATATGTATATATATATATATATATATATATATATATATATATATATATATATATATATATACACATTTGAACCACCGTTATTTTCGGTCTCTAGGGGTTCTGAAACGCGAAATTTTCTAGTCGGCACTTCCGAATTGTTTTATTGTATCAACCTTATAAGCGGGGTTCCTCCCTATGGGGGAGGGAGGAACCGCGCTAAAAACAAAATTACTGAAATTATATTTAAAGAATGATACTGGTGAGGCTCTAAACATACAGTAAATTAGAAAAAAAAAACACATATCTAATAATTATATGTATTATTTTCGACATGATAATGCTGTATGTTGGAGAAAAGAAAATATTCGAGGGCCAACATGTGTAAGGGATTTTTTATAGGTTGTTATTACGAGTCTGAGAATAGGCCATTCTAAACACTCTCAAGCAATAACAAGGCAAAACGAACCTATTGGAGAGAACGGGACTGCTTAAACATACCTCACGGATATCTACTTACTAAAACTGTAAAAAAAAAAAAAAAAAAAAAAAAAAAAAAAAAAAAAAAAAAAAAAAAAAAAAATTAAAAACAGAAATATGTAGAATAAAATGTAAAAATGGAAATTTTCAGGAATAAATGTACTAATTGTTATTATATACATAAGAAATGACGTCCCCAACCAAAATTTGATTGCTTAAATATTTGAATGTGTACCTATGTATAGATATCAACCCATTTATATGTATACGTACCTATAAAATATTAAATTTATAGCCTTTCCTAAAAGTGAAACATGTTCGAATCTACTTACTTATGTAGAATCTGTATTCTTTATACTATTTACACAAAACCGTAAAATGCAAAGCATTATCTAAGAATTGAACTCTGGGGAACAACCATAACTTCAAATTTTACAGAGAATACAGGCATTCCTATCCAAAGTCTTACGCAAAACGGTTCATGCCCCTTTCTACATTTCCAGTAAAACCCTTCATAACGACCTCAACATCCCTTTCGTTCAAGAACTGGCAAAATCCCGATTCCTAATCTTTCACTCCAAAATATCTGCCCATCCCAATCACAGAGCTCAATCCCTCTCTTCTCAATCCTAACCCGAAAACCCTCCTAGGAGGCTAAAGAGATCTTGGCCTCGTGATCAACTATGTAATTAAAGGACAAATAAAAGCTCTCAACTAAGAGTGGCAATATTGATTCGCTTCTTCCAAAGTCCTTGTTTAATTTTGTTTCATTATCGTAAGTAATTTATTATTTTATTTTTCTTAATTAGTTATATTATTCTTTTAATTTTGTTTTTGTTTTTCATCTATGTTTTTTTTTTAATTTTATTTTTACTTATTATGTATATATTATTATCATTACTTATTTCCTATTTTCATTATGTGTGGTCATAAATAAGCTTATGTATAAACTAATCACACATAACCAAGGTACTTAATTATTGTACAGATGTTAAATAAACATATTTAGACAAGAAAAATTATCTAAGAAATAAAGTCAGCAGTCTTCTTCTGACATAACGAACTAAATCGGCTTAAAGAAACAATATTTCGTAATTTACACGCCAGTCACACTGAAGTGCAGTTTGAAGTCAGATGCTTAATACTCATCATAAACTCGATGTTAAGAATTTTCGCTAATCTGAACAACGAACGCCCTAATTGGGCTCGGATCAGTGGGATGGATGGATGGATGGATTGGGCTTTAGGGCAAACAGCTTTCAGAGCATCATTGCCCGATCTCATTTATGTCACACTCACGTTTTTATTTTCTCGGAAAACATATACTTATGGTTTATAGTTATTATTTTCTTGCTTTATTTTTTATTTTAATTTTTTATTTATTTATTTTTTTTTTTACTAGTATAGAAACTTCTATTTGAATGAATCGTATTTCTTTAGATATTCACACATTTATATATATATACACACATGCACACATATACACATCCACACACATATATATATATACACATATATACACACACATATATATATATATATATATACATATATATATATATACACACATACATATATACATATACACGCATAAATACTTTTTAAATATAAGTAATAATTTTTTTTTTTTTTTTAATTATTCCTTATTCTTTTTTTTATTTATTCATTTACTTTTTGTATATATATACATTTTTTTTTTTTTTTTTTTTTTTTTTTATCATTGGGACTCTACTGTATGTATATTGTCGAACAGAATAAAAAGAGCAAATAAATTAAATTTATGTTCAATTTCTGAAACTATATTATATTCTCCGGGTAATCCTAACGGCCAACATTGTCTTTTGAAGCAAATTAGTTTCTTTTAACTCCTATATGTTTGAGAGTAGAGACAATTTAAAACAATGAAAATATATTTGGTTTCAAGATTCTTTTTAAATTACGTTTGTTTACTAAAATGACTTCATAAGCCCTAAATGAAGAGGGTCTTTATTGTAATGTGTTCCTGAGAACTTTTATAAGAAAAGTTTAGAAGACCAACTAAAGAAGAGCAGCACGCCATCCAAGAAAAGTATGGCGGAGTGGAAATTCATTATTTCTCTTTTTTCCCCATTCTTTCCTAACATTATTTTCATCGTTCAAATAATGTAGTTAATATTACATTACTCAGGAACTTCACTGAAGTTTACGAGCATTAAGTAATTTACAAAAGTGAGTTATTATTGCGAATTTTTAGGGTTCAATATTAAGCCTTCATCAGGGTATAGTAGTTATATTAATCTACCGGTTGAATCAATTGATTCATCTTTTGAATCGATAAGACTAGTTAAAAATTTAATTATAGAAAGCAAACCTTCTTTTGCCATGTCTAAATTACATCAACTACATGGCAGCGCAACTACTTTTGATAGTCACATATTAGAATTACTTAAATCCTAGTCATGCCAAAGAAAATATATTGTCTTATTGTTGTTATTATTTGAGTTTTATCTAATAAATTGGGGGCGAGGTTAGCTCAGTGGTAGAGCACTGGACTAATAAGTTGGAGGACCTGACTTCAAATCCCGAGCAAGCACTAAAGATGTTTTCTTCAGGTGCTTCGTTCATGGGTTTAATGCGGATTTTGATGAAATTTGGTACAAAAATCTTTCGCCTAATTTGAACGGTCAAGTTTGTTAAGCAGTAGAATTCGTCCACCGGAACATGGTTTTTGGGGAGAAATTTGCGCGGTGAAAATCGTAACTTTTACATCATATGCTTGCAAGTACTCGTTTTATAGGTTCCTTCGTGTAGATATGTTACGTATCCCAGGAAATGTCTAACCAAAATAATAATTGTTTTCCAAAAGACACTAGGGATAAGAACAGCTCCGCGCTAAGATAACGCAGTTCCTGTGAGTCGGATTTTTTATATTTCTCTGTTAAAGTGGTTATTAACTGCTCTAATATGTCGTTAAGCCTCACTAACCAGAGGTTCCTGTAACTGGTTCAACATTATCTTGTGACGTTTAGCGATAACGGTCGAAGACAGTCAGATATCTATTTGCTGAGCGGGACGTGGGAGGGGGGGAGTCAAAATTTATAGCAGATCGTCCGCTTTAACGAGGAAGCTGCCGTCTATTGATCTTCATGTAAATCGTCCTAGCGTGGGAGATGTTTGACCCTAACGGCCAGAGTGAAACCATTCCAGTCAATGAGTTGTTGCATTTGATCTGTTATAAATTTTTCTTATCCAACCGAATACGACTTAACAGGCCGATGATGTTCGTGCTTTATGGGAGTTATTCGTTAATCTAATTTTTAAGGACAGACTTCAAAATACAACCTTATCCGAAATAATGAGATGAACATAGCCATTGAGGTGATACAAAGACAAGGATTTGGTTAAATATAACGTCAGATTTTCAAAAAATCTATATTAAACCTTCAGCACGATCTTTCGGAATCTTCTTCAGCACCTAATGCCTAGGTGCGAGAGAAACACCATAACTTGCACCATAACTTCCGCCGCCTTGGCATTTTGTAATGGCGAAGGACCATTCGTTGCCAAGGACCATGGCGAAACTTTCACAATATAGATTTATCAGAAAATCTATCGTTTTCTCTTACCCAAATCCCATCTATTCCTTGTCTTCTTGTATGATATAGTTACTCCATAAAATCTAAAACAGAAAAAAAAAATAAGGAATATATTATCCTTCTCTTCATTTTGTGAGGGGCCACAAGCCGTATACAATTCGTATAATTTTTTCCATGCTTATTTTATTTATATAAACATAAAAAAAATATATAATGATAAGAGATTATATCCTAAATAGAAAATGATAACAGATTCACTTCATAAACAACTACTTTATAGTCCCAGGCGGCCCTACTCAGAGGAACTTAAGTTCTCAAAAAATGAACTTAATCTAAATTGCCAAAAAGATCCAAAGCACATTGCAGCCCATTCACTCTTAAATGTGTAGAGGTTGAAGAATTCTCTTCTCGCCTACTTCTTCCTTATTAATATTATTATAAGTCACCGCTAATGACTTTTGTAGAAGCGGTGTAAAACCATAAAATAAATAAATATTAGTATTATTTATTTAATTTACGAGGTGACTTGCTCTTTTTTGAAATTTAGTAAAAAATACTAATTTTCAAAATTATCAGTAACTTATAGTACTAAATACAACAAAAGTTTGAGGAGACCATACGACAAAAGTTAGTAGGTTTGTGTTAAGAATTAAGTTCTAAACATAATTTACAGCACTGCTATTTACACTATAGTTAATATATTTACATAACATATCACTAAAACTAACTACCATTATTTAATTATTTCTTAGGTCATGGAGGACGCTACATGTTGTGGTTTTTCATTGATGACCAAGTAAAATTGAGTAATAATTGCATAATGGATATTACGTAAGAAAAAAAAATTATTGTTAAAGCTCGCTTATAAATGCCTCGAGCATATTGGTTTTTTTTTTTTTTTTTTTTTTTTTTTTTTTTTTTTTTTTTTTTTTTTTATTGAATATTTACAATCTGTATACATATGTTTACATATAATACAATAAGTAAATATGTATCTCATAAACTAGCACAAGGAAGAATAGAGGGGAGAAGGCAGCCATTGCTGACACTCCCTGAGGAATTATAAATATTTCATTTATGTATTACAGCTGGTCCCTAGGCCACTTTCTTTTCAAGCGTCTCGGAGGATTGGAAGGGATCGCATCTGTGGAAAGGGAGTGGGCAAGGGGATTGGGATGAAAGGATAGCTTGGAATGAAAAGTGGAGAATCGGGTTTTAGCTAATTCAGCGACAAAGGGAATTTCGAGGTCTCGGTGGATGATATTATTGTTCACGTAGAAGGGAGCATTAAGGATCCGGCGAAGGACTTTGGACTGGAAGGTTTGGATTCGGTTTATGTTGGAAGGTTTTGCTGTACCCCATAGTTCAATGCCGTATGTCCAAATCGGTTTAATAATAGTTTTGTAGGTTGTTAGTTTGTTTTCAGTACTGAGTTTTGATTTGGGACCTATTAGTCGTCTAAGTAGGCCGTAGCGTCTGTTTAGTTCTTGTCGTTTTGTTTTTGTGTGCGTGTTCCAAGTAAGTCTCTTGTCGAGGTGGAAGCCTAGGTATCGAACAACATCGGATTTGGGAATGAGGGATTCGTTAAGGGTAACAGATGGGCACTCACTACGCCGCAGTGTGAATGTGACGTGCTTACATTTTTCGGCGTTGACTTTGATTCGCCACTTCTTTAGCCATTGCTCGATTTCTAAGAGATGATTCTGGAGCGCTTCTGAGGCTTGCTGCGGGTTGGCGGAACATGAAAGCACTGCAGTATCATCTGCAAAAGTTGTGATAATGGTACTGGGATTAGTGGGGATATCAGCGGTGAAGATGGAGTAGAGGAGAGGGGCTGGGATGCTGCCTTGGGGGACTCCAGCAGATACGTGGCGGGATGAGGAATTCGATGCATTGTATTGGACATGAAACAGGCGGGATGAAAGAAAGGATTTTAGGATTAAGTAGTAGGTGATGGGGAGAAAACGCTTGAGCTTGTAAAGGAGGCCCGGATGCCAGACTCGGTCAAAGGCCTGGGCTACATCTAGAAAGACTCCTGAACAGAAGTCCTTACGCTCAAGCGTTGAGGAAATTGTGTCTACAACTCGGAAAGCTTGTTGAGTGGTAGAGTGGAGTGATCGGAAGCCAAACTGATGAGTTGGAATGATACCAAAGGATTCAACTATAGGAAGGATTCGTTTGTACAGCAGTTTTTCAAGGATTTTAGAGAGGATGGGTAACAAACTGATTGGGCGGTAGGATGATGTTTCAGTAGCTGGTTTGTTTGGTTTAGGAATAAGGATTACAGAGGAGTGTTTCCAGGAGGAAGGGAAGTGAGTGGTTCGCAGTACACTGTTATATATAAGGATGAGGAACATGATGGCTTTATGGGGGAGGTGCCGAAGGATTTTAGCGGTGATAAGATCAGGACCAGGGGACTTATTGAGGGGTAGATGGTTAATGATGTATTTGACTTCCGATGGGTGAAAGGAAGGTGGAGGTAAGGACATCGGTAAGGGTTCGGAAAGATAAGTGATTACCTCTTCAGTATGGGAAGGGTTTAACTCTGGGTTCGGGGAAAAGGTTGCTTCTAGATGATTGGCAAAATGGGAAGCTTTTTCTTCGTCACTTCTGGCCCAAGTTCCATCTTCACGTCGGAGTGGGGAGGAGGTAGGTTGAAATTTAAGAATTCTTTTTGTGGCTTCCCACAGTGAGTGGTTACGGGGCGTTAAAGAAGAAAGATATTCTTCCAGTCGGTGATTGTCTAGTTTAGTCAGTTCGTTTTTTAGCTTTCTTGTTAGTCTATTGAAAATGGTTTTGTCTGCAGGAAGATGGGATCGTTGCCATTGTGTCCGGGCACGTCGCTTGGCTGAGAGGAGCAGTTGTATGTGATGAGGGATTGGAGTAGCTGTTGGTTGACGTTTGTGAGTTGGTTTGCTGGCAAGTCTAGCGCAGTCCTGGACTGATTTGGTGAAGAGGTCCGCAGCATCGTCAACATCTTGCGCTGTCTTCAACTTAACATTGAGGTCCAGAATACTGTCTAGGTTAGACTGGAACATAGCCCAGTCTACAGGTCCGGTGGTTAGAGATGGTTTAGTTTGAATAGGGATAGGAGATGCACTGAGTGACAAAAGGAGAGGGGAATGGTCAGAAGAGAGGTCTAAAAGGGGAGATACCGACGTGAAGATACCGTTCAAGCCAGAAGTAACGAAAAAATCTAGGATGTCCGGATTTTTGTGGGGATCGGAAGGCCAATGGGTTGGATGAGGTTGGGAAATGTAGGAATACTCACCATTGTACAGTACGTCGTTTAGCACTCGGCCTCTCGAGTTAGTAAGGCGACTTCCCCAGAGGAGATGCTTGGCATTAAAATCTCCCCCAGCGATAAAGTGAGTGCCAAGGGACTGGAATAAATTGGTAAAATCAGGGTGATACATCCGTTGGTTCGGAGAGCAATAGATGGACGCGATGACGAGCGGAAATCTTGGTAAAGAAATGGAGATGGAGGTTAATTGAGAAGAAGCAGTAGACTGATAGGAATGGGAATGATGGGATATCTTGTTCTTAACCAAGACCAGTGTACCACCACGGCCTCTGTCGTCAGGGTGATCTGTACGGTAAGTTTTGTATCCTGCTATGTTAAAGTAATGTTGAGTTCGTAGGTGTGTCTCTGTTATAAGTGCAATATCTATGTCACGGTCTGTAAGTAGCAGTTCTAGTTCTTGTCTTCGGGGTAACAGCCCGTTGGAATTCCAGAGGAGGATAAGGATAGGAGGTGTACTGGGTGGGATCATTTTTTAAGAAGTACTGGGATGCATTGCTCAATAAAGGAGGATAGGAGCTTAATAAGAGGATTGATTAAGTTTTCTAGTCTTGTGAAGAAGGAGTTGAATAGATTGGTGGGATCGAAGGTTTTGTTTGGTTCAGGTGAGTTATACGGGATGTCGCACGGGGTAGATTGTACAGGAGGTTCTTTAGGTTGCACAGGAAGTCGATGCTGAGGGACTTGAAAAGTAGGCGGGCTTTGACTAGAGGGACGCTGACGCTGCATGAGGGGTTGAGGGTTGGGGATAGTAACTGTGGGTTGAGGAGAGGATTGTAGGTTGAGGAGTTGTGGAAAATTTTGTTGAGATGTGGACGGTTGAAGAAGGTCAGAGAAGGTGACTCCTGACGAGATGAACCTGGTTGGAGGTAGATGTCTTGCAGAGTACTGTCCGCTTGTGGTGGGTTCGCCGCTAGTGGAGGGCTGAGGTAGGGTATCAGGTTGGGCTGCCTGCCGGTGTGCTGCGAATCGGTTTTGGAGAGTCTTCACGGCCTTGTAAACTTCACAGCCGCGGTAGTTTGCAGGGTGATTACCGCCGCAGTTGGAACATTTGGGTGGAAGTTCCTTGGGATGGGTGCAGTCCTTAGCGTCATGCTCTCCTGCGCATTTCACGCATTTAGATGTGTGTTCACAGTAGTTCGCTGTGTGTTTAAATTCAAGGCATTTGCGGCACTGCGGGATATCTCTTCTCTGCCTTGGCTCTTCAACTGAGATTCTCGTATGTAGGAGATATTTTTCTTTGAAGATTTCTTTACTCTTCGGTTCTTTAGTCAGATCAACAAAGAATAGTGGCATAGGTTGTTTTGTGGCTGGGTGTTTTGCATTATGCACATTTTTGACCTTGTATCCGAGCTCTTCGAGTTCCGATTTAATATCATCTGGAGGAGTGGTGTGGTGGAGATGACGTAAAACAACTCTGTAGGACTTGTCTTCCTTGAGCTGATAACAGTGGAAGTCGCTCTCCATGTCCCCGAGGTATTTTACTACTTTGCGGAAGGAGTCACTGGTGTGTGTATTTATTAGCGTGTCCTGGAATCGTGCTCGACAGGTGAACGAGTCTTTGCCTATTAAATTGGAGATTTTTTGGCAGAATTTTTTAAAGTCTGTGATGTTTCTTACAACAATAGGCGGTGGCTTCGGAACTAATGTTGATTGTGACGTATCCACTTTAGCGTTTGTGTCCATATTTAATTTTTTGGAAGGATTTCTTGGCTTTAGAAATGGAGCTTCTTTTGAGAGGGATGGGGTATCTATAAAAGTTGCTCGAGAAGATGTTGATGACGCGAGCGATGTCTGTGACATAGATCGCTTAATAAAGGTTTTTTTCTTTTGAGGTGAGTTTATGGGTGAATTCTCCTGAGAATGATGCCTTCTATTGTTTGATTTTCTTTTTCCTCCCATAATTGCTGTGATTGATTAGAAGGCCGAGGAAAAATAAAAAAAATAAAAAATAAAATAAATAAATAAAATAAGTCTCGGGGTGGAGATTCGAACCGCAGACCTCTGGATCGTGAGTCTCTCACTCATCCACTAGACCAGAGAGAGAGCTGGCAGTAGGTCCTGGGAAGCTTGTTGAAGGCCTGAGTATTTGGCCAGCTGAAGGGGCAGCAAGGAGGGGATGACTTGCCAATTCACGCAGCCCCCTACCTCTAGCCTAGCTAGGGCAAGGGACTAATAAAGTGAAAAGTAAGTTTTCTTTACTTACTATTTTCAGGCTTTCGGCTGGATATTTGTCTTTGAAACTTCACACACTGGTACTAGAGTGTTAAGTCTCTAACATCACGACTTTTCACAAGTATAACCGGGATATAACCACTCGAAATAATGATTTGAACAGGAGGGCTATAAAATGCTGCGTATCGGGCAATGGCTGCAACGCGACTCGAGCATATTGGTGAGCACCAAAATCCTACTGGTCACTAGACGAATTCAAACAGGGAAAAACAATTCATGTTTATATGAGCATTAGGTTCGGCCGAGCTATTAGGTGGTATTTTTAAAAACCACACACAATAAGATTTACGAAGAAAAAACACAAAAAACACCTAAAAAAACAAATCAATAAACAATGGAACTAATAGAGAAACTCGAATAAAGTGCCAAATTTTAAATCCTATTGTGGTTTCGCTCGTGAAAATATCCTGAAATATGTAGTAAATCTTCATTGATCTACGAGGAGAAAAAAGAGTATTTGCTCTATCTATTTTTCTATTATTGGTATCTATATTTTTGGCTATTCGTAGGTTCGTAGATTTGAATTCAACGACAGTATCTGTATAGATAGATGGAAAATTGAGAGATATAAATTTAGTACATAGGATTGGTTAAGATTGTGAGAAGGTTTTTACAAATTTCATTCATTAGACCTCAAAAGCACCTTCTGTTTTTCATTAATTATAAATTCTAAAGTTTATCAGAATTGGTCAGAACTAATTAACTGTTTTAGCAACGGTAGATTAATTGCTGGTATTCGGATTTATCCCATCGAAAGGGCATTGGATTAATTTAAGGTCAAAGTTAATTATGTTTTTTGATTATGTTACAGGATTTAATCAATGTACATAATTTCATGGAATAAACTATTAGTTGCTTTAAATTTAGTTCGAGGGGTCGAGAGTATTGATTTAGCTATGAATATTAAATTTTCTTTGCAGAATCCGATTTTGTTTAAGAACAATGCGGATATTGTGAATGATCCCCCAGAAAACAAACAACAGTCTTCCTAAAGAGTGGTTATTGAACTCATAACACTCTTTGAACCTCTCCTTGTAATTGATGGGCTCAGTGCCAAAGGTGACTAACCCACAATTAGAACATACTGAGAAAATTAATTTAGAAAATTAAGGTTAAAGTTTAGAAGACTTTTGAAAAAATTGGTGTTGGTGACAGAAACGATTTTTATTGGTCTTTATTCATTAGATACATAAAATTCTTATGAATATACTATAATAATAAAAAGTTTATAGTTAAGGTTGGTCAAGTCTGCCTCTCATAAGATTTAGCTTTGCAGTAAGTTCCAAAAAAAAACTAACAGAAGTCAGTACTAATCAATGAGGTGTAAAGGCTGGTTATTTCTATCAATTATAAAACTTAAAATTCTCTACCAGGAAAAGTGAATAACTCAAATTTGTTAAAAATGTGGGTTAGTCACCTTTGGCACTGAGCCCTTCAATTCGTACATAGTTGTCATTTTTGCTATCGTCAGGTCTTATATTGTGCACTCTTGATGATCTTAAATTCTGTAATCTTTATTTTTCCTCGCTAAATGACTGAAAATGTACAAAAAAAAAAAAAAAAAAAAAAAAAAAAAAAAAAAAAAAAAAAAAAAAAAAAAAAAAAAAAACTGATGTAATTGAAGGGGTCGGGGTAAAATAGTGCCAAGCAACATCTTTAACAAAACTTAACTGTAGCTACTATATGTTGGATATTATATGGGGCTGTCAGTTGAAATGGTTAGGGGAAACAGCATTAAGTAGCATATAGACCTTGTAGTCATATTTTAACCACCAGATACATCATATATACAGAGTCCATACATAATAGCCAACATATAGCAGCTACGGTTAGGTAAGTTTTGTTAAAAATGTTGCTTGGCACATTATTGACCCATCCCCTTCAATTCACATTAAAACATTCAGGGGAATTGATTTGATATTTTGAGAGAAAGAGTAAACCAAAGGTGAAAAATGCAACTTTTCAGTAGAAGAGATGTCAGAGAGATATTCTTACAGATTGAATATGGCTAAGGCACTAAATAACTCATTTGAGGGAATTGTTAGGGTGGGTTTACACTTGCTAGTTATTGCAGGATATTTATATCGGGTAGAAATTACGACTACTGAAAACCCATGTAAAATGTATGTCTGCAATAAATTGCTACCATGAGTAATTTATTGCAGACATACATTTTACATGGGTTTTCAGTAGTCGCAATTTCTCTCTGATATAAATATCCTGCAATAACTAGCAAGTGTAAACCCTCCCTTACTCGTCACTGCTACTAATTTTCATATTAAACAAATTAATCAGCCAGTTTATAAGAAATTGTTATACTATATTTTTATTTTATTTATTTATTGGAGCACCGCAACAGACTCTTACATTTCTCAAGAACAGTCATTAAGAGTTCAAATTAAAGTGTACAATAAAAAATAGATGGTGACAAACTATTTGAGTGTCTTAGGAAGTCATACAAAAATAGAGCGAATGAATTAAGTGGTTTTAAGATGAACATTGTGGAAATCAATACAATAGATAGTTAAAGTGGGAGTTTAATATAATAATTTATAAATAGAGGATAGGTTTTCAGGTGAATTAAAAAAAAAAAAAAAAAAAAAAAAAAAAAAAATCAGTCCCGTAACAGGCCACGAGGGCCCTGAGGGGCAGATACTATAGAGGTATCTGATTCATGACCATACGGCACACTAGGGAGATAGTGTGGTTAGTACTATGCTCCGGCCGCCTGATTTTCCCCTTGGCTGCTTCGACTGCTAGAGTCATTAGCACCCAAGGTACCCATTATTAAATTAATTAAAGCCTGGGTTGGCCTAGGGACGGTCAGGGAGGCCGAATTCAACCCTTGAGCGAAGACACTAGAAGAAAAAATCTTTAGTGCTTGCTCGGGATTTGAACTTAGGACCTCCAACTCATTAGTCCAGTGCTCTACCACTGAGCTAACCTCGCCCCTTTCAGGTGAATATTTCAGTTATTTTGAATCTTATGTGCATTTCTATATAGTATATGTACACGCAGAAATACGTAAGCACATAGGTAAAAACACATAGGTATATGTATATGTCTATATTTTTTTTTATTTGTTTCCTCCTTACAGTAACCCTTCAAGAAGGGGGTTTATATTTGTCTGCAAGTCTCATGCAATAAACAGCATATCATTTGTATTTGTTATTAACATTATTATCAAACATTATTCTTATTATTAACATTGTTATTAAAATTTTACCAATTAAAACTATACAAAATACAACAAATGGAGAAAAATGAAAAAAATAATAGAATATAAAAATAACGTAAAAACAAAAATAAGAATAATGAAGAATAAATGAATAATCAAAAAAACTTAAAATAGAAAAAATTAAATTATAGTACCACAACATAAAATGCTTACTACCACATTTTATTTGTAATAGGCATTCAATCTTCCCATGTAAAGCTACTCAGCAAATTCTCTTAATGCCATAATATGGGACATAAACAGAGTTTGTTCTGGTGACGGCCAGATTCCGTATTGTCTCATAATTGTCGTCTTTAGTTTTGACCGTTCCTTTATTAGTAGTCGGCAGTATATGTATAAATATATATATATATATATATATATATATATATATATATATATATAACATAATTTAGATTGTACGATACATGTTTTTTTTTGTCTTAAATATTGGAGTTGAGAATGTATGCATGAACTACCTTCTGTAAGAAGTTCTTGTAGGTCTTGTGGAATATTCAGTTAGTTACTTCTTTTAGATTCGGTGTGTGCCATAAAATACGGTTACATTGGTACAGTACATGGGCGTATATAAGGGGGGCTGAGGTGGCTGCAGCCCCTCCCCCCAAAAAATTTACTTATTTATTTATTTGATTTGATCGGTTAAAATTTCATAAAACTCTTAAAAATAGATTAAATAAGATCATTTAGCTCATAAAACATATTCTATTTTCGGTGTAATGGCGTTTAAGTTGGCTAAAACTCTTCCAAGAACTAAATTGTTAGTGCTCCCTACAACGAAATGGTCTCAGCCCCCCCCCCCGAAATTTTCCCAGCCCCTCCGAAATTATTTTCTATTTACGCCTATGGTACAGTGTGGTGGAATTGGTACAAACCTATATTGCTAGGATATTTTCATTTAACTGATTTCAAAGGGTCGAGCTTTGTCCGTTCGCTGTTCAAACAAATATATAAGCATATATAATAAGTATAGGTTTGTATACCAATATCACCACACTGTACTAACATGACCCCATTTTACGGTATATTATTAATTGTCAAAGTTATGTTAAAAATTTATGCGTAGCATGAAATTGTTAAAATAAATTAATAAGGTGAGTTTGGAAGTAAAATATCACAGCGATAATGACATCGAAATAAAAAGAAAAAAGGAGAACAGATCCCGCTATAAACAATTTGTCTGGAGAGAAAAATACAAATTCTATAAATATGCAAAAAACGTGAGAGAGAAAAATAAAAAAAGAGAGACAGGAAACTGGGAACACAACCCTCATTAGAGATAAAGTGTTCTCGGAGAAGGTCGAGTGGTAGAGTTGTCTTCTCAGTTGCTAGCATCAAGCTCAGGGACCGAGTTACAACCATGTTCCTCAAGTAGTCATTTTCTCTGATCTTCATAGTCATTTTACCCTTGTAGATTTTATTTTATACTTCAAACTATGAATGGAATGTTCACGGATGGTGTGTAAGTGTAATTTATTCTACACTTTTTATAGGTTCCTGCTGAAGGAAAGCCAATTTTTCATTTGAGTATTCAGCTGTTCCAGACATTCATCTAAACTATGATTTAAAGGACCCCGCCCTTTCCTAATGGAAAATGGCTTTCGGTCAAATTGAACGAAACTATGCTCGTTTGATAGAGAAAGTGTTTCTGAACAAAAGTCTCCATGGGCACAAAACCAAAAAGTTAAAACTTTTGGTACTTTTGGGAATCCGAAGTTTTCCATTTTTAATTTTTGCAAAATCTCTAGATTTCTGGTTGAAAGGTTTCCCAAGCCTTTTGGCCAGTAAAAAAAAATACGTATAAATTATTTTTCGAAAACCTTTCGAACGAAACCACATTTGACACTCCTACCCCCCCCCCCCCCCCCCCTCCACCCACGGGGATTGGGGGGAAGCTTTTTTTGCAATTATCGTCTATCCATTATCATTTGAAGATCTTTTCGAAGGCAATACACTGAAACCTTGCCTCACACCCTTACCCCACCCCCACCCCAACCCCAACCCCACCTCTAGCTCGTATGTTTCAAAAAAAGGCCATTTTTCGCAAAAAAAAAAAAGTGTTCTGTTAGCAGACTTTAACAATAGTAGCCCTGAAAAGGGCCGCTTTTTGTCTCTTAGACTACTGTCAAACTGTTTTGACTTTTAGTTTGATATCGATCAGCTGCATATAACGTATGATTCAGCAAGTAAGAAGTCGGATATTTGATGGTTTGATTATGACGAGCATATCCCAAGGGGTTGGGGGTGGGGTAAGGGTGTGAGACAAGGCTTCAGTGTATTGCTATCGAAAAGATCTTCAAATGATAATGGATACACGATAATTGCAAAAAAAAAGCTTCCTCCCCGCCCCCGTTGGTCAAATGTGGTTTCGTTCGAAAGGCCTTCGAAAAATAATTGATACGTATTTTTTAGCACTTTCCTCCGAAGGAAAGTAGCTATTGAGGTTGGACTCATGACGGAATTTTTGAAAAATTTCTTCAAATCTTTATCGATCCTACCTAGTAGACACCGAAAATGACCCCCGTTAAAATTTATATATATATCTATGTATATATATATATATATGCATATATATATATATATATATATATATATATATATATATATATATGTGTCTGTTAACTCGATAGCGGCCAGAGTTTGTTTTTTCGTCACGAAACTTGGTATAGAGCATTCAATTAGCAAACGATTGAACGAGTTCGTTAACCACCAAAATCGGTCCACCGGAAGGGGGGGTTTACCTCGAACCCAAAACACTAATTTGACCATTTCAGCCGTAATATTTGTTATATTTCAACAAAACTTGGTATTCGTAGTGGTAATATAGAGAGAAAAGTGAGATATAAAAATGAACTAAATCGGTTCATGAGGAGGGGGGGGTTTACTCCGGACCGACAATACCAATTCGCCACTACCAGCCGTGATTTTAGGTATATTTCGACGAAACTCGGTATTCATAGTGGTAATCTACAGGTAAATATGTGTTGTAAAAATAAACTAAATCGGTTCATTAGGAGGGGGGGGGTTTACTCCGGACCCAAATTACTAATATACTCATACTGGTCGTAATTTCTGCTGTATTGTAACGAAACGCGGTATACGTCGTGGGTAACTCATGAGAAAGAAGTGTTGTAAAAATGAGCTGAATCGGTCAATCGGAAAGGGGGGTTTACTTTGTAATATATTTCAGTAGAAAAGCCAGCCAGATATAGGTTCACAAAGGCGCCGCAAGGAGCGCTAGAGGGACTGTATCCGGTTCCTGCGTTAGATCAAAATACGATAATACGAGGTTTTTTGTATTTATTACGTAGTGTAGTAGGTACCATGTGTAAACATAAATCTGGAAGCAAATTAATAATTTATCAGTTACTCATTACGAAATTAAAAGAGAACTATTCATGTTTTTATTTTATTTATGTAGGATATTTTAAGCAAATTGTTCTGGAAAGCAGTATACACTACCCAAATTCTGAGGAAAGTGCTTAGTTATGCAGCTCCTGCGTGACGGACTATTTTTACTGCCAAATGGCTTGGGAAACAATTCAAACAGAGATCTCGAGATTTTGCAAAAATTAAAAATGCAAAACTTCGGATACCCAAAAGTACCGAAAGTTTTAACTTTCGGGTTTTGTGCCCATGGAGACTTTTGTTCAGAAAGACTTTCTCTATCCAATGGGCATAGTTTCGTTCAATTTGACCGAAAGCCATTTTCCATTAGGAAAGGGCGGGGTCCTTTTGGATGCGTTTGGAGTTAAGGAAGTATTAGGGTTTTTTTTTTTTTTTTTTTTTTTTTTTTTTTTTTTTTTTTTTTTTTTTTTTTTTTTTTTTTTATACAAACAACAGACAAGTTTCGGAATATTCGTATATTTTCTAAAATATTTCGAAAACGGTTAAATATATACATATTTATACAGTTAACCGGCACACGTATGAATAAAAATAATAATGACATTAGGGTCACTTTTACTTCGTTAACGCTAATATAAATTAATTTAAAATGCATGATTAAAATGTGATTCTATTGTCACCTAGTGATGACATGTTGATATTATTACTAATATAGCTATAAAAGTAATCAAGAACTTATTTATTTTGAAACAATATATTATTTATTTATTTACATTTTAACGTCCATTGTTATTAACTACTACTGGTTATCTATAGTCTACCAACATTTTCTAGCCAGGATAGGGCTGTTGCCTTTTCTTTTTTCAAAAGAAAAGCCACCACCCCAAGTGGGTATCGAACCCACGTCCTTTTGGAACGGAGTGTTAAGTGCTCACGCCTTAACAATCACGGCCACCGGGCCTCCTAAAATCAAAACAACAATATAAACTGTTATAATTTCATGAAATGACTATTACTACATTTTCTGACCTTGTGGACTATCCCTGCTTCTTTTAGCAATTTAAAAACGTTTTCTCGCTCTGGAATGTTACCGATAATTCGAAAAGATTCATTACTTTTTTTAATCTAAACACGCTTGCTTATACAAATTAAATAACCGAATACGTTAACTGTTAAAAATATTATATTTGACAACATACGCTTTTATTGAAAAATGAATTTGCGTTAACGAAGTAAAGAAGACCCTAACATTACAAAAATGAGAGGATCGATTTTAAAATAATAACAGAACAAAAAGATAAATAAAAAAATGAAGGAATTATCTAAATCTATTATCTAAATTTGAGTTTCTTAAAGTGATTGAAAATTGTGTAGATGTATGGACTACCTTCAGTCGGTAAGTCGCGAGGAATGTCTAAGTCACTACGCACTCTACAATCTGTCAGTATCTAATTGTCAAAGTCTCATTACAACTTGCACAGGTTGGTCTCTGCTTGTTTTCCATTAAGTAGGAATGTCTTAGATGGTTGTGTTTGAAGCCTAGTCAAAATCACTTCTTCTCGGTATTCATTTGACCAGGCTTTCGTAGTGCATTAAATTTCTCGCAATTTTGAGACTGATCTCAGTCGTCAGTATGTTAATGTCTTTTTGTCACTTGTTTTGCTGCTAAATCTTCTCTTGTGCTTTGTGGCGTGTCCTCATTTCCTGGTAGCCATAACATCGTGATCTGTTTTTTATTGTTTTGTAGAGTGCAAAGGTGGGAGAAAATTTTTGTTCTCTCAACCTTTACCTTAATATGACGTATTATTTTGCGTGATAAGTTATAATGAATGATGTTGTCTTTAGAAACTTGAATTATATTTTTCTCCAGAACTTGTTTTGAAGCTGTAAAACTTAAAATGGTGACGAAATGTAAAATCTGTGGCTGAGATAGCAAATTAGATGGCAATGTTTAATAAGGAGGCTAAGTTAAGATAATTGTTGATCTTTACTTGATGCTTTCTATAGAATATTTAGTTGGCGTTGTAAAAAAGAAAAATTATTAGAGGCTATTTCATTTTCCCGTTGCTTATTTATAAAATGAGATGTTTGATTGCATGGGTAATAAAAAAAATCTGTGGCTTGACTTATAATTTATTTTAATTTTCTTTCTGGACGTTTTTGATATTCAAAATGCCTGAGGGCCATAAAAAGGTTCCTCATATCCCTTCCTGGTGAGTTAGTCCACTTATATACAGCAGCACAGTTGTGTAGTGGTAGTTGCCCTTAGTGGCCATTATTACATAAAATTATTTAAATAACGCGGATTATTAAATATTGTTTTCACCCATTCTGTTTTAAGCGGGACTAGAACACATAAGGGGCGTAAAATAATTAAATTTGTATATTTAGGTATATATGACAGATTTTGTTTTTTTATATAAGGTTATATGGATTCCAGCATTTAAATTGTACCGCTGAATGGATTTTAATGACCTATAGGTCAAATTAAATATTTCTGTCGGAGACTCAGCTCTGACAGCCTATCTCTACGATTTCTATTTTGCTCTGCGGCACAATTAAAAACTTTTAGCCTTTTAAAAAGGGTTTGTTCAGAAACTCACTTAACACATATATTTTTTATCACACAGTATTTACATTTAAATATTTAAACGCGTTCTCTATTTCATATAAAACGTTTTACCGCTTAAAATAAGTTTCATGTTCCCCATTCCCACTGACATTTATTTATCTATAAAATAGAATAGGCATTTTGCATACGAAATTCATAATTATTCAACAGTATATTTAGAGATACATGATAGCTATATCCCACACTACATATATACACATTACCCTGGTGCATATACTGATATTAATGATGTACTCTGCTAAGGGTGCGTTGATAAAACCTTGTAGTCGTTTTTCTTCTTGTATATATCCAGTAATCCCGATTATTCAAACCCTCATAACGCAACCTGTCGAAAATGTCCCGAAAATGTAGGTCGTTCAAATTTGCACACACACATATATATATATATATATAACAAAGTTGTGTTTAAGCTTAAAGGTGCTTATAGGAAATTCGGTTCTAAGCAAACTATTTCCTATCAACATAGGTCCTAGCTTTCTGGAGGCTCTGGAGCTTAAATTTTGCTAAGATCGCGTTTTTCAGACTCCAAATCCTGGTAGCTTCTCAACATTTGGTACTATAGTAGCGATGCCGCAACATTATTTCGGCGTTTTGTCCCAGCGCCTTAACTAAGTTCTTTTTTTTTTTTATATATATATACAGGGTGTCCCGTAAATGTCTAGTCATATTGTGAGGGGTGATAGAGGATCCTTAGGGGAACAATAAATGTTCTATGACAATTTCCCGAATTCTCGCCCATAAGGGAGAAAACGTCGTTTTATTGTTTTATCGAGACAAACATGGTTTTTAGAAACATAATCGTTGTAGCTCCGTCCCAGGTGGTACTACTAGAAAGGGAGTGAAACCAATCGAAAGCTGAGTAAATTTACTATAAGACTAGTTGGGAGTAAACGTAAAAATGAATGAATGTAAGTATGTATATCTTACAAAAAGAAGGCAATTCTAAATTTCCTAACATTTTATTGATATTTCTTTCCAGCGTTACTCCTCAATGGGCAGGATCTGAGATTTCCGGGTTTCAGAAAAACTTCCTCATTTAACCAGCTTTCCATTCATGTATCACAACCCTGTGTTATTGAAGAATTTGAACGGTTTAAGTACAAAAGTTTAAAAAAAAAATATGGATCTGTGAAAAGAAAATTATATTTTTTTCTTCAGTTTATTCAAAAAGCTGAAGGGAAATATTTATTTTTATAAATGTTTACATAAATATTAAGTAAATATTTACTTAAAACAATAAAAAAAATTACTTCCACGAATATAAAAAAAATTCCTAAAACAGTAAATAAATAAAATACACATTTATTTTGAATTTGTTAATTCAGGTAACTAATACTGGGTCCAGGAGGCGGCCATTAAGGAACCCCAACCATACATTAACCTCAAAAATTATTATTTTTACCTAGATCACGCATTTGAACACATTTTTACAGGTACTTATATTTAGAAAACAAATGCTTTACCTTAAATTAATACTGATGGCTACGCTTGTGAAACTCACTGGGATTCTGAGCCCATGCGTTTTTGTTGTGGTAATTAAAAACTCTATCCCTCATAAATAATATGTACATAGTCCTGTAAAAATGTGTTCAAATGCGTGATATAGGTAAAAATAGTAATTTTTGAGGTTAATGTATGGTTGGGGTTCCTTAATGGCCGCCTCCTGGACCCAGTATTAGTTACCCGAATTAATAAATTCAAAATAAATGTGTATTTTATTTATTTACTGTTTTAAGATTCTTTTTTTATATCCGTGGAAGTAATTTTTTTTATTTTTTTAAGTAAATATTTACTTAATATTTATGTAAACATTTATAAAAAAAATATTTCCCTTCAGCTTTTTGAATAAATTGAAGAAAAAAATAAAATGTTCTTTTCACAGACCATGTTTTTTTTTTAAAAACTTTTGTTCTTAAATCGGTCAAATACTTCAATAACACAGGGTTGTGATACATGAATGGAAAGCTGGTTAAATGAGGAAGTTTTTCTGAAACCCGGAAATCTCAGATCCTGCTTATTGAGGAGTAACGCTGGAAAGAAATATCAATAAAATGTAAGGAAATTTAGAATTGCCTTCTTTTGGTAAGATATACATACTTATATTCATTCATTTTTACGTTTACTCTCAACTAGTCTTATAGTAAATTTACTCAGCTTTCGATTGGTTTCACACCCTTTTTAGTAGTACCACCTGGGACGGAGCTACAACGATTATTCTTCTAAAAAGTACGTTTGTCTCGAAAACACAATAAAACGACGTTTTCTCCCTTATGGGCGAGAATTCGGGAAATTGTCATAGAACATTTTTTGTTCGCCTAAGGGTCCGCTATCACCCCTCACAATATGACTAGACATTTACGGGACACCCTGTATATATAATTTATTTATGAGCACCCCGCATTGACATCGTTTCTTCCAGGTACACATATAAAATGGAATTACATAACAATGATTCATAAGTGATGATTCATAATGATAGTGAGGTCAGTACTATGCCCCGGCCGCCTGATTTTCCTCTTTGCTGGCTAGGGTGATTAGCACCAAGGGACCCATTAATAAATTGATTAAAGGGTGAGTTGGCTAAGGGACGGACAGGGAGACCGAATCCAACCCATGAACGAAGACACTAGAAGATAAAAATCTTTAGTGCTTGCTCGGGATTTGAGCTCAAGTCCTCCGGCATATTAGGCCAGTGCTCTACCACTGAGCTAACCTCGCCCCCAATAGTATTGAGAAACTCGCTTAAAATACAGTACACTGCTAAGAATAGTAGTTACGTATTCTTCTTTCTCGCTATGACTTCACAAAATCCTTATGTTTATATACAGCTCAATAACTAGAGAAGTTCCTACTCTACCCCACAAGTCCCTTTTGACAATTCACAAAAACGTTTCCTTCAACCCTATACTTCTGAGGTCTACGAAGAATTTCTGTGTCTCCAAGTTTACCAAACATATCTCAAACATTTTTTTTGTTTAAGGCAGAAGGACAATGAATAAAACTAAAGATTAACACAATCACCAATTTATTAAAATAGCTCTACATGTTTAGCATCATCTGATGCCTCTTCATTAGCCTAAAAACTGAATACAGCCAAATATAACTTAAACGAACCTTCCACTACAATGGCCGTTTAATAAATTAAAATCATCTCTGTAGTATTGTAGCAGGAAAAGACTAATAGAAAGCATGGTTGCTAGGGACATGCCTGAGAGAGCAGTATCTAGGAACCAGCTGTTCTAATTAAACTATTCTACACATTTTACAATAACCTCAGTCTTGTCTCTTCTTCTCTCGTTAGTGCCTCTATAAAAACAGGCACAATTTACTCGGCCATACTCTGGACTGTTCGCGGTAGGGTAAACCTGAAGGAGATTGTCCTCAACACCGATTTTCTTCAAACTTTGCACTATAACGTATTTTGATGCACTAAACACGAATCCGTTGAAAAAAATTGCTGTTCTCAATCAGGAAAGAAGTTATTTAAAAAAAAAATTCACTGTTATGAAGGTTAGGGAAGACTGCCTTGGACGACTTTTGGGCCATAGAATTCTTTTCATTTCTGCGAGTTGGATTGACTAGGGGTTTTGATGTTTTCTTGAGCGAGCGGAGCGTAGCGGAGCGAGCGGAAACGCATAGCACGTATGCCCAAAAGCGACAGTTTACGACCAAGTCAGCTACCACAAGGTGAGTCTAAATTTCAATTACACTTCGTCATTAAGGACTATTGCGCAGGCGCGTGTTTACATATAAGCTGTTTACCCCGTCTTTTATAACCTCCATAACAGTGAACTTTAGTGCTTAATAACTTCTTTCCTAGTTGCGAGCAACTTTTTTTTCAACGGATTCGTGTTTAGTGCATCAAAATACGTTATAATGCAAATTTTGAAGAAAATTTGGTCGTTTGTAACCCGCTAACAGCACCTTTGGTCGTTTGTAACCCGCTAACAGTGAACTTTTTTTTTAAATAACTTCTTTCCTGATTGAGAACAGCAATTTTTTTCAACGGATTCGTGTTTAGTGCATCAAAATACGTTATAGTGCAAAGTTTGGAGAAAATCGGTGTTGAGGACAATCTCCTTCAGGTTTACCCGCGGTAGCTACCCTTAGCAAACGCAGCAGCCTCGAAGAAGAACGGCGTTCTACACATGATTCGGGAAACCAGCTCATAAAACTACAAG
This sequence comes from Gonocerus acuteangulatus, assembly GCA_946811695.1. Lineage (NCBI taxonomy): Eukaryota > Metazoa > Arthropoda > Insecta > Hemiptera > Coreidae > Gonocerus > Gonocerus acuteangulatus. Next base: position 31,108,616 of record OX328125.1, read on the forward strand.
TAACCTTCTCAATTTTTGGACAATTGAATATTTTTATTTTCACTTCCGCTCATAGCAATTTTTGTAAATTTAATTATCTACAGTCCCAACGGCCATAGGCACGTTGAATGCTCCGGTTCCCGAAGTTAAGCAACGTCGGGCATGGTCAGTGCCTGAATGGGTGACTGACCACGTGCTATTGGTATTATAAAAGGGTGGCAACCTGTAGATAGCCTGGCGTTAATAGCCCAATAGTTGATACGCCGCTAAACACGAAAAAAAACTTATGTACAGTTTGCGTTCTACTACTTACTAATTTTTTGTTTAATTTAATTAATTTAATTTCTGAGCACGCAAATACTTGTTGGGACCTTCTGTCGTAAATAACCCACACAAGAGCACATTACCCAACAGTATCAATCCAAAGATGCAAAACATGTAGAGCCATTTTGATAAATTTACGATGATGTAAAATTAGAATTTAGAGACACTATTCTCCTCTCGAAAACAGAAATACTTCATAATGATCTGCTTGGCACTCTACAATGATCAGTTCACACTCTACAATCCAGATCACGTCCGTCAGTTCCTCTATGGGTTTACGATCCATGGAGGTACAATTCACAACAATCATGATGACTTACAGTATGTAAGAAGAGATAAGCTTTCGTGGCTTGACACTGCAATATGTCGAATAATGTGTATATCGCACCTCAAAAGTGAGGATTACCAAATGTTGGAAAAATGCCTGTCATCACTAAAGTAATGAAGTGTCATTTCATCTCGGACCAAAAGAACATCATGCTCAGAATCTGGGTTCATACTTCAGGCATTAATGGCTGCCAAACCTGGGATCTCACGGAAGAGCTTGATTCCAATTTAATACTTTGCTAACAGAATCACTCACTCGACAAGACGAAGTAATTTTATCCAGGCTTCGGATATGCCACGCCCAACTTACCCACTTATACTCACTGGACAGAAAAGAAAGACCAACTTGTAGACTATAAAAATAACATTAACTGTAAAACATATCCTGACGGACTGTAGACAACGCAGCAACTTAACGATTCCTCACGAGTTACATGACTTACTGACAGAAGGTAGTCCGTACATTCAAACACTTATAACACATTTGAATATACACACATTTACTCGAAAGTATAACTATATGTCCTTTTTAATGGAAATATTTTATTCTATTTTATTTTTATTGTATAGGTATATATTTTTAGCGCGGTTACTCCCTACCTCCATAGGGAGAACCCGCTTATGAGGTTGACCTCACGACGCAATCCGGAAGTGCCGACAAAAAACTTTCACGTTTCAGACCCTATAGATCACGCACGAAAATATAGGTGGCCCAAATTTATATATATATATATATATATATATATATATATATATATATATATATATATATATATATATATATATTATATATATATATATATATATATATATATATATGCTTGTCTGTTCGCGCTCTAGCAAGCTCAAAAATGGTCCGATTTTAACGAAATTTGGTACAAAAATTTCACGCCTAATTTGAAAGGTCAAGTTCGTTAACCAGCAGAATCCGCTTACTAAAAAATAGTGTTTGGGGCGAAATTCGCGTGAAAAAAATCGTAACGCTTACGTTTTTGAGTTCATATGCTTGCGGGTACTTGTTTTATAAGTTTCTTAACATAAGAAAACGAATGAAACCATTTTTAAGGCGATATCTGTAACCATTCCTGAGAAAAGTGGAATCAATGTTTTTGTATGTCACTATATTTTTATGAGTACTTAGAATCGCGGGATTCAATTGAAATATTTTCTACAACTTGGAAATTAATCCCAACTAAGATGTTTATATGTTGGCTATATTTGGAGTTAAGGAAGTATGCGAAAAAAATTATTTTATTAATAGACATGAAAAGTTTTCGGATCTTCATACATTTTTCGTAAATATCTCCATAACGGTTGCGAAATCGTGCTAAGTGGAAGGTGACCATTCGAATGCTTACTAAATTCTCTACAAAAAAGTTTCTGAAGTAATATTCGATGGGGCAACGTCAATCAGAGATATAAGCGCTTAAAACTTAAAAAGTGTTTGTTTTGAAAGGGTTTTTCCTGTGATTTGTGATGCTAATCTATTCCATTTCTTCGAGATGTACGTAACCGCGCTAAGATGACTCAGTTCCTGCAAGTCGGACTTTTTTTTAATACTTTTTGTTACCTTCGTTACTTTTATAACTAACTGACTATCACTTGACTACCAACTGACTGATCGCCTCTGTCGTGAAACTCAGCATAAATAAATAAAAAATAAAATAAAATAATACTAAGGTAAAACTCATAAAATTTAAGGTTTTCAAAAAAATAGGAGCAATATTGAAGTTAAAATATTAAGAGATTTTATTTTAGGCATTCCACATCAAAACTAGAATAAATTTTATGTTACAACATAACGAAGCAGTTTGGATTTTTTTTTTCTATTTCTCCGCCGATTGGATATGTAATGTAATTACAAGAGTTAGTTTGGTAAGACTGGCTTTATAAGTTGTAGTACTGGCTGGTATTATTGGAAGAACCCTAAGGCAGAAGGAGCAATGGGATAGAGGCATTCGCTCCCCCAAATTTCCAATATAGATTTTATTAGCGTCGGTCGGCAGCCCTCTTCCTCTGCTACCCTTGTCGTTGGCAATACTCTCACCTCCTACCAGGGCTTCAGGAGTAAAAGGATAGAGATCATTTAAAAACTAGAAGATACTCATGAGGAACATATGCTAACAGAGGTTAGTTCAATTAATAACTACAAAAAAAGTTTTGTAATTAAAAAAAAAATCAACAGATAACTATGTTAATATTGTTCTTAAGTGTTTGTAACATCTTGAAGGATTGTAGCTATTGCAGTTGCTCAAATAAAAGAATGTTTAAACTATTTCTTCAAATGTTCAATCCTACCTACCAGATAACAAATATGATCCCCGTTAAAATGTGTATATATATATATATATATATATATATATATATATACATACATATATATATATATATATATATATATATATATATATATATATATATATAAATATACATTCTTTTTTCAATTCTTTAGAAGCTTGGGGTCGGTAAAGCGTTCCATTAGTTTTCTTCTTATTTATTTATCATTTACGCCACGAAATGTCGACAAAGACTAGGGAATTTTATTCTCACCAAAATTTTCCTAAAGATTAATTTATTGTCCAATGAAATCAAAAAGGCATATATGTTTATAAGTAATGTTCATTTTTTACTGTTCACTTTTAGTTAAAAAGGTCACAACTTTGACAAAATTTACAAAGCATTTTCAACAAAAAAAAAAGTGCTCACAATGATTTAGTATTTTTTCACTTTATTTTCCCCAAAAGTCTCTTTTGTTCTATTATAAGTACAGACCGGCCAAAAATGTTTATTATTAAATGAACCACATAGGATTGAATCAAACATGAAGGGTTCCAAAAGCCCTCGTAGGGGAAGGGGGGATGGAAAAATATCATGAAAAGATTTGATTCTTAGCATTGTACATACACAACCAATATTTATTTATTTCATTTTTACAGAGCCCCCTACATGGGAAATTTCCTCTGTTAAATAAGTAGGGTGAAAGGAAAATTGTAAAGTATGTATTTACAACTAAAAAGTAAATCTAAAATAAAACATAAATTCTACAAAATTTAAAATAGAAAAGAAAAATAGAACGAAAATTTACAAAAAAAAAAAACATTTAAAAGTCCGTCACGCAGGAGCTGCATAACTAAGCACTTTCCTCAGAATTTGGGAAGTGTAGACTGCTTTCCAGAACAATTTGCTTAAAATATCCTACATAAATAAAATAAAAACATGAATAGTTCTCTTTTGAATTTGTAATGAGTAACTGATCAATTATTAATTTGCTTCCAGAGTTATGTTTACACATGGTACCTATTGCACTACGTAATAAATACAAAAACCCTCATATTATCGTACTTTGATCTAAGGCAGGAACAGGATACAGTCACTCTAGTGGTAGAAAGCGCTCCTTGCGGCGGCTTTGTTAACCTACGTCTGGCGGGCTTTTCTATTGAAATATATTATAAATTAAACCCCCGCTTTCCGATTGACCGATTCAGCTCATTTTTACAACACTTCTTTCTCATGAGTTACCCACGACGTATACCGCGTTTTGTTACAATACAGCAGAAATTACGACCGGTATGAGTATATTAGGAATTTGGGTCCGGAGTAAACCCCCCTTCTAATGAACCGATTTAGTTTATTTTTACAACACATATTTACCTGTAGGTTACCACTACGAATACCGAGTTTCGTCGAAATATACCAAAAATCACGGCTGGTAGTGGCGAATTGGTATTGTGGGTCCGGAGTAAACCCCCCTCCTAAGGAACCGATTTAGTTTATTTTTACAACACATATTTACCTGTGGATTACCACTACGAATACCGAGTTTCGTCGTAATATACCAAAAATCACGGCTGGTAGTGGCGAATTGGTATTGTGGGTCCCGAGTAAACCCCCCCTTCTAATGAACCCATTTAGTTCATTTTTATATCTCACTTTTCTCTCTATATTACCACTACGAATACCAAGTTTCGTTGAAATATAACAACCAGAGTCCAACCTCAATAGCTACTTTCCTTCGGAGGAAAGTGCTAAAAGTTAATAAATGATATGTAGATATATGCTTGTCTTGCATCTTTTCGTATAAATTTCTATGCGCAGAAAGTGTAGAATAGTGTCTATTTGTGGACTACCATCCGTCAACAGTTCATTCATGACATGTGGTACGTTCAAGTTTTCTATACTTTGTTAATGTGTTTTACAGATGAAGTCGTATTAAACTAAGTATATCTTGTACTTTCGTCAAGTGAGAGTGTGTTGGTATTTTTTTTAATATGTCAATAATAATAATGCATGTCATTTTTATATAATATATGTTACAAATGAGTATAATAAAAATACAAAAAAATCTGGAATAAATAACCATAATATAATAATAATATGTTTTATTGTCTTTTTTATATTTTGTTTCTCCGAAAAGAAAATTCTGAGATAAACTTTAATTAAAACACCTTGGTATGATCAGTTCCTCTGACCATAAATATATATTTTACATATATCTCCACTTTTCACAAATAACGTTTCGGCCTATCAGGCCATTTTCAAATTCTAGAAAAAAATAAAATAAGTCTTACAGGCAACGGCCATAGCCACGTTGAATGCACCGGTTCCCGTAGATCACCGAAGTTAAGCAACGTCGGGCTTGGTCAGTACCTGAATGGGTGACCGACCACGTGCTGTTGGCATTAGAAAAGGGTGGCAACCTGTAGATAGCCCGGCGCTAATGGCCAAGTTGTAGATGCGCCGTAAAAAAAAAAAAAATAAAAAAAATAAAAAATAAGTCTTACATCAAAATAAACCCTCTTATTACATAATTTATATTAATATTAACCATATGTCAATAATTAAAAACATATTTTAGGTTGAATTGTACTCATATCTTCATTTCTTATGTTGTTGTCGTTTAATCGCCGTAGTTGCGATAAACTGTTCATGAAATAATTTTTTCGGCCTATCTATATCTACCCCGTTAGCCACTATTTACAGTTTTATCTCCGCAAAATCACGAAATACATTATATTCAGTTTTTAAAACCCTTATCTTGCATCCATAATATAGACTCCTTCAAATTTTTAATGTTCCTTAAGAAAAAGTAAATACACTCAGCACGGAGCTGCTTTATTTTTCCACAGCAGCAGCAGCCAAGAGGAAATAATTTATGAAGTAATTCCGAAGTGGGTCCTGAGTAACCCCCCTCCCCAGTACCTGCCTCTACACCCCTCCCCCCCTGGTATAAATTACATTTTCTATTAAGACATGTTCCCATCCAGCGGCAGAATATAATCGTCCATAATTGGACCTTGCTCTAATGGAAACCAAGTCTAGAGTCCTAATAAAGGTCTTATTTCACCTCATTTTATCTATGTTAAAGGGTATTTCAATATCAAAACTTTATCATTCCCTGTATAAAATTATAAATTACATAAAACATATTTTAATTAAAACATCTTAGTATGATCACTTCCTCAGACCATAAATATGTTTTTTATTTATGTCTTAACTTTTCACAAATAACGTTTCGACCTATCAGGCCATTTTAAAATTCTAGAAGGACAATAAAATAAATGTTACATCAAAATAAACCCTCTTATTACATAATTTATATTAATATTAACCCTATGAGGAAATAATTTATGAAGTAATTCCGAAGTGGGTCCTGAGTAACCCCCCCCCCCCCCCGAGTACCTGCCTCTACACCCCCTCCCCCCCCTGGTATAAATTACATTTTCTATTAAGACATGTTCCCATCCAGCGGCAGAATATAATCGTCCATAATTGGACCTTGCTCTAATGGAAACCAAGTCTCTGGTCCTCACTAATGGCCTTATTTCACATCATTTTATCTATATTAAAGGGTATTTCAATATCAAAACTTTATCATTCCCTGTATAAAATTATAAATTACATAAAAAATATTTTAATTAAAACATCTTAGTATGATCACTTCCTCTGACCATAAATATATATTTTATATATATTTCCACTTTTCACAAATAACGTTTCTGCCTATCAGGCCATTTTCTAGAAAAAAATAAAATAAGTCTTACATAAAAATAAACCCTCTTATTACATCATTTATATTAATATTAACCATATGTCAATAATTAAAAACATATTTTACCAGCAGCCACATTATTGAACCCTTTTTTTAGTCCTTGTCATCCTAGCAACTTCTCGAACAACTAAACAATAAATCTTAAAATTACTATTATATATTATTATTATCGATTTATTCTTCTTTGACAATAAATACATTATTAAAATCTTACATTCATTTTATTGGCATAATCCAGTCCTCCAGGATTAGTTATTTGAGAAGTTTCTAGGATGACAAGGCCTAAAATAAAAGGTTTAATAATGTGGCTGCTGGTGTTAAGTTAAAATACGTTTTAAATTATTGACATAGGGTTAATATTAATATAAATTATGTAATAAGAGGGTTTATTTTGATGTAACATTTATTTTATTGTCCTTCTGGAATTTTAAAATGGCCTCATCGGTCGAAACGTTATTTGTGAAAAGTTAAGACATAAATAAAAAACATATTTATGGTCAGAGGAAGTGATCATACTAAGATGTTTTAATTAAAATATGTATTATGTAATTTATAATTTTATACAGGGAATGATAAAGTTTTGATATTGAAATACCCTTTAACATAGAGAAAATGAGGTGAAATAAGACCATTAGGACTTTAGACTTGGTTTCCATTAGAGCAAGGTCCAATTATGGACGATTATATTCTGCCGCTGGATGGGAACATGTCTTAATAGAAAATGTAATTTATACCAGGGGGGGAGGGGTGTAGAGGCAGGTACTGGGGAGGAGGGTTACTCAGGACCCACTTCGGAATTACTTCATAAATTATTTCCCCTCGGCTGCTGCTGCTGTGGAAAAATAAAGCAGCTCCGTGCTGAGTGTATTTACTTTTTCTTAAGGAACATTAAAAATTTGAAGGAGTCTATATTATGGATGCAAGATAAGGGTTTTAAAAACTGAATATAATGTATTTCGTGATTTTGCGGAGATAAAACTGTAAATAGTGGCTAATGGGGTAGATATAGATAGGCCGAAAAAATTATTTCATGAACAGTTTATCGTAACTGTGGCGATTAAACGACAACAACATAAGAAATGAAGATAGGAGTACAATTCAAACTAAATAATAGTGAAGTATACAAAAGTCGAGGAAATAAATATATAATGCTTCACAGAAAATTAAGTTAATTTTGTGCAGCATTTATGTGCCTCACGCAATAACATTTATTTCTGTAGATAGTCTAGATTTGTTAATCTTGTCAAGAAGTTTCATATTTTTAAGAAGGTGGAATATGTGATGATATATTTGCAGTCGCCTTAAATTATTTCCTTCATTATTAATTAATAATAAATTAATTAATAGTTCAATATAAAAAAATGAATTGTTGATTAAAAAAGGGGGAAAGAGCGTATAAAGGGTGAAAAAAATAAATGAATAAATAAAAGAGAAAAAAACAAACAAAAAATATTTATTATACATAGAATAAAATTTTGAATTGCATTCAATAATAATTGTGTATTTTAAAGCAAAAATTTCACTATTATATATTTCCAACATTGGACAGTCACTATTAACTCATTCATGCCAAAACAAAGACAGGACTGACCCATATGCTCACAGTGTAAGGTTGCCCTGAAGATAAAACACTGACTGACAGACGAGACAATTTACTCATTCCAGAAGATTTACAACTCTAATTTATACACTAAAATCTAGGCAATCTCCCTTCTCCTCCTTGTGCTTTCAGTTGTAACTTTTTTTTTTAATTATCTGATTTTATTAGACTAACTTTTTTATTAATCTAAACCTGAATTGAGAGTTATTTGTGTATGTATATATATGTATATATATATATATATATATATATATATATATATATATATATATATAAATCTTTTTGATCTAAGGAGGCATTGGGTCGTAAAAGCAGTCTTCCTGTCTTCATACTACTTTATTTAATAGGCCCGACATTATATTCGTGCATATTTGGTTTCGTGCATATATTTTTCGCACCTCTTCAGGGGCACTTCTTGCTAGGAAGTCCTCTCATTACCATGTACTCCCACTGGAGTCTGGCTTAAGGAAATTGGTATTAAGCCAGACTCCAGAGCGAGTATGAATAAATAATTTATATATTTTGGGTCATCTACAAGAATAAATAATGTATATATATATATATGTATGTATATATATATATATATATGCATATATGTATATATATATATATATATATATATATATATATATATATATATATATACATTTAAGTTTAAAAGTAAATAGCCATAGCCTGCTAGAAAAGCAGAGCGCATTCAATGGTGCTGAAACAACAAATTTTGATCAAATCGGTAATATAGTTTATGCATAATAATTTTGCAAATTTAAACAATAGAATAGCGAAGCCTATAAAATACGTAAATAAAATTTAGATATATTCAATATGAATAATGGAATTAAATACCATTTATTAACTATATTAGGGCATATTTAGTCATATAACATTGGGTGGATTTGGATTCAAAAGCAACCGTCATAATATCCATTACATCGTGGGCCAATTAAATCCATTGGGTCCGCTTGGTGGTCCACGTAATAGAAAATGTAATTTATATGAGGAGTGGGGGAGGGGGTGGTACTCAGGGCCCACTTCGGAATTACTTCATAAATTATTTCCCCTCGGCTGCTGCCGCTGGGGAAAAATAAAGCAGCTCCGTGCTGAGGGTATTTACTTTTTTAAGGAGTATTAAAAAGTTGGAGGAGTCTTCATCACGGAGAGATTTCCGCCTGGGCTAGGAAAAGGAGGCCAAGTTTGATCAAGGGGAAAACTAGATATTCAAAATAGATTCAAGATAAGAATGAGTAATTCAACCTGTAGTCTTAGGAACATCTGTAATGTCTGTGTCACAGGGCCGCCACATGGGGGGACAGCCGGGTACAGTTGTCCCGGGCCCGGGAGCCGTGGGGGCCCGGGCCGATCCTCGCTAATTGGAAAAAAGTACCGAAAGTGACCTTTGCAGCACCGATTGTCGGCTTTTATTCTCATTTTGTTCAAAACTCAATATGAAAATAATTTTAAAACGCCCAAAGTCCTATAAAAAAAGTACTAGAATTTTCATTCTGGAACGCCGCCATCTTACGTCGTTTCTGTTCTTCTCCAGTGGCATGTAGAAAGCTTAGACTGGAAATATTTAATGTTTTCGGTTTTTTGTGTGGCACGGCAACTTGTGACACCTGTAAATATATTATCACTTCTAGGGCAATAAATTGATTCCTTGGTCACTTCCGTGTGGATTTAGGTGACTCCCGAGTACTTCCGGCTCTCCTCCGGTCTCTTTTGGTTACACCTAGAGTCACTACATTCACCAGTGGGCCACTTGTGTGATTTCGGTTCAACTTTGGGTCACTTCCAGCATACTTTCGGACTGTCGTAATTACTCCAGAGTCACTATATTGATCCCTGGCCCACTTCTGGGTAGATTTAGGGGACTTCCGGTCGCCTTCTAGCCCCTACAAGTGCGGTAGTGTATAGGAAGTGAGAAGGTAGGAAAGAGTTATCTGGTGTTAATTTTTTTATATACCCGGGAGTTAATCGTACAATTTAATAGGAGTAGCAACTATTTATTTATTTGAGTCCCGCAATTTCGGCGATAATCTTATAGCATAAAAAATCAGTCCCAGTCCTAAATAATAAATAATCAACAATATTAAGAAATATGAAAAAAGAAACAAAATAATAAGTAATAAGATACTAGGGGTCTCCCGTGGTCTAATGGCTAGCGCCTTGGATTCATAAGCGGGAGATGGTGGGTTCGATTCCCAACCTCCGGCAGGAATTTTATCATCCCATGGCTCGCTGGTAAAATTCCTCGCTGCACCCAGGATGTCGGCGCTAATGACCTAGATGTAGATGCGCCGTATAAAAAAAAAAAAAAAAAAAAAAAAAAAAAAAATAAGATACTATAAAAAAAAAGAAAATTAAAAAATATGTACCTCAAAATAATTACTATAAATACTATTTTTACTTTTGTTCTGAACTCATGTAAATTTAAAGCTTATTGTTGATTTTAAGACTTAAATGAGATATTCAAGAGTTATATCATCAGTTATTTTAGCCTTCAACCAGGTTCTTGTCGATTTATTCATCTGTCTCAACTTGTTTTCAGATTTAATCCATTCTTTTTGCCAATCGTCCAAATAATTCATCTATTTTTAATCGTAGAAACAATTAATAATAGATTAATTGTAATTGCGGAATCTGCAATAACAATTGAGGTAATATATGTTGCCTTTGAATGTTATATTTGAAAAATGCTTTCAACGAAACGAACAAGCCCAACGGCACAAAATAATTTAAACAAAATAAATGAGTTTGCACGTCTTATCTGATTATATAAAAAAAACAAAAAAACAAGGAGACAACTATACTAAGAGAATATTTTATATTTTGGTGTGTTTTAAAAGCTAAACGATCCGTCGTTTAGGACTAAGTAAGTTTAAAGAGAGCTTTCTCTAGAATGGATTTGGGGTTATGGTAATAGACTCGGGAGCATGCTCACACATAGAGCTCGAGTCTTGGCGTTGTGTGCTCTCGGCCAATTTAAAACTCTACTAAATGGAAATTCTGAAGGGCTTGTCTTTGGATCTTGTTTGCTTTATTAGCCCTAGAGTCTCCACAAACCTTCAGCTCTATCGCCAATTTAAAGCACTCAGTAATACATTAATTCGAATATCAATATTGTTTTTGTTTGTCATTACATCCATACATCATGGCTCAATCTTAACGTTTTTACTTTATATCTTAAGGGAGGAAACCCGCTAATGATGCTGAACCAACGACACAATCCTCCCTCTTTCCTTAGATAAATTCTAACAGAAGCTATTCGCGATCAAAAAAAGTTTTTTCTTTATTTATTCATTTTTTCTTCAGTTCTTCTAAGACATATCATTCAAATATCAAGCAATACCGCTGATTGAGCGTCTTTAATTAATCCTTTCAGGAGTAACTTGTTGCTGTAACCGTGGTCTTGCTGATCCCTGCTACATTTCCAAGTTCTTGAAGTATTGGGTTGTTTCCAATAACAGAGATATCTTGCCGAAAGACTGGTCATCCGCTCTGCCAAAACATACATCGCAAATCTTTGGTTCTTCCAGTGGCCTTTTTTTACCTCTTTTCATCCTACCAAGGTGTACCAAGAAATCCAGTTTTGGTTATCAACATTCAACCTCAGGTTCGAGTAGATTTTGTTCTGAACAGGACCAGAGTTTTATATACAATACTAGCTGAATACCCGTGCTTCACCACGGCCGATAAGAAGTTTTTATATTGAGTTAAATAAGGTATGATCAAAATTAACGCTACTACATCATTTTGTACAGCTTATTGTTGCACGGACATTAGAGTTACCCAGGAAACACCATGTGGAGGTAACCGTGCTTGTTCCCGTTGGGGAGTAAAAAAAAATAACAACAACTACTTAAAGAGTTAGGTAAACAGAGACAAATACACGTTTAAACGAATAAAACTAACAAATTTAAAGTTTTAAGCAATTATCTCTTCGATAGTCATCGCCCCACCGAACATTACAACAGAATCTTCTTTGTGGATAATTTAGTAACCCTTCGAATAGCCACTACGATTTCCCAACGTTTTCGAAATATTTTAGAAAATATACTGAGATCCGAAAACGTTTTATACCATTAATACAATTTTGTTCTATATACTTCCTACCTGCAAACGATTCCAAAGCATAAATATCTTAGATTAGATAAATTTGAAATACCTGGTACAAGTTTCAAGTAAACCAATCATCGTTTCAAATACCTGGTACAAGTTTCAAGTGAACCAATCATCGTTTCTGAATACCCAAACAGAATATTAGTTTGGAAAAGTATTTTTAGCAATTTGTCTCGTAAAAGGTGGCAAAATTTCAAATTTTGTGTGAAGTGGTTAGGGAAATTATTACCGCGGAAGGACCAGAGCGTAAACTCTATGAGGGACAAAATAAGAGTTTATTTCTAGTAATTCAAGGTCTTCCGTCATAGTTGAAATTAACCTCAATTAAAAATAATACTATGAAATAGATAATGTACGGTAACAGCTGTTCTTTATCGTCCTAGCAACGTATGCTGCCTTGGCTTGCCTGCTCTCAACTCTAACTTTAAACCCCCCTAAAAATACTTAAAAATTCGAATATCAAAAAATCATTTCTTAGTGAGTGCCTACGTTATATAGGGAGTGTCCATGCAAAATTTCAAAATTTTCTGTCGAGTGGTTTGGGCTGGGCGATGATAGGTCAGTGAGTGAGTGAGTGGTATTTGACAAATATATAGTAGATTACCTACAGCCTCTTTGAGGGTAGCTAATGGTTGTTTCGTTTCCATACTTGTGTTGCCCTGGGGGTCCTGCGTTCCCTCTGGTTTATCCTTTAGGGTCAATCCAGCTGTAGGTACGCTTTTTTTTAAGTATCGCAGACTCCTAATCTTTGTCACCGAGTCTGCTGGTGGGGCTGCCATCTAGGCCGGCAGGCCGACACAATTCCTCCTACCTGTGCTGTTCGCCGTCCTTATGGGGCAGCTCCCAGGGGGTACCACGGGGAGATCAGCAGTAGGCGTTGACGGGAATCAGGTATACTAGGAGATGCTAAGCACTGGAATAGGGCACTATAGCTTAGCAGAGCTCCTATATAAGAAGTCGGACGGCTCCCATATCCGCACGTCCGCTCCAGCAACCCTTTAGCCCGCCCATTTACCCCCCCCCCCCCCCCACCTAATGTATTGTTATTAATATATTTTAAAATTTCATACTGGGTGCATTTGCCATGTTTGTATAATACACGAGGCGACGCTTATGTGTTAAAAGTCCCCGTCCTGAATAAACAAGAATTCATTCGAAGTTTTGTAATGATTTCTCTTTCGAAAAATCATTCGACCATTTTTAGCGTTTGAATGAAAAAAAAACTAAATAACTATTTATTTGTGGGTCCTAATTATTTGGAGAATGACAATGAATAAAACTAATTCATAAAAATTCATTCCTTTTTATTTTCCTGAGGAAAAAAACACTATATGAATTTAAAATTTATATGGCAACTGTCCTATTTAAAATTCATTGGTGTTGTTGCCTTGTACACATACAGAGAAAAAAAAAGAGAAGAGGGTTAGAAACCGTGACAAATTTATTTATTCAAATTAAATGCATACATAATGTATAAGTTAAAATAAAAGCTCGACTAAAAAAAAATATGTAAGTTAGGAAGGGTAAATTATTATTCGGCTAGAGGTGGAAGTGGGACAGAGGGCCATATGGTGCATTGTATGTAAATTTGAAGGTCTGTAGGGATGGTTACTGGCCACCGAAGGACTTGGTATTATTAGACCAAGCTTACTCGCCAAATACATACCAGCTCCTATATTCTTGGTTTCTCTTCAATTTATCAGAGTTTTTTTGTTTTTTTTTAACTGTATTTATAGAACATTCAGGATGAAGTTGTTGAAGTGGAACTGCGTCATTTTAACGCGGTTCCGTTCATATCCCTAGTGCCATTACTGAATCAATAAAAGGAGTTATTGGTAGGTTTTGATCATTCGTGAAAAATATACAATGAAACGCCAAAACTGGTAGACAGCATCCAAAGCGGAAATTAATCCATCCTCTGTCTCAACGTATGCTCTGGGAAACTATATAACCTTTCTCGTTTTCTTACCTTCTTTTACTAAAATACACATATTATTGTTAAATGCAATTAAATAAAAACAAAAAACCTTTAAATATAGGTAAACAGGGGTAAAAACCCGTCGAAAAGAACAAAACAAACCATTTCCAATATTTGAGCACTTATTTCTCCGATTGATATAGCCACATCGAAAATTACTTTAGAATCTTTTATTTAGGGGCATTAGTAAGCTTTCGAATAGTTACCTTCTACTTACCACTATTTAAGAACCGTTTTTGAGATATTTTAGGAATTATACCAATATCCGAAAACATTTTAAGTCTATTAATAATTTTTTTCTAATACTTCCTTAACTAGAAACGCAACTAAAATGTAATTTCTTTCACTAGATGATTTTCAAACATCTGAAACAAGTTTTAACTAAGACAATCCTTGCGGAATACTAGAACTAAAAATTAAAGTGGAAAAGTAGTCGTATCAATGTTTCTCATAAACTGTTAAAGATATCGCTCTGGTTCCATTTGTTTTTCCTACGTTTAGAAACCTATAAAACGAGTACCTGCAGGAACGAGATAATTTAGGCGCAACGATTTTTTTTTTTCACGCGAATTGCACCCCACAAACCATACTCCAATAGATGTATTTTGCTAGTTAACCCTTTTTTGCATCGTGATGCCTGCAGGCATCATATTATATTTTACACTCCCAGAGCACTATGTCGAGTTTTTTCAAATTATATTTCGTTTCCTGTAAGCATCAACAAGTGTCAAAGGGACTGGAAGATTTTAAACTTTGTACTTTGTTCCCAAGAAGGAATAAACAAGTTAATGTTGACAAAACCAGGAGTCTCGTTTCTCACCCCGAGGGGACCTGTTTCGCAAGGCCACAATATTATTAAAAACGTCCATTCTGACCTAAACAAAATCGTACTCCTTAGTACTAGTGGTGTATTTTACGAATTGAAAGTTTGTTTTATTGAACTTTTATTTTTTTGTGCCAATTTTTGTAGTTGTTCATTTGTTTCCTGTGGGCACCATCGTGCATCTGGTACAGAGGTCCGAGCGATGATTACCATTATCTGATCAATAATGGGGAGAGAAGAAACAGATTTCTCATATAATCACAGCACCAGATGATAGTGAGGATGATGAAGATGTCGATGACAATCTTCTTTCAGCCAATGTTTTAGAGGTAAATGGCAACGATTTGAATGGTCCCTTCTCAGATTTGAATGATTTGTTTGAGGATGTACTGCCTGATGTATCTCAGAAGATGTGATGCTGCAGGATGGAAAACTGCAAGAACCAGACTTGTGGTTACTGTGATAAATGTGAACTTTATTTGTGTTTAACTAAAGGCAAATCATGTTTCAAGGATTGCCATTTCTGATTTTGATGAAAAGAGAAGAGAGATCTTTTTAACTTTAACTCATAAATTCATTATATGTTTCAATAAATGTAAATTATACATGTTCATTCACAAAAACATTCCTCCCCATATGCACAATGATGCTTACAGGCATCTTTCAGTTTTTCATACATTTCTCAAAAACAAATCTCGATTATTTTTTTGCCGCATTTTTCCCGTTATCCTGAGGCCTATTTCTACCTCTCAGATTTTTTTTTATGAGAAAAGAAAAAATCATGCATCAAAGGGTTAAGAAAGCTTTTGACTGATCACCTTCCACTTACTACAATTTCCTAACTGTTTTCGAGATATTGAGGAAAATATACGAGGTTCTCAAAACTATTTATGTCTATTAATAAAATATTTTATTCTAATCATTTCTTAACTCCAAACGTAACCAAAATTTAATCATCTTTTTTTATATGAATTTCAAACAAGCTGAAAATGTTTCAACTGAATCCCATGATTTTAAGTACCCTAACCAAAAACTCTATTCGACAGCTATTTTTCTCTAAAACTATCGCCTTCTTCTCGAAGGCCATCGCCTTAAAAATGGTTTCAGTTGCTCATATATATATATATATATATATATATTTATATATATATATATATATATATATATATATATATACGCACAAATTTGAACCACCTTTATGTTCGTAATCTATGAAATCAAATTTTCTAGTCGGCACATCCGGATTACGATATGCGGTGAACTCTCATAAGCGGGGTTTCTCCCTATGGATGGAGGGAGGAACCGCGATAAAATGCACGCCGATCCGGGAGCATTGCTACATTGTCACGTGTGAACGTGGGCCGGGGTCAACTTGTCCCAGCCGCGAGGACGCCAGAATTTCGCTATGTGGGCGTCGGTTTTCGTTAGCGGCTGATTTGCAGAGTTCAAACTAACTACTTGTCCCTCCGTCGGCAACCGAAGTTTGCTGGGTGGGCGTAGGTACACCTGACCGGGTTCTGGACAGGGCTAAATTTGTGGCTGGATTTTTATGCGTTACATATTAAGAGGTTTACTTTTTTTAAAAAATTTTATTCGATAAAAATCTTCCTTAACTAATAAAAAAATGATTTCGAAGAGTGTTTATGAGAAGAAATTTTTTTAAATGTTCAAGAAATACGATTTTCCGAGCGTTGAACTCTAACCCCTTTAGAATAGCCTTTAATACCTTTAATAATGTATCAAATAAGACAATTTTTCAAAATACTACTTCGTCAATGGATACAATATGTTCGTTCTCTAGTTTGCTCCGATTTGCATATTCGATAGTTTGACATGGTAGGGACGATTTGCAGCTTTGATTTGAAGAAAAGTTCTTTCTTTGAGTTTCTGTTACTAGTTAATTTATTGTAAATAATGTTATTTTACATTTATTTTGTTGTTTTAATACATTCATTTTGTTTAACCTTTTTACTATTGCTCCCACACCGGTAGTGGACTGACAAATACGGTCTCCCAAACTACTCCCGCTCTGGTGCGGGTCTTGTTATGATACATATACGATAGTTACTTTAAAAGGAATAAAATATGACGAAAGAAGGTCTATAGATTGTCTAAGACAAATAATTAATACTCTTGAATTATAATAATAGTTTGAAGAAAAGCAGGAAGCAGTGTGAATGGATGTTAACCACTTAGAGGATATACACAGTTTCATGGGGTGCTTGCAAATACAATAAAATAGGGCGGAACCATTTCGATAGCCAATGTTAATAGACCGGCAATAACAATAAAATAAGTCTTAGTACCAAAGTGATGTGACATAAATGTTGTTTCAACAGCAGTTTTTCGTTCCTTTAGCGGTGGTATATTAAAATTCTTTGAACCTGCCACATAGTTTCTACGCGGTATTTGCCTAAATAAATTATATTCCCTAAGTTTTTAGCACTTTCCGAAGGAATGGACCTATAAAGGTTGCTCTCATGAAAGAAGTACTAAAAAATATCTTCAAATTTTCATTGATCCTAGTTACTAGATAGACGAAAATTACATCCGTTGAACTTAGTTTGTTTTATTTGTGTTTAAGAGGTAATACTACCTTGTAAATTGTTTTTTTTTAAATTTTTTATGGGCTAAAATTCTTCCTTGACCAATCAGAAATGAAATCGAATGGTGTATATGAGAGGGAAAAATTTTTTTAAATTTTTCATCCTGGTTTGAATATAATATTTATAAACGTGGTCCTGGTTTGAATATAATATTTGAGCTTCGGTTGGCCCATTTTTAATTGTTACGTTTTTTTTGATTCTCCTTCAATACATTTCAAAATAAAAACCCTTTTTTTTAATCTTTACTACAAGAAAGAATGAAAAAAATTAAATAGGAAAAAAATGTACATTTCAGAACATTAACACTTAAAGTTGTATTCTCAAAACTATGTTTTTCAATTCGGGCAATACTCTGTCGTTTTCAATTTTTGCCAGACCAATTTCAGGTTATAACTCCAGCTTTCTAATGATATTTTCTAGAAAATCACGACGTTTTTTTTAATATAAAATGTATAATTGTTCATCATTTTTGAAAAAAATAATATTTGTTGCTTTACTAGATTTAACCTTCTTCATTCGAAATAGTTTCATTTTTTTTTCGTTCTAGAATAAAAATTGCCGTCCGATAAAAAAGAGGGTTGCCGTTCGTCAGACACTGCGCCGCCAATTTTTTTTTCTTTCGAAGAATTGAAACTTTTTTTGGGGGGTACATTAACATCCCATTTAAAACGTTTGACATAAAGGATTAAAAAATATTGATTTATTTCTTCTTAATAAATTCAAGAAAAATACTTTGATTTTGATAGCACAAGGTAATGCGATGATTAGGGCAAGGTTTTCATCGCCCGAACTTCCGTTTACCTTCACACACACACACACACACACACACACATATATATATATATATATATATATATATATATATATATATATAATCAGTCCCGTAACAGGCCACAAGGGCCCTGAGGGGCAGTTACTATAGAGGTATCTGATTCACGACCATACGGCACACTAGGGAGATAGTGTGGTCAGTACTACGCTCCGACCGCCTGATTTTCCCCTTGGCTGCTTCGACTGCTAGAGTCATTAGCACCACAAGGTACCCATTATTAAATTAATTATAGTCTGGGTTGGCCTTGGGACGGTCTGGGAGGCAGAATCAAACCCATGAACTAAGAAACTAGAAGAAAAAATCTTTAGTGCTTGCTCGGTATGTGAACTCAGGTCCTCCAGCTTATTAGTCCAGTGCTCTACCACAGAGCTAAGCTCGCCCCTATATATATATATATATATGGGTCTTGTTTAGAACAGGCCCGCCAGTGATTTTATAATGATATTTAGTAACTGTTACTATGTAATTTGATACCATCGATACAGAAATAAAAACACATGTTTAAATACTATCTAATTTAGTATTGTTTGTGTATCTATAAAAGTATTAAACTATGAATATTTTTGATGTTTACGATTTATGCAAAGAAGAGCAACGAGCCAGGATTTTCTTTGTCGAAAGAGGAATTCTACCCAAGGAAAGATATTGTAAAAAAGTCCGTCACGCATGAGCTGCATAACTAAGCACTTTCCTCAGAATTTGGGTAGTGCAGACTGCTTTCCAGAACAATTTGCTTAAAATATATGCATATATATATATATATATATATATATATATATATATATATATATATATATATATACATATAAATGTGTCTGTTAACACGATAGCGGCCAGAGTTTTTGTTTTTTCGTCACGAAACTTGGTATATAGCATTGAATTAGCAAACGATTGAACGAGTTCGTTAACCACCAAAGTCGGTCCACCGGAAGGGGGGGGGGGTTTACCCCGAACCCAAAACACTAATTTGACTATGTCAGCCGTAATATTTGTTATATTTCAACGAAACTTGGTATTCCTAGTGGTAATATAGAGAGAAAAGTGAGATATAAAAATGAACTAAATCGGTTCATTAGAAGGGGGGGTTTACTCCGGACACACAATACCCATTCGCCACTACCAGCCGTGATTTATGGTATATTTCGACGAAACTCAGTATTCGTAGTGGTAATCCACAGGTATATATGTGTTGTAAAAAAGCAGTCTACACTACCCAAATTCTGAGGAAAGTGCTTAGTTATGCAGCTCCTGCGTGACGGACTTTTTTATTTAGCAATAAGTAACTGTTACTAGATAAAATCACTGGCGGGCCTGTTCTAAACAAGACCCATATATATATATATATATATATATATATATATATATATATATATATATATATATATATATATATACAGGGTGTGTCGCAAGTGAATGACAATCCTTCAGGAGGTGAAACTAAACAAAAAATGTACTTCAGTGCCACCAATAAACAAGAACGTCTATACTTTTCTAGGGATTGTATTGCTTTCTGTCGGTTTCATCTGTCAATTTCAAGTATAATATGTCAAAAGTATATAGATATATGTTTTTTTTTTCTAACACAATAAACTTCAAAATACATGAACAATAATATAAAGCATAACATATCAAAGCAATATCCACTTATTAGTCTGAGAAACGAATGACCACGCCTTAGGATTAAAAAAGTAAAACAATTGTCCCAAAGATTATTTGTATACTTCAGAAGGATATTCCCTAAACGGTCTGTAATCATATCATGAATAAGTTGATTATAGTATTTTACATTGTGTATTATGAGCATATGGTGTGTTTAGCAGCCTCATATTTGGTGGCAGCTGTTTATAGCATTATACGACACATGGAGATTTCATTATTTATGATCAGAACAATTAATCCTAAATGTAATACGCTTGAACGGAACCAGTTTGTTATACATCCATTATGTAGCGGGCTATAATTAATGGTAAATGAATGACATAATAATGGTGTCGTTGTTCGCACCGCAATTTACTGTGCTTTGCGGGCATTGGGGGAGGGGGTGGGGTTGTATTGGATTAGTCTCGCCGATCACGGGAAGCGGTCGAGTGTCGAGTGGGCAGGAGGAAAGCTACGAACAGCTGAGTTCATTAGAATTCGTGTTTAGCATCGGTCCAAATGCTAGCTTGGTCAGACAGATTTCGGACGAACGGTGACATCGGCCAGTAGCTCTTTTCGGTTGTGGCGCTCTCAGTACGATCCCGGTTCAATTAAACACTACAACCGCTAGCCGTTTTACTTGAAAAGCTTCCATTCCCTGTCCGATTTCTAAACCAATGTTTGTACAAACCTCCAATGTTCCTGAATTGCAACGTTTGTCATTAATCAGAGTCAATAACCAAATTATCCTCTCTCTATCTCTCTCGCCATTTGTTCCTTTCTCTCTCAATCTATGTATCACAAATCTCTGTCTCTCTTCCCTCCATTGTATTTTGCTTTCTATTAAATTGGTCTCATTTATATGTATATAGATCACCTCACCATTAGCGGACTACCCTTCACGAACTAAGTCTTCATCTATTTAACAACAAAAATGTTCCAATTTAAGATTTCTTAGTGATTTTTATTTTTTCACTAAATAAAAATTGGTTATCCCTAAAAAATACGAAATATAAAAACGTTGAATACCATTACTATTGTAAAGAGCATCATCATTAAAGAAGGCCATATTTAAGATTTGAACTGTCCCTAACAAAGAATAAGACACAAAATAAAATAAGAATTTAAGGGAGGGTTTGGATTCGGCTAAGAGAAAACATCTTCAGCAAAAAATGCCTAGAGTTTGGAAGAAGACAACGATCACGTTTAGATTACTTTTCATTTTTTTGTATTTATTTATTGGCGCACCACAGGGCAATATGCTCTTAAGTTTCTCAACCCCTCCCATTAAATGTTAAAAATAAAGAATATATAATTGAGAAGATATGGTCGACCGTTCGGAAGTAGGAAGCGTTGATCGTCGGGGTTTCGGTCAGTGTTCTTATTCAATAAAACACAT
Source organism: Gonocerus acuteangulatus (assembly GCA_946811695.1). NCBI lineage: Eukaryota > Metazoa > Arthropoda > Insecta > Hemiptera > Coreidae > Gonocerus > Gonocerus acuteangulatus. Next base: position 31,130,290 of record OX328125.1, read on the forward strand.
TTTATTTGCTAAAATGTATATTTATTGCCGCCAACGTTTCGGCTTGCTATACAAGCCATCTTCAGGGCTATTGAGAAGATTGAGAACTGTCCCGTTTCAAGAAGAGAACATTTCTGGTCAGAAATGTTCTCTTCTTGAAACGGGACAGTTCTCAATCTTCTCAATAGCCCTGAAGATGGGTTGTATAGCAAGCCGAAACGTTGGCGGCAATAAATATACATTTTAGCAAATAAAATGTGTTTTATTGAATAAGAACACTGACCGAAACCCCGACGATCAACGCTTCCATAAAGAATGTATGGTGACAACCTAGTTAGATGTCTTTGGAAATCTTACAAAAATAAAGTTATTGAATTAAGAGGTTTTAAGACAAACATTGTTGACTGTACAAAAAGCAGTTATAATGGTAGGTTAATATAATAATTTATAAATATAGGTTTGGATTTCAGGTAAATGTTTCAGTAATTATTAATGTGATATACATTTTTATATTCTACAAGCTGTTACCCGGAGTGCTATGCTGAACTTACTTTTTGCACCTATAAAACCAAAAATATATTAGAAACCAAATAATTAATATTAAAATCCAATAACGCAAATCTGTAACTATTTCATTGTTTCGAACTCGTGATCTTCGAACTGTGAGTCATAGACGATTTTAACCTAGCCTATGACTCTACCCGTGTCAAGACCTACCTGTGTGCCTCGGTTGGTCAAAATCGGTCAAACGGTGTGGATTTGTATAAGGAACAAACATACAGACAGACAGCTGGTAGACGTTTTTGACCTAGCCTATGACACTCCCCGTATCACGACCTATCAGTGTTCCATGTTTGGTCAAAATTGGACGAAGGATGTGGATTTGTATAAGGAACAAACTTACAGACAGACAGCTCGTAGACGTTTTTGACTTAGCCTTCGAGACTTCCCGTATAAAGACCTACCAGTATTCCAAGTTTGGTCAAAATCGGTCAAACGGTGTGGATTTGTATAAGGAACAAACAGACAAACGGACAAACAGACAGACACGTGATTTTTATATATATAGATACGTCCATGCACACATATGTATAAACACACATGTAAATATAATATACTTTCCTATTATTTTTTTCTTTTTCTATTATTCAGATTTTGAGATACATGTTTATGTGTATCAAATATTGGAGTATAGAGTGTATGTATGTACTACCTTCTGTAAGAAGTTCTTGTTGATCCAGAAGATCTTTTGGTAATCTTTCATATATTACAGCACAATACCAAGTTAACTATTTCATTTTTATGGCACAACTACGTCTAGATCATTATTAACAATTAACAAATTTCCACTCTTTCTAATCTCAGTTACCAGAAAATTAGTAGAAAGAAAAAAAAAACAACGAAATTCTATTTTAAAAGAAAATTAATACAATTCATTTAGATAAGACATTCATTTTTAGTTTTTTTATAAGAGTGTGGGGATTAAAATTGTTCTTATCCTGCTACTTTACAACAAGGATTAACTAGGTTTGAAGACACAGAAAAAACTGGAACAACAAGACGCCAAGAACAAACTACAAGTATCAAAAATACACATAGAAAAAAAATCAGTATTTGCAGAAAATTTCATTAGCACGAATCACGCGATGGAATTGATAAAACTGCCAGAAAATATTTGAATAATATAAAGAGATCTCACACACGGGAAAGGATTCTCCCGAAAGCGAACGAAATTGTGAAACACCCCCAAAATTTTAACAGAGAAGATGTATATAGATTGAGTAAACCATGGACACCCGTCATCCCACGGAAGACAGATCTTTTTATTGGCTGCGCGGAACTCAAATCAGAGATTTGGAAAAGCAGCCAGATATAAATAGGCTCAGAACTCCAAACGATCTTCATTCTCAGAAGAAACCCCGAGAAAGCCTGGTGAAAGTTCCGCGTGACATCAGTTATAATAACAATGAAACGAATATAATTCAGATCTTTAAACATTAAGTAGCATGGACCGAGGAAGTATACGAGGATCATTATATATATACATATATATATATATATATATATATATATATATATATATATATATATATATATATATATATATATATATACTGGGTGCTTCAAAATAATGTATACACACTTTAAACTATCGAAGTTTTCCCACTCTACAAGGCTAATGTTATATTTCTTCGCCAGGTGGCAGCATAATCGTCCCTCTATGTTATATTGTCAGTTGGAAGTTGTAATATCAACATGGCGGACGTACGTTTGAGTTTTGAAGAACGTAAGCAGGTTATTAAGTGGTACTGGAAGTTTGAGAATGTAAATGAAGTTCAAAGACAGTGGAGAAGGGAGTATGATACAGAACCACCTTCAAGATTAACAATTACACGCATACGAGACAAATTCGAAGTTCATGGAACAGTGTGTGATGTGCATAAAGGTCATTCAGGTCGACCTCGAACAGCTACAAGTGATGAGTCATAACGGCAGTCTTGGAACTGTTTCAACGCTCTCCTAACAAATCTATAAGGCAAGGGGCACGTGAAAGTGATGAAAGTGCTAGCAGCGTGCTACGCATTCTGAAGAGACGCAAGTATCGTGTTTACATTCCAAGGCTGGTGCAACAGCGAAGTGACGACGATCCAGATCGAAGGTTACAATTTTGTGAATGGGTTCAGGAGATGGTCATACGTGAACCGGGATTTATGGGTAGCATCATTTGGTCGGATGAAGCCCAATTCAAACTTAATGGAACTGTCAATAGGCACAATTGTGTTTACTGGGGTGATGAAAATTCTCACATTACAATTGAAAAAGCTGTAAATTTTCCTGGTGTAAATGTGTGGTGCGGTTTGTCTTCAAGGGGACTCATTGGACCTTTTCGATTTGAAGGCACTGTAACTGGTATTAATTACCTAACAATGCTTGCTGATTCCATATTTCCTGCCATTCGTGCATTATACGGTAATGATATGTTTTATTTTCAACAAGATGGTGCCCCGCCGCACTATCACAGGGACGTACGAGCTTACCTGGATCAAAATTTGCCGGGCCAGTGGATAGGGCGCAGGGGCCCAATCGAGTTTCCAGCACGCTCCCCAGACCTTACACCACTGGATTTCTTCTTATGGGGCACAGTAAAAAATGAGGTGTACAAACGTAAACCACGTAACCTAGACATTCTTTGGAATGAGATTCAAGCCGTGTGTAGAGAAATCTCATTGGAACTTTTGATACGATGTACAGAATCAGTGGTGACTCGTACTCAGAATTGTATTGATGCTGCAGGTCACCAATTTGAACAGTATTAACATTTGTTATTTATGTTTCATCTACATTGGACTTTCAGCTTTCTAATTTCCTGAAATTTAACTTTGTAGAACGGTAAATAAATTTTCTATGGAAGTTCAAAGTGTGTATACATTTTTTTGAAGCACCCTGTATATATATATATATATATATATATATATATATATATATATATATATATATACATACACCTCTGTCTCTCTTCTTTTCTCTCTCACATTCTCAATCAATTCCGTATTCTTTACCTCTTCTTCCTCTCATCCTGGTCTCTCCAAATCCAAGTATATTCTTAATTTAATCTCCCACACAACCCCAAAGTCCTCACTTTATAACTTTCACACTATCTGGGGATTAAATCTTTGGTCGGCGGATTTCATTACGCTAAAGTCAATAATATGTTTTCCTGGAGCGTATTATAGTCCAATAAACCTCATCAGCCTCGGAGCAGATTAAACTGTCATTTAGTAATGAAGTTTAGTTAATTTGCATACCAATGAGTTGTGTGGACTTAATTTAATTGTTGTCAATGGAATTCAAATATTTTGACGAAACGTCCATTTAGCGTATTTCCCCTTCCCTCCATAGCAAAATTTGGACACAAATGGACTGAGTTTTGTGATTTGAAAGGTCAAATTCTTTAACCAGCAGAATCTGTCCACTGGAAAGTGATTTTCGGCGAATTTCGCTTTTAAAAATAATTTTTGCGTTATTAGGATTCGTTGTAAACGAATCCTAATAACGCAAGAAGATCTAATATTAGAAATGGTGGAAACCATTTCTTATGACATAACTGTAGTGGAGTAGAAGAAAAACTAGATTCAAAGTAGGATTTTCGGATATTTTTTTACGAATCTCAAAACCGGTCGAAAAATTGTTGAACCACGTAGTCCTAAACTAAATTCCTACAAATACGATATTTATGTGATTTCGATCGAGTGGTTTGAAAACGGTGTAATTTCCGTTTAGGATACTTTCATTTTCCTGTCATCGTGCCTAATATGTTGCTAACTTTGTGATTTAATTTTATCTTTTTCAAAAATTATTAAGACAATACATACACTTTGTTCCCATTCTAAGCTTTTCAAATGGCGCTAGGAATAAGAAATGAATCACGGAGATGACGCAGTTTCGAGTCAGACTTTTTTAATTGTTCTGATCAGAGTAGTACATCGGTACAAGGTATGAAACAGAATAAAGAGGCGAAAACCTACCAAATAGAAGACAGCTGCAATTTACGTTAGCAGTCTATGCATTAACAAAAAAGTCCGACTCGCAGGAACTGCGTCATCTTAGCGCGGTTCCAGTTTTTTTTTTTTTTACGGCACATCTACATCTAGGTCATTAGCGCCGACATCCAGGGTGTAGCGAGGAATTTCACCAGCGAGCCGTGGGATGATAAAATTCCTGCCGGAGGTTGGGAATCGAACCCACCATCTCCCGCTTATGAATCCAAGGCGCTAGCCATTAGACCACGGGAGACCCCGGTTCCTGTTCATATCCCTATTCTCATTTGAAAAGCATAGAATAGAAACAGATAATATTTTCCTCGGCCTTTGTTCAAAGGGTTTTATGGCTGGCTATACCTGGGGTCAGGTCCGCAAGACCCTAGAATCCTCTTCTACCGATACTTCATTTCATACGTTTCAATGAATTGGAAAATATCAAATATTTTCACACATTCCTGTGTTCTTTTACTATAGTAATAATTCTACAGATAAAATCAATTAAAAAATAAAATAAAAAAACCAACAGCATAAAGGCAATTGAAAATATTCAAAAGACGTCAACGAATCTTTTTCTCTTGGCAAGCTATATTTCTAACAATAAATTGTTTTTCTTATTTTGCCTAATCTGTTTTATTGTAAAATACATCATCCAACTATAAGCAATTAAAAAATAACAAGGAATAAAAACAGACAAAAAGAACAATTCGAATAAGCAAAATCAATTACTTTAATGTTTTAAGCACTTATTTCTCCGATTGACATCGCCTAATCAAAACTTTCATTAGAACCTTTTTTGTAGAGCATTTAGTAAGCTTTCTATTGGTATTCTTTCGTTTACCAAATTCTTAACCATTTTCGAGATATTAAGGAAAATATACAAAGTTACCAAAACTTTTTATGTCTGTTAATAAAATATTTTATTCTAACCCTTCCTTAACTCCAAACGTAACCAAAATTTCAACATATTAGTTTTAATGAAAGTAGAACATGCAGAAAATGTTTCAACTGAATCCCATGATTCTAAGTACCCAAACCAAAAACGGTATTCAAAAACTATTTTTCCAATTTTCTCGAAAACGGTTAAAGCTACCGCCTTGAAAATGGTTTCATTCGTTTTCCTAGCCCAAGAAGCCTATAAAAAGAGTACTTACAAGCTTATGAACTCAAAAACGTAAGCGTTACGATTTTTTCTGCGCGAATTTCGCCCCAAACTCCATCTTCCAGTGGGCGGATTTTGCTGGTTAACGAACTTGACCTTTCATATTGGACGACTGATTTTTGTACAAAATTTCATCAAAATCGGACCATTCGTCTTCGAGCTAGAGAGCGAACAGACAAATATATATATATATATATATATATATATATATATATATACAAATTTGAACCACCGTTATCCACTTCCGGATTGTTTCATTGTATCAACCTTATAAGCGGGGTTCCTCCCTATGGGGGAGGGAGGAACCGCGCTAAAAAGAGATATTAGGTTCCAGAAAAAGAACAGATCTGTAAAAAATTTCTCATTATATCTATAAAATTATAAACATATTAAAAGATTCTATGTAGAGTTTTTGGGGGGGAAGAGAGAGAGCGACGAGATTTACTCTGTTTTAGGGAATAGTTTGCGGCGTGGACCCCCCCCCCCCCCCCCCCCGTCTTTTCATGACACATCCATTATGTCAAAACTTTCTGACGGCTACATTTCCAGTTACTAACAGCTCCCTACGGCTTCACACTAGACTTACTCAAATCAAAAGCCCTCAAATAATATATCAAACGATATGAGAGAATCATTTAGTCTTTTCCCATGCTTATAAATCTTTCAACAAGTCAAAAACCTTTAATGAACACAATTTACAACAATACGAAACCACAACTTAATAGTACCACAACCATTAACTATTGACATGAGTTTCTATAAAATTAAGGTCTCGCTGGATATAAAGGAAAAGAGAACGAAAAGAAAATTTAAAAAAAAAAGTCGAGTTATCATATTTGACCGTAACTCAACATAACTGGAACAAAATCAAAATCATAGAAGTTGTTACTTTCAATTTAATTATTTAACAGACCTGGTACGGGTATAAGTGTCAATAACAAAAAATATATTTGTTACTAACATATATAAAGTAACATTAAGTTCATCAAATGTATTCTCTAGTCTACTTATAGCTACAAAAGTCATAACATATATAAAGTAACATTAAGTTCATCAAATGTATTCTCTAGTCTACTTATAGCTACAAAAGTCATAACATATATAAAGTAACATTAAGTTCATCAAATGTATTCTCTAGTCTACTTATAGCTACAAAAGTCATAACATATATAAAGTAACATTAAGTTCATCAAATGTATTCTCTAGTCTACTTATAGCTACAAAAGTCATAACATATATAAAGTAACATTAAGTTCATCAAATGTATTCTCTAGTCTACTTATAGCTACAAAAGTCATAACATATATAAAGTAACATTAAGATCATCAAATGTATTCTCTAGTCTACTTATAGCTACAAAACTCATAACATATATAAAGTAACATTAAGTTCATCAAATGTATTCTCTAGTCTACTTATAGCTACAAAAGTCATAACATATATAAAGTAACATTAAGTTCATCAAATGTATTCTCTAGTCTACTTATAGCTACAAAAGTCATAACATATATAAAGTAACATTAAGTTCATCAAATGTATTCTCTAGTCTACTTATAGCTACAAAAGTCATAACATATATAAAGTAACTTTAAGTTCATCAAATGTATTCTCTAGTCTACTTATAGCTACAAAACTCATAACATATATAAAGTAACATTAAGTTCATCAAATGTATTCTCTAGTCTACTTATAGCTACAAAAGTCATAACATATATAAAGTAACATTAAGTTCATCAAATGTATTCTCTACTTATAGCTACAAAACTCATAACATCATTTGGGATAGCAAATGTTATATGTAGTAGGAATTTCGTTTCGAAATTGCACGACCAGTCAAAATGACTGGTCTGGTAAATCTAGTGTTAAATTTTAGCACTTTCCTCCGAAGAATACCTATTGAGGTTGCACTCATGACGGAATGTTTGAAATATATCTTTAAATCCTTAAAGATCCCTAGTAGACACCGAAAATGAATACATATATATATATGCAGTGGAACATGGATAATTCGAAATCGTGGTTAATTCGAATATTTCTCTCGGTCCCTAGAATTTAGGGCATAAACAATGTAAAAAAATCGTGGTTAATTCGAATAAAATTTTGGATAATTCGAATTTTTTACGAGTCTTTACCTCCAATGGGAGGTGTTCGATCTTAATTTTTTTGAAAATATTCTCCCCCAGGTAAGATACGGATGTAGGGGTTCCAGGACAAAAAGCGCGGCGGCCTCATAGTGTAGTTCTTGGACTCTAGGAGTTCTGCAAAGTGGTGGGTCGCGCTTCCTCCCTTCCAGGGGTTGTTATAGTTCCATCCTGTTGTTTTATCCTAGAATTCCCTCCAATCTTCATTTCTTATTCAGTTATAAGTCAGTCAGCGCCTACATCTGTTGTATTGTTTGTGCCTTGAATTTCTGGTGTACAGAGCAGTTCAGTGAGTTGTTGATTTAAGATGTCGAAGCCTAGAAGTCATAAAAATTTATCGTTGCCAGAGAAAATAGCTGCAATTAAAGAAGTTGAAAATGGAATAAAGAAAAAATCTGAAATTGCCAAGGACTTTGGAATTCCTCCTAACACTTTATCAACTTACCTGAAAAATGGAGAAAAAATTCTTGCCCATGAAAATGACTTTTTTCAAAACAAAAGACTTTTATTTTTCATTTTTGTATAAATTATTTATTACATATGTACGTAATCATCAATTTATGAAATATTTGTTATTGTTTAAATAGAATGTATGTATTTTTTTTTTAAATTAAAAAATGTGAAAATATGAAATTCGATTTTTTACCCCTTCATTTTCGTATAGTATTCCCCTAGCAAACAATTTCGTTAAGCAGAAAAATCGGCCCATCTACGGGGGTTACTCCAGATACAAAGTAGTTATTTGCTCATACTGTTCTTAATTGTTATCTGTATTTTTTGTGGTCATTTAAGTAGAAAAATGTGTTGTAAAAGTAAACTAAATCGGTTCAGGGGGGGGGGACTTGGGACCTATATTACTAATTTGCCAATACCACCGTAGCTTTTGTTATTTTTCAACGAAACTCGGTATTCATTGTGGTCATCTAAAGAGAAAAATGTGTCGCAAAAATAAAACAATATAATTTGTGTTTACTATTTGATATGCTTATATGTAGCACGAAATTGGGAGTTTGCAAATCTATGCAATGACTTTTGCAACAGCAAGGATTCGATCTTATTAATGCTATGAACTTTGTAGCAGAAAGTTCTTTTTTAGTGATTGGATATCAACATACATTGGTAAAACTAGAGAAATGAGTGCGTGTTACTGTGCTTTCAAAATTATTGGTATATATGTATATTAGGGTGGGTCGACGATGACTTAATGATCACGTCATGTGATCATATAAAGTCATGTATCTACTTTTAGAATTAAAACTAAATCTAATGTTGAAGCTATTTGTTTTTTTTTTTTTTTTACCTTTGTAATGGTTCGGGTTTTAAGCCTATTGGGCAAAAATTGGCAGCCCTTGCATGACCAAACGATGTTAACAGATAATTCCAGTTTTTCAACAATAATAATAAAAGTCCGACTCGCAGGAATTGCGTCATCTTAGCGCGGTTCCAGTTCTTTTCTTTCTTTTTTTTTTTTTTTTACGGCTCATCTACATCTAGGTCATTAGCGCCGACATCTAGGGTTTAGCGAGGAATTTTACCAGCGAGCCGTGGGATGATAAAATTCCTGCCGGAGGTTGGGAATCGAACCCACCATCTCCCGCTTATGAATCCAAGGCGCTAGCCATTAGACCACGGGAGACCCCGGTTCTTGTTCATATCCCTATTCTCATTTGAAAAGCATAGAATAGAAACAGATAATATTTTCCTCGGCCTTTGTTCAAAGGGTTTTATGGCTATACCTGGGGTTAGGGTCGGGTCCGCAAGACCCTAGAAACCTCTTCTAGCGATACTTCATTTCATACGTTTCAATGAATTGGAAAATATCAAAAATTTTCACATATTCCTGTGTTCTTTTACTATAGTAATAATTCTACAGATAAAATCAATTAAAAAATAAAATAAAAAAACCAACAGCATAAAGGCAATTGAAAATATTCAAAAGACGTCATCGAATCTTTTTCTCTTGGCAAGCTATGTATCTAACAATGAATTGTTTTTCTTATTTTGCCTAATCTGGTTTATTGTAAAATTCATTATCCAAATATAAGCAATTAAAAAATAACAAGGAATAAAAACAGACAAAAAGAACAGTTCGAATAAGCAAAATCCATTACTTTAATGTTTTAAGCACATATTTCTCCGATTGACATCGCCTAATCAAAACTTTCATCAGAACCTTTTTTGTAGAACATTTAGTAAGCTTTCTAATGGTATTGTTTCGTTTGCCAAGATTCTCAACCTTTTTCGAGATATTAAGGAAAATATACAGAGTTACCAAAACTTTTTATGTCTGTTAATAAAATATTTTATTCTAACCCTTCCTTAACTCCAAACGTAACCAAAATTTCAACATATTAGTTTTAATGATAGTAAAACATGCAGAAAATGTTTCAACTGAATCCCATGATTCTAAGTACCCAAACCAAAAACGGTATTCAAAAAGTATTTTTCCAATTTTCTCAAAAACGGTTAAAGCTATCGCCTTGAAAATGGTTTCATTCGTTTTACTAGCCAAAGAAGCCTATAAAACGAGTACTTACAAGCTTATGTACTCAAAAACGTAAGCGTTACGATTTTTTTTGCGCGATTTTCGCCCCAAACGCCATCTTCCAGTGGGCGGATTTTGCTGGTTAACAAACTTGCCCTTTCAAATTGGACGACAGATTTTTGTACCAAATTTCATCAAAATCGGACCATCAGGGAAGCCAGAAATCCGCGAACAGACAAATATATATATATATATATATATATATATATATATAAATAAATATATACATATATATATATATACAAATTTGAACCACCGTTATTTTCGGTCTCTAGGGGTTCTGAAACGCGAAATTTTCTAGTCGGCACTTCCGGATTGTTTCATTGTATCAACCTTATAAGCGGGGTTCCTCCCTATGGGGGAGGGAGGAACCGCGCTAAAATTGACAATAAAATGTGATTTTTTAAAATTATTGTAAACTTTAAAGCAAATGCGTGATCGGAAGATATCTTTTAATACTTATACCCCTTTTCAGTCTCTCAATTTCGCAACTTTTTCGCGGAATTACGACTCGAAAAAAATATTTTGAATTTTTTTCGCCCTACCCTAATGTGTATACAAGAAAGAAATTGATATGATGGTAGAACCAGGATTCTTTCACTAGTTCCCCTGGACTATAGGAGAGAAAATGACGGTTGCTCGCTGACGTTGGTAAAAGATCTGACAGGACTGTAAGGTATCCTATATTGAATAAGAGGAAGAGAAAGGCTACGGGAGAAGGGGAACGGTATAGGCTGACTTCTTTACATTTTAGTAAGCTCTCCTGCATGACAATCACCCAACCAACCTTTCTCTATTCCTTCTTTCGGTTCAACTTTTATTTATTTCTGACACTTTCTACCGGCGCACAATCATTCGGCGTGTCAAAAGCACTTGTAATAATGACTCGTTGAAGCAATATTGATGTCTGAAAACCCAAAGGTCTTGAAACGATACTCGTTCAGATTAGACTTCTTTCATAGTGGTTCAGACAAAAAAACTATAACGGTAGAGTTCTGGTTTTGTAGACTATTGATTTATTTTTATTTTTTGGATTACTATATTGCCTTAGAACTTGATAAAAGTAATTTTACAAACTAATCATAAAAACGTATTTGGGAAATAAGTATTAACATAACAATAATTACATAAAATAATTTATTTTTGGCATTTAAATTATTTCCTATATATATATATATATATATATATTTATATAACAGTATATAAGAATAACTCGTACTTACCTACAAAAAGAAGTAGATAAATTAACCAAAAGGCAAAACTATGATATATGTATGTATGTATATATCATATATATATATATATATATATATATATATATATATATATATATATATATAATCAACCACACAAGCATTCATACTCAAATATACATTAAAAACAGCAAAATACACACTTTCTGTCCAAGCACACGTAAGAAAAATAAATAAATAAGTACATAAATAAAAAACACACCAGTATATCACAAGTTAAAAATAAAAATAAAACCTAATGCTGAGGTACCCACCCCGTTCTTCACTGAAGGCGGTTCACCCGTAGACTGAGGTCTCTTCTTGGGAACTCTCCGAGCCGGGATAATCCTTAGGAGAAAGTGTGTATTTTGCTGTTTTTAATGTATATTTGAGTATGAATGCTTTTGTGGTTGATTACGTGTTTTGTGTTTTAGGATTTAATTGTTTTTATGATTGCATTGATTGTTGTTAAATGGTTTCTGACAATTCAAATTTATTTGATAAGCTTGTTCGCCGGTGTTAAAGATTATATATTTTTTGTTTTTCTATGCTGTAGAAGCACTGAGGATGGAGCTGTAGACTCCGAAAGCATGCTTTGTTTGTGAATAAAATAAATCATTTGTGGTGGAGACCTTGGAGTTTGTTGGTTTTCCTATTTGGATGCAGTACCACCACCGTCCAGCCAAATCAATGTCAAGATATATATATATATTTATCACTGTTATTGACGTGATAGTTGAAACATCAGGTCAATAACAGTTGGGGCGGGGGAGGTCCTCCCTATAGAGGGTTGGAGAAAGCGCGCGAAAAGAACCATGAATTACGATTGCTGTGCAAATAAATGGGAGAAAAATGAAAGACATTTCCCCCCCCCCTGGCTATTTTAAGTTCCTTGAAATAGTTTGGTAGTTAAAGGGTTAATATATAAAACTTCCCCTCAATATTCTTTTAAGCGCATTATTTCTAAGAAGATAGAAAAAAAGAATAGCTCAACTCGAGAGGCTTCATCAGGACTTTCAACGGAAAACTTAATTAAAGAATTGAAAATGGCAATTTTATGAAATATACTTGATTATTTTTTTCATCGAAATTTGTGCTAAGTAAATATTGTATTAAATCTACCTTCGTGGCACGTTTCTTTTTGTTAATTGTGATTATGATGAAAGAATAGCCACACGACAATTAGTCATATATTGAATTTCCCATTAATATTTGAGATTCAAAATACGTCTCTCTTATTAGATTTATATTTTATTTAACTAAACGACTTCCATGAACTAAAATTATGACAACTATCAAAACATTAAAGAGAGAGCCTAAAGGAGGTATTGTACATGACTTTTCTACACACACACACACACACACACACACACACACACACACATATATATATATATATATATATATATATATATATATGCGAAATGTAAGCATGTACCTTTCACATTGCGACGAGCTGACTGTCCTTCCGTAAAAATCCACAATATCCAAATACCCCAATGTAACTAGGTTAGATTTTTAGGATTCCACCTCGACAAGCGACTTCCCTGAAAACGCACATAAAACAGAAGAGACAAAAACTCAACAAACGCTTAGAACCTCTCCGAGGACTTATTGGACCTAAATCAGTATTATGCCTGATTTTATATAAAGTAGTTGCACAAAACAAATGGTGTAGTACTTTATGGACCCCCTGCCATAAAAAGAAATAATAAGAAGTGAAATATATATATATATATATATATATATATATATATATATATATATAGAATGGTAAAGTAAGTAGTTCCTTTCGGACGCGAACACTCGGTATGTATTGTAAATTTAATTTACAATAAAAATAATTCCATTATTAGGTAATTAGTTAAAGTTTACTTAATAGAGATTTTCGGGAGAAGATATCTACAAGTTACCATCGCCTTTTACTTATTATATATATATATATATATATATATATATATATATCTTATTCAAATAAACTTTTTTGTTGGAAATCATGACTAGAATCACCTCCTAGAGTTTGGCTACTTGGACATGAATCACCCGTATATATATATATATATGTATATATATATATATATATATATATATATATATATATATATATATATATAATGTATATATATACATATATATAAATATATATATATGTGTTTGTGTGTGTGTGTGTGTGTATTTGTGTGTGTAGAAAAGTCATGTACGTACAATCCTCCTTTAGGCCCTCTCTTTAATTTTTTGATAGTAGTCATAATTTTAGTTTATAGAAGTCGTTTAGTTAAATAAAATATAAATCTAATAAGAGAGACGTATTTTGAATCTCAAATATTAATGGGAAATTCAATATATGACTAATTGTCGTGTGGCTGTTCTTTCATCATAATCACAATTAACAAAAATAAACGTGCCACGAAGGTAGATTTAATACAATATTTACTTAGTACTTTAAAAAAAATCAAGTATATTTCATAAAATTGCCATTTTCAATTCTTTAATTAAGTTTTCCGTTGAAAGTCCTGATGAAGCCTCTCGAGTTGAGCTATTCTTTTTTTCTATCTTCTTAGAAATAATGAGCTTAAAAGAATATTGAGGGGAAGTTTTATATATTAACCCTTTAAATACCAAGCTATTTCAAGGAACTTAAAATTGCCAAGGGGAGGGGGGCTGTCTTTCTTTTTTCTCCCATTTATTTGCACAGCAATCGTAATTCATGGTTCTTTTCGCGCGCTTTCTCCAACCCTCTATAGGGAGGACCTCCCCCGCCCCAACTTTAGTGGCCCACCTGATGTTTCAACTATCACGTCAATAACAGTGATATATATATATATATATATATATATATATATATATATATATATATATATACTAGCTGTGCCCGCGACTTCAACCGCGTGGAATACAGACTTAGGCAGCATTTTTGGGGTAAATTTTTTGGTTTATTTTTCATTATAAAAACCGTCATTTGGGTATTTTAAAAAAAAAAAAAATCTACTTAATGGTAATGCACTATAAACGATATTAGACTTGTAGCTGTAGGGGATTAAAGCATACATACATGCTGCTAGGATTCCTAACACGTGACAGAGCCACATAAAACTGATCCCTTAGGGATTGTTAACCTCTGGTGTTTAATAGTATCTGACAGACACAAGGGTAATATGAGTGAAGTATGTTGGAACCAGTGAGCATATAGAATCTAGATGCTGCATATATATATATATATATATATATATATATATATATATATATATATATATACATATATCATAATTTTGCCTTTTGGTTAATTTATCTTTTTTTTTGTGTAGGTAAGTACGAGTCATGCTTCTAAATGATGCGAAGAACAGGTAATAATCATCATTAACTTACAACACATCTTTCTAGACTAATTCTTTATTTCCACTAAATCTTTCTCGTGATTTTGAAACCTTTTTAATAATATTGCAGCTTATACTTTCCAGAACCTTCCGCAGGCATATATAAACATAATATATTTAAAATGTATAATGTATGGGTATATACATATATTATACATATGTATAATTGATTGCGCCATGAGGTCAACCTCAAAAGCGGGTTTCCTCGTATTAAGGGAGAGAAGAAACGCTCTAAAATGTCATGTTATGACATGGCTATGTGTATATATAAAGTTGAGCAAATGGTCACGA
Organism: Gonocerus acuteangulatus; assembly: GCA_946811695.1. NCBI lineage: Eukaryota > Metazoa > Arthropoda > Insecta > Hemiptera > Coreidae > Gonocerus > Gonocerus acuteangulatus. The sequence goes on from OX328125.1 coordinate 31,145,552, forward strand.
CGGGAACTTCATCCCGATTCTCAGAAGAGATGCAACTCTCAATTTGAGAGTCCCAAGTCGTAAGCACCATTTTTTACCTCATGTAAAACAATTTCTAGACGAAAAAAACTACCTCATTGAGCCCTGCTCCTAATTGATAATGCACCATCACATCCTGACGAGCGTGTCCTACGCGAGGGCGAAATAAAATCGATGTTTTTCCCTGCAAATGTCACATCAATAATCCAGCCTATGGACCAAGGAGTAATTTCGGCCTTCAAACGATACTACAAAAAGAAGCTTTTGTCTGAAACGCTATTAGCAGAAGAGGAAGGGTTAATTCAAAAATTAAAGAAAATATCTATTAAGGATGTGATTTATATGTCTGCTGATTCTTGGCATTCCGTAACAAAAAGCACAGTAAATAAAGCCTGGAAAAACCTGTGGCCTCGAATTATCCATGATAGCCAAACGAACCTCCAAGAAATCAGCAGTTGTGCGATTTGTTAAAAGACCTCAACTCCCCGGATATAATGGATTCCGAAGTTATAGATTGGTTAAACGACGACACAATAAACAGAGCGACAGTCCTTACGGAAGATGAAATTATTAATGAGGTAATGAAGTCCAATCCCGAAGAAGATGTTGAAGAAGACGTGGAAACCATTCCCCCTAAAATAAGCCATGTAGAAGGTTTCAATCTGCTTCACAGATCCCTTCTCTATTTAGAAAGCAGAAGCGATGAACCGCCAAATGAACTCATGATTCTAAGAAAATGGAGAGACGCAGCTGTGTCTGTCTGTCGACAGAACAAGTTCATTTAGGCAAGCCACAATTAAAGATTTCTTTTTTAAGAAGTAATGTCACGGTTTCTGTTATTATTGTTATTACTTCATTATTATTATTATTATTAAATATTAGTTTTTTTAGCATATAAGTAGTTATTATTCAAAAACAACCTACATTTCCAATTGCTATTGGTATGGTTCCGATTAACCGATTATTTCGATTAACCGAGGTAACCTGGGCCCCCATCGACTCGGTTAATCGGAACCCTACTGTATATATATATATATATATATATATATATATATATATATATATATATATATATATATATAGTTATATATGTGTCCGTTAACACGATACTGGCCAGAGTTTTTTTTCTTCCCCATGAAACTTGGTATATAGTATTCCCCAATCAAACAATTGAACGAGTTCGTTAACCAACAAAATCGGTCCATCTGGAGAGGGGGTTTACTCCGGAGCCAAAGTAGTTATTTGCCAATACCAGCCATAATTTGTGTTGTATTTCAACGAAGCTACTCGAAGGTATTCGTTCTGGTCAACTAAAGAGAAAAATGTGTTTGAAAAGGAGGGGGGGGGGTTACTCAGGACCCAAATTACTAATCATGCCGGTCGTAATTTCTGCTGTATTGTAACGAAACGCGGTATACGTCCTAGGTATCTAATAAGGAAGAAGTGTTGCAAAAATGAACTAAATCGGTCTATCCGAAGGGGGGATTTACTTTGTACTATGTTTGAATTGAATTGAAACAGGTGTTATTTATGTTTTTATTTTAGTTATCTATATAGGTTATTTTAAGCAAATTATTCAGGAATGCACTCGATACTACCCAATTCTGAAAAAAGTGCTTAGTTATCCAGCTCCTGCGTGACGCACTTTTTTAAAATATTTACTTTTATTTATTTACATTTAGAGCTCGCACACGTAACGATTTGCTCATTGAGTTTGTTTGAAGTAGGAACCACTTCCTGGTCAGAGTAAATAAAAATTCACAGAAACGTTTTTAAGGTTTTGAAAAATTCATTATTTATCTTCTTTGAGAAAAATTATTTCTGGGCTGCTTGTTTAGCATCTTTGTCAGCTTCTTTATTCCTTAAGATGTTGTCACAATTTTAAAAACTTTTACGTAAATTTTACAGATAAAGAAACCAGAAGTAATAATTTAATGAAAACATTGAACAATCATATAATTCTCATGCATTGTAGAATTGAGGAATCCTTTAACTGTTGTCGGGTTTTAATCGTTAAACAGGATAATTAATTATTGCCCCTGCAAATAGAGCAAGGTGCCAAGAAGCATGAACCACTTAACTCAATTACTGACAGCTATAATTCCTCCAGGACACTGCATTATCTCATACTTTCTCAGCTATAATATCGCTTTGGTGAATTTAGTCTTCAATATTGTATTAATATGAAAATACCCAAAATATCTTCGTAACCCAAGGAACTCATTCGTTTTAGTGCGTTTTATTAAAATATTAGAAAAAAATGTGGAGTTATTTTATTTCTAAAATATATTTCATTTAGTTGATTAAATTCAAGAATAAAGATACATGTTTGATATTTGGATTCTCCGGAGAAGGAGAAGTAGCGTGCTGGACACTCGTGTCGGAGACAGGGGTTCGAATCCCGCTTATGGAACGTTGCGTATTTCCAGCAATGTACTAACAAAACAAATTCCCTTTTTCTCCATTAATAGTCAGAGATGAAGGCAGATAGTTACAAAAAAAAAAACCTAATGATACCGTAAAATGTATTTCATCCACCTATCGGGTGCCTCAATTCCTCCTATCAGGTATCCATTCAATATTTAATAATTCATAGATAAGAGAAGAAAAAAACAACTCATTTGCAGAAAATACGATTTTCTAATTTCGATCTTGGTGAATTTCCAAATCATGTTTCATTGAGCTCGTTTTATTAATTTTATCGGCTGTTTATTCAAGAAGTAATCAGATAAATACTGCAAGCCGAATTTGGAAAAGACCTGCTAAATTGATAAAAAGCGTTACAAAAAAAGCGTCCCCCTGGTGTTCGAGCATGCGCGGTAGCCATGTACGAAAAAGAAGACTGTATGTTATACAGTACATTACATAGTTTTGTCGGGTGGACTTAAAGCATAATTATGTTCCTGAATTTGAGCAGAAGGCTCTAAACGATTTATTTTTTTAGTTTTTCTTGTTATTATATCATTAATAAATAACTCTGATGGACAAAACATCTCACTCCAAAATTAAGTAATTAATTTGTTGTCTGATACCTTCAAATGATGGTAGCTGATATTTTACTTTTTAGTCATAAAAGCATTTTCTTTTGTATATACTCTTTGATTTCAAAACTTTTTTCAAAAATATTGGATTAATAATAAACCTTTTTATATGCATGCATATAACGTATATTATATATATATATATATATATATATATATATATATATATATATATATATATATATATATATATATATAATCAAACACCAGGTATTTTAAAAAATATAAATTTGAATAAATAAAATCAAACATCCACCTCAAATATTTTTTATATTTATCATTATGACGTTTTTGACTCTACAGCTCAAATTTCAATGCGTCCTATTAACATTAATATATATTTGAAAACTATGATTTAAAATTGATAATAATTTACGTAATAATTGTATTTACTGACTGCCCTACCTCTGTGCAGTTTGTTTTTTGTTTTTTTATCATAAATGCATATTGTATTCGAAAATAATGGTTTATTTATTTGGTTGATTTGCTAATTTGTTCACAACTCTTCACTATTGTTTATTGTTATTTAAGTGTTTAAAGTGATGAAGTGCCCTTGTCGCCGTCTCACTGCTGTATACATAAATAAATTCAATGCGTCGCCGTAGGCAGTTTACACATAGACACAGAGCCCAATGTAAATGTTTCAGAACCTGAAGAAAAAGAGTTAACACTGTTTTCTGTGACCTTCCGTCTTGTGTATTCATAATTTGAGATGTTTTAGACAAGACATTGGGCATTTCTGTAGCAGAACGCAGTTTTCTTATGAAAATTAGACATAGAATAAGGGTTGATGTAAATGTTGTTCAGTTGGTTCTCAATGTTGTCCTGCAAAGGAATGTGCTCTAGTTAATTTGGACTGGAAGTTTGGAGTTGGTTGCAGGTGGATTCCTAACATTCTACCAACCCTTGATTGGATTGATGGCGATCAGGTGCACTTTCGCATTTGGATTCAATTGTCATTGTCCGAGGGAAGGCAGAGATTATTAACGGTGGTCATTTTATGTGGTTTCAATTTTGGCCGCTTTCTGTGGCGTTTATTAAACTCAAATATTGTTATTTATCGCGCCAGACCTAATTATTTTTGAAATGCTCAACGAATCCCCAAAACAACTATTGAGCTGCATCGTCAATTTTACAAGACGAGACATTATTTTACGGGTGTTCAATTTTATGGAGAATAATTAGGGGAGGCATAAAAACGTATTCGAGACATGTTCCACCATGAATCATTGAACCTCGGAAGGATATTCATTGGCCGTACGAAGATATACAGGATTCAAACTAATAAAGAAATCGATGGAAACAACTCATCGGGTCTCCCCGTGGTCTAGTGGCAAACGCCTAAGATTCTTATGCGAGAGATGGGGGTTCGAATCCCAAACATGGCAGGAATTTTCTCATCTCACGGCTCGTTGTGAAAATTTCTTGGTGCACCATGGATTTCGGTGCCAATGGCTGCTCATCAGAAGGTGAGTTGTTTAAGGCAATATTGCGGATATGGCAATCCGCTGTGGCCCTCAGTTGCCTTCGCGGTCCTACGTCCAATAATCGCGTTACGAAAAATACTGTTGGGCTCACCATTATAAATTGGACAAAACCCAAGATTTTCAAAATCATAGAAGAATCCCTAAATATAGGAAAACATCACACAGTCCTCAAACATTTAGACGATTACAAACATATACCCACTGCCCTTTATTATATGAGGTTATTATATATAGATGGTCGAAGATTGTGACAATCTCGAAACCCCTTCATGGAATTAGGAAGAGACAACATAAAAAACATACTCGCCTCTTGGTACAAGCTGTTCAAAGATAGATCCAAGTTGATGTAATTGGGAGAGGCCAAGGTTCAATAATGGAATTATATTTTGTTTTTCTTTTTAATCTTCTATGTTTGTATTAATGGAAATAAAGGCTTTATTTATATATATATATATATATATATATATACTAGAACCAGTTATTTGTGACCATGAAAATTAAACATTTATCGTCAACACGTGAAATTACTTTACCTGGCAGATTGACTAAGCGTCTTTTTCTCTACAGAAATTAAGCAATCATCCTAGAAAGGAAAGACAACAAACCTCCCCTTGCTACAAATGGGCGAAAACCTTTGATAATCATCATCAAGAAAAATATAAGTTAAAAAATAAAAATAAAAATAATTAGAGTTGCAACGCAATTCTTTCCGCTAAGTTATGCTAAGGTACATTACTGTTAAATGAAACAAATATTGTTTATTTTTCTTAGTAGAATATCTTTTCTTTCCAAATTCCATCCCTATCCAAGTGAAAATAATATAAATTGCAGGGAATAGGGAATAGAAGAGAAAGCAAATAGCAAACCATATATTCCATACGGCTAAGGAAATACCAAATGGAATTCAAAAAGAGATCCAATCTAACAAATTGAAAACACTTTAGGAAAAAGAGAAAAAGTTACTTTCTTCAATTGATAAGGAAAGTCTGAATGGTAAAAGTAGAAGGTAAAGTTGAAAGAGTTGATCTGCCATAATTGATTGTAGAATACACAAAATAGACAGAGCTGGTGTTGGAGCAATCTAAGTTGCAGTGATGTATGTACACAACTCCCGGGCCGGAGCTTCACAAACTAGCAACTCTCACACTTACACTGTTTCACACCATCTCCAAGTTTGGCTCTTCAAACAGCCAATATTTGCCATCGACTCTCTCCATCTTATGTCATCTCCAATTCCTTCTAACACAAACAATGGCTAATTAAAAAAATATATCTTAATTTATCTTAGGAAATTGTCTATAAGGAGAAATAAATTGCTTTTCTGCTAACATTTTATTTGTTTTGCTTCATAAATTTTATCAAGCGCTCAAATACACTCCGGGAGATTATTTTTTTTTTTAATATTTCGTGATATTAATATAATATATTTAATAACTAGCTGTTCCCGGCGTGCCATGCTGATAGACAATTTTGACTTAGCCTATGACACTCTCCGTATCAATATCTACCTGTATACCAAGTTTGGTCAAAATCGGTCCAACGGTGTGGATTAATATAAGGAACAAACAGACATATATATATATATATTTTTTTTTTTTGTTTTAAATTGCATCGCTGGGTATCACATGTATGTATGGAACGGCTTCTCTCTCCAGCGGTGTCGCTCCTCTCTCCATCGCAATATTTCGTCGGGTTCATCTCCGACTTCTTCAGGCTGCTATGTGTCGTCCTCGGTGGTTATCAAGGGAATGAATTTTTTTTTTTTTTCCCCTAAACCCCACTTAAGAGAAAGAAGAGTAATAAAAAGCATGCAAGGAAGGGCATGATGAAAGCGAAAGTGAAAGAAAACGTGCAGGAACGCAAAAGAAAACTAAGGACCTCGAACGCAACAGGCGTACGTAAGGGCCACAGGTAGAGGGAGGATGAGGGAGGAGGTGTCCTTATTCTGCATTAATGCACTTGAAGGCGGTAAGTAGAGGAGAAAAAGGTGTAGGATTCCCAAAGGGAGGTATGTGTAATGTGCTGTGTGGGGCACAGCGATAGAGGAGGAGGTAAAACGAAAGATAGTCGGAGAGTAGAAGAAAGAAGAAAGGGGAAGAAGGTCAGTTAGACTGTCAGTGTAACTTGTGTTTGTTGGTTGTTCCTAGTGTGTTCTAGAATGTGTTATGTTCTAGTACGTCTACTAGTCGTCGTATGAACTCAGTTGGTCCTTGCCAGCGTCCTGGTCGTCCAGGTGGTGTGATGTCGTTAAAAAGTGGATTGTCATGGTACTTAAGTCCGTCAAAGAATTTGATGTGACGTCGTTTCATGAATTCTGAAACTGTGGGGAGTTCTAAGAGTGTGTGTAAGTCTGGGGCTTTGAGTTTATCGTGTGAGGTGCTCCGTGTGATTGTTTTGAGTATTCGGTTCTGAAAAGATTGTAGTGTTCTGAGTATGGTGGGGTTCAGAAACCGAAAGAGTGGTGTGCCGTATAGTAGTGCCGGTCGTAGGACTCCTTTGTATATGAGTAGCTTCAGTCTGAGTGAGAGGTTTGGTGAATTGAGTAAATATCCAAGAGAGCGGGCTTTCGTCCTGACAAGCTTTAGCTTCTTGGTAAAGTGTGTGTGAAAACTGAGGTGTGTACCTAAGTGTATCCCCAAGTAATTGATATGTCTTTTTAACTTGTTTCTTTTGTTTCTAACCGTGAAATACTTGGGGCGTGCTCGTGTTGAATTGCCATGAAAGGCGAAGAGTAGTGCGTCTGTCTTAGTCGGGTTAACTGTGATGTGTATTCGTCGCAGTTCGTCTACTACGTCTGCGCAAACCTCTTCAGCTTGTTTTAATGCCTTTGAATGTGACATGGATGTGCTGTATATCGCGATATCGTCGGCATATGCGGCTATTTTTGTGTCTGGGTACTGTTCACCGACGATTTCTGATGTGTAAATGGAAAAGAGTGTTGGTGCGAGTACTGACCCCTGTGGTACACCGCAGGGGATTGGGTGTGTGCTGGAGAGGCTTGCCCCTACCCTAACCGTCATAGTACGTCCGTATAGGAAAGAGTGTATTGTGTTATAGAGTTGTTCTAGACATCCGTACGTTCTGAGTTGCCGCATAAGTATATTATGTGAAACTGAGTCAAAAGCTTTCGTACAGTCAATCGATATGAGTGCTGTAGTCCGGTTCATGAGCATGTTGTTTGTGATGTGTGATTTGGACCCTTACTAGCTGGTGTTCTGAACTGTGTGCAGGGCGGAAGCCGAACTGCTCAGCAGGGATAATATCCTCCTCTGCGCAAAAGTCTTTAAGATATCTCATTATAATCTTTTCATATACTTTTGATAAATGAGGCAGTAGGCTTATGGGTCTGTAGTGTTCAGGTGTATCGCCCTTTTTGTTGGGTTTGAGTAGTGGTGTGATTATAGCGTGTCTCCAATGTTCGGGGAAGTGTCTGAGGCGGAGGCATGTGTTATAGATGTGTACAAGATAGTGCAGTCCTTTTCTCGGTAACTGTTTAAGTAATATGTACTGAAATCTGTCATGTCCTGGGGATTTATTCCCTCGTGTCTGTCTGAGTATGGCTGTCAGTTGTTTTGGTGAGACGTACATGTAATTGTCTTGTAGTGTAAGTCTGTATTCAGGTGTACGGTCTTTGTTGCGAGTTTGAGCGTCTTGTGTATAAGTAGCGAGTATGTCCGCCTGGTCTTTTTCGTCTAGTAGCGTATCTTGTCTGTGTATTTTTACTGTGTTAGTCTTATGCGTGCGTGTTCGTATGAGCCTCCAGAATTACCTAAAATAACCATGTGTCTGCCTGAGTTTCTCATGCCACATGGACGTCTTCCATTGTGACATGAGTGTGCGTATTTGTGTAGTAGGTGAGTTTAGTGCAGCTTTATAATGCCTATCTCGTGTTCTGTACCATATCCATGAAAATATCGGCCACAACTGGTGAGAGGGGGCTGCCCATGGCCACGCCATCCTTCTGCTGGTACAGGACTCCTCTGTATTGGAAGTAGCACGAAGTCAGCACAAGCTCAGCTAGTTCCATCATCTTGCCTTCCAGAAATTTGTTTTTCTTAATAATGTTGATGGAATCCTGTGCTGGAAGACTGGTAAAAAGAGATTCCACATCAAAACTCAGTAATATATCCTTTTCCTCCAATTTGATATTTTTCAAGATCTCCACCAAATGAAATGAATTTTTGACCGCTGAGAATGATTGGCCCGTGTATGGTTTCAGCTCCCTGGCCAGCACCTTGCTTGTTCTATAAGTGGGTGCCCCGATCATTGATACAATTGGCCTGAGGGGGGCTCCTTCTTTATATCCTTGGGATTCTGGAATCCCCGGGGGTCATCTCAGCAATCATTCCCTGCTCCATCTTGCTGTTTTTCAAGATGTTCTTAATTTTATTTTCGATCCTTTTGGTGGGGTCCTTGATACCTGTCTCATATTTATCTGGAGTTAATAGAGATTCCATTTTTTCGTCGTATGAACTTCGGTCGAGAATGACAGTGCTGTTGCCTTTGTCCGCCTTGGTTATTACAATATCGTCACGTTTCTTCAGGTCGCGTAGAGCATGTCTCTGGGCTGGCGTCAGATTATCCTTTGGTGGCCTGGCATTACTGACGAGGTGGGCAGCTTCCAGTCTTATCTTGTCGGCCATTTCTCCAACCATAGGTGTGAGAGCAGCCTCGATACTGGTCACTAATTCTAAGTACTATTCGACCGAGCCAAGACCCTAGCCAAGGAAACCAGCTTGACAAGGAGACTAATTAGAAAAGCCATCGAAATACATAAGCATCCGGTAAACTTCGGGAAGATGGCCTCATCCCACCGGACATTTGGCGGCCCATCCTTAAGAAGATAGAGAAGAAAACAGGGACTCAAGGCGACCAGCGCCCCACACGGACCACTGACGAACTACAGACGACGGACGAACGACGAAGACAGCCCTCGAGCCCTATTGGCCCACGGACCCACTACACCATTGGCCCGCATAGTCTACGAAGCAGGGCTATAAAGGAGGGAAAATCCAGGAAAAATTCATTCAACATTCCTTCATGAACTCCTGTTCAGAACACATCGTCTGCTTACTTGGAACTCTTCTACCTCGTCGCAGCTCTTGTGCATTCGCCGGCAGCTCTCCAGTGATCTCCAGCAGGACCAGCTACTCAAGAAGCTAGGCCCCGAGCACCCGCTCGGTCAGTAAGCTCGTAAGAGCAGAAGCGCCTGGTGTAGCAGCCAGGACCAGCAGCAGTTGCAGAAGAAGAGAGTAAGGGGCACATCCAGGATCTCTAAGCAAGCCGTTGGGTCCGGACCCACAAGGGAATTGCTAAGGGGTTCTGCTTTCCGGGGCTTTGCCCACCCGTCTGTCGGTCGGTACAGGTACGACCGCAGGCGGCCCCCACCACCAGGGTACCCTCACTCTTACTACCCCCACTCTGACTCTCCCCTCTCTCTTTTACCCCCTCTTCTCGCCACGCCCACCCCCCACCATGTTTTCACATGAGCACCCTCACACAACCCACCAAACACGCTCTGACACACCACCACCCTCTAAAAGCACACACATCCAAAAGGACACTCTAGAAGCCCTCGCCACACGCACATTCACAAGCGAAGAGATGGATCGTCTCTTCAACATCCTGGCCCCCGAGTCTCCTATGGAACAGGGAATCGCCTTAGAAAATACGAAAGACTTTCCTAACCTTCCCCCGGCCTCCAAGAGACCTATTGAGACCAGCAGCTCTTCAGATAGCGAAGATATCACTGATAGTGAAATCTTTACACTGGTCAAGCCACAGGGCAAAAAACACCGGAAGGTGGCCCGTAACACCACACCCACTGTCAACAACACCCCCGCCCCTATTAAAACTCAGAACAAATTTGAACCCCTCAGGAACATAAAACCACCACCCATTGTACTGCCCCCACACTACACTGACGTAAACAGTCTCGTCAGAACACTCAACTCAAGACTTTCGAAACAATCAAAAACAAACTTACGACCAACAAGACGCAATTTTACTCTTACACACCCAAGGGCTCCCCCAAAAACCAATCATTCGTGCTCTTCGGGCTGGATGTTGACCACCCGCTAGAGAACATTAAGCAGGAGCTCCAAACGGATCAACTGGTATCAGTGAAACGTATGAGCAAAACCACGACAGACGGTACTAGAGCCCCCATCCCCCCTGTCTTACTCACATTCACCCCTAAATTCAACCCAACACACCTAAAATCGATCAAATCGATCGATCAAATAATAGTGTATTTCAAACCCTACAAGGGAGACAACTCAATCTCTCAGTGTTTCCGGTGTCAGCGCTTCGGCCACACCAGAAATAATTGCAACTTACGCGAACGTTGTGTTCGCTGTGGCAAAGCACACGCGTCGAAAGACTGCGACCGGATCACCAACACACTCCAGTGCCCCAACTGTCAGGAGCAGCACCCCGCCTCATACAGGCAATGCCCAGCCCGGCTCGACCTATTAGAGAAGAGCCGAAAAGCCCGACAAACAATAGTAGCCCCCCCGGCTAACACACCAGCACGAACATACAGAACAGTAGACCCAGCCTTCAGCTACTCTAATGCCTTCACTGGCCACATCACACAACTTCCCCCTCCACCACCACCACCAACACAACCACTTCCCCAACGCACACAAAACACCAGACCAGCTCTGTTGCCCACCCCACCTACACCACCAACCTACCAATTACCAACACCTATTGCACCACAACAACACACCAGTGACAGTACACCCGCATGGGTCGAACGACTGACTAACACCATGACCGACATGATGTCCATGATACGTACATTAGTTGAACTCATGACAAAACTGATAACAAAATGACCAGACACACTATACTTAACTTAAACACGAACGGACTAACTCCAAAACTACAAGACGTGGACTTACTTCTACAACAAATACAGCCCACTGTATTCATACTAACCGACACACGACTGACCAGAGGTAGTTACGCACACTTCCAAGGCTATACACTTCTCCGGCACGACATGGACAACACACTAGCCGGTGGAGTCGCCATCGGCCTTCGACACGGCACACGCTTTCAACGGATAGACCCTATCATAGACCCAGACGAATACAATTTTGTTCTGACAATTATAGTAAAACTGAACAAGACGTACAAACTGACCGCATACTATCGGAGACCGAGAGGACGACTTTCACGACTGGGACTTCTCCTTTCGGAAACTTCGACAGACAGACGACACATACTCATAGGTGACCTGAACGCTAGACACACTGCCTGGCATAATACGAGAAATAACCCCGCAGGGACTAAGCTGACTAAATACCCCCTGACAGTCATACACCCAGGCACACACACATTCAGACATTTCGCAGATCCCAGCATGACTTCAACGATTGACTTGCTAGTTACGCGACAACCACACGTAATAACCGCGTGCACTGCACTCGATTTTATCACATCAGACCACAGGCCGGTCTTATACGAACTACACGGGCACATCCCCATACCCACAGCCACAAACTACCACTACAGTAAGGCAGACTGGCACAAATACAAACACCTCATACACGAACACACCCCCCCCTATCACACCCATACACGACACACAAATTCTCGATGAGGCCATTAAACAGTTCACAGACACAATCACCTTCGCGGCCGACTCGAGCATTCCTAAGTTCGTGCCAGCACCTCCAAATCTTAGGAAACCACCACAACACATTCTCACACTCATCAAACAACGAAACAACATCAAAAACATTTGGTACAGAACACGAGACAGGCATTATAAAACTGCACTAAACTCACTCACTACACAAATACGCACTCTCATGTCACAATGGAAGACGTCCATGTGGCATGAGAAACTCAGGCAGACACATGGTGACTATAGGCAATTCTGGAGGCTCATACGAACACGCACGCATAAGACTAACACAGTAAAAATACACAGACAAGATACTCTACTAGACGAAAAAGACCAGGCGGACATACTCGCTACCTACTACTCACATGACGCTCAGACTCGCAACAAAGACCGTACACCTGAATACAGACTCACACTACAAGACAATTACATGTACGTCTCACCAAAACAACTGACAGCCATACTCAGACAGACACGAGGGAATAAATCCCCAGGACATGACAGACTTCAGTACATACTACTCAAACAGTTACCGAGAAAAGGACTACACTATCTCGTACACATATATAACACATGCCTCCGCCTCAGACACTTCCCCGAACACTGGAGACACGCTATAATCACACCACTACTCAAACCCAACAAAAAGGGCGACACACCTGAACACTACAGACCAATTAGCCTACTGCCTCATTTATCAAAAGTTTATGAAAAGATAATACTGAGATATCTTAAAGACTTTTGCGCAGAGGAGGATATTATCCCTGCTGAGCAGTTCGGCTTCCGCCCTGCACACAGTTCAGAACACCAGCTAGTAAGGCTCCAATCACATATCACAAACAACATGCTCATGAACCGGACTACAGCACTCATATCGATTGACTGTACGAAAGCTTTTGACTCTGTTTCACATAATATACTCATGCAGCAACTCAGAACTTACGGATGTCCAGAACAACTCTATAACATAATACACTCTTTCCTATACGGACGTACTATGACGTTTAGGGTAGGGGCAAGCCTCTCCAGCACACACCCAATCCCCTGCGGTGTACCACAGGGGTCAGTACTCGCACCAACACTCTTTTCCATTTACACATCAGAAATCGTCGGTGAACAGTACCCAGACACAAAAATAGCCGCATATGCCGACGATATCGCGATATACAGCACATCCATGTCACATTCAAAGGCATTAAAACAAGCTGAAGAGGTTTGCGCAGACGTAGTAGACGAACTGCGACGAATACACATCACAGTTAACCCGACTAAGACAGACGCACTACTCTTCGCCTTTCATGGCAATTCAACACGAGCACGCCCCAAGTATTTCACGGTTAGAAACAAAAGAAACAAGTTAAAAAGACATATCAATTACTTGGGGATACACTTAGGTACACACCTCAGTTTTCACACACACTTTACCAAGAAGCTAAAGCTTGTCAGGACGAAAGCCCGCTCTCTTGGATATTTACTCAATTCACCAAACCTCTCACTCAGACTGAAGCTACTCATATACAAAGGAGTCCTACGACCGGCACTACTATACGGCACACCACTCTTTCGGTTTCTGAACCCCACCATACTCAGAACACTACAATCTTTTCAGAACCGAATACTCAAAACAATCACACGGAGCACCTCACACGATATACTCAAAGCCCCAGACTTACACACACTCTTAGAACTCCCCACAGTTTCAGAATTCATGAAACGACGTCACATCAAATTCTTTGACGGACTTAAGTACCATGACAATCCACTTTTTAACGACATCACACCACCTGGACGACCAGGACGCTGGCAAGGACCAACTGAGTTCATACGACGACTAGTAGACGTACTAGAACATAACACATTCTAGAACACACTAGGAACAACCAACAAACACAAGTTACACTGACAGTCTAACTGACCTTCTTCCCCTTTCTTCTTTCTTCTACTCTCCGACTATCTTTCGTTTTACCTCCTCCTCTATCGCTGTGCCCCACACAGCACATTACACATACCTCCCTTTGGGAATCCTACACCTTTTTCTCCTCTACTTACCGCCTTCAAGTGCATTAATGCAGAATAAGGACACCTCCTCCCTCATCCTCCCTCTACCTGTGGCCCTTACGTACGCCTGTTGCGTTCGAGGTCCTTAGTTTTCTTTTGCGTTCCTGCACGTTTTCTTTCACTTTCGCTTTCATCATGCCCTTCCTTGCATGCTTTTTATTACTCTTCTTTCTCTTAAGTGGGGTTTAGGGGAAAAAAAAAAAAAATTCATTCCCTTGATAACCACCGAGGACGACACATAGCAGCCTGAAGAAGTCGGAGATGAACCCGACGAAATATTGCGATGGAGAGAGGAGCGACACCGCTGGAGAGAGAAGCCGTTCCATACATACATGTGATACCCAGCGATGCAATTTAAAACAAAAAAAAAATATATATATATATATATATATATATATGTCTGTTTGTTCCTTATATTAATCCACACCGTTGGACCGATTTTGACCAAACTTGGTATACAGGTAGATATTGATACGGAGAGTGTCATAGGCTAAGTCAAAATTGTCTATCAGCATGGCACGCCGGGAACAGCTAGTTATTAAATATATTATATTAATATCACGAAATATTAAAAAAAAAAATAATCTCCCGGAGTGTATTTGAGCGCTTGATAAAATTTATGAAGCAAAACAAATAAAATGTTAGCAGAAAAGCAATTTATTTCTCCTTATAAACAATTTCCTAAGATAAATTAAGATATATTTTTTTAATTAGCCATTGTTTGTGTTAGAAGGAATTGGAGATGACATAAGATGGAGAGAGTCGATGGCAAATATTGGCTGTTTGAAGAGCCAAACTTGGAGATGGTGTGAAACAGTGTAAGTGTGAGAGTTGCTAGTTTGTGAAGCTCCGGCCCGGGAGTTGTGTACATACATCACTGCAACTTAGATTGCTCCAACACCAGCTCTGTCTATTTTGTGTATTCTACAATCAATTATGGCAGATCAACTCTTTCAACTTTACCTTCTACTTTTATCATTCAGACTTTCCTTATCAATTGAAGAAAGTAACTTTTTCTCTTTTTCCTAAAGTGTTTTCAATTTGTTAGATTGGATCTCTTTTTGAATTCCATTTGGTATTTCCTTAGCCGTATGGAATATATGGTTTGCTATTTGCTTTCTCTTCTATTCCCTATTCCCTGCAATTTATATTATTTTCACTTGGATAGGGATGGAATTTGGAAAGAAAAGATATTCTACTAAGAAAAATAAACAATATTTGTTTCATTTAACAGTAATGTACCTTAGCATAACTTAGCGGAAAGAATTGCGTTGCAACTCTAATTGACGATGGCCAAAACTTCTACGATGGCAACACACGGAGAAGAGTGCCCCAGGCAAGTATTATTCGACCGAGCCAAGACCCTAGCCAAGGAAACCAGCTTGACAAGGAGACTAATTAGAGAAGCCATCGAAATACATAAGCATCCGGTAAACTTGAATAGGGAAGATGGCCTCATCCTACCGGACATTTGGCGGCCCATCCTTAAGAAGATAGAGGAGAAAACAGGGACTCAAGACGACCAGCGCCCCACACGGACCACTGACGAACTACAGACGACGGACGAACGACGAAAACAGCCCTCCAGCCCTATTGGCCCAAGGCCCCCCTACACCATTGGCCCGCATAGTCTACGAAGCAGGGCTATAAAGGAGGGGAAATCCGGGAAAAATTCATTCCCTTGATAACCACCGAGGACGACACATAGCAGCCTGAAGAAGTCGGAGATGAACCCGACGAAATATTGCGATGGAGAGAGGAGCGACACCGCTGGAGAAAGAAGCCGTTCCATACATATATATATATATATATATATATATATATATATATATATATATATATATTAGTTACATAGTATGCCTAGATGAAGGCTGTCCTAAAGTTTCTTTAACTGTTTTAACACGAACCCTTGCCCTCACTTTAGCCGGGAGTTTCCTCTTGATTAGTTCAATATAACCTCTCTCAAAGGAGTTAAAATTAATAGGTTTAATATAAATCCAGCGTTGTACAGCAGGTAACGACATCTGGCTATAGCTACGATAAGAAACTATAAATTACAAACAAAGCTACCTACTCACTTCCAGGTGTTGGCCCCGCTTCTAGCTGTGCGCCCTGTTCTCAATCAACTCTCAGGAGAAAGACAAGAATAGAAGGAGCTTGAAATTTAAAACAAAGATGCCTCAAGGATAAATATTTTGATATTAAAAAATCCCTTTTCGCGGAAGATGATTAAATTGAGCACATTTTTCAAGAAGCGCTTCATTAAATAGAATCATATTTACTCTTTTTTCTCGGTTATAACCAGCCTAATTAATTAGTTCGTTAATAATTTTTAACGATAACGAATTACAACAATTAAACCTAATAGAACGATTTGTTTTGTTTTTTGATGTTTTTTTTTTCTTTAGCAAGACATTTCTGTCGTTAGTTCGGTATGAGGAGTTTTGTTACAATGTATGAAAAATTACTACCGTTAAGGACACATTAATAATTTCGGTCTAAAGGACATCCACCATAGTGATGATATTAGGCCACGAGAGAAAAGTTCAAACATGGTAAAGAGGAATGTATACTATTGGTGTACCCCAGAGAAAAAAAAAACAGGTAGTGCGTATGCGCTGCCTCCAGCTCATGTGGGAACGCCTACATTCCCTCCGGTTTGCCCTTCCTGGTTCGTTTGTTTCTGGCCGGACTATCGTAGGTACAAAAGCATGCTAATAGGTACATGGAATAGCACGCTTGTAGTTACATAGAAAAGCATGCTAGTAGGAACATGGAAAAGCATGCTGGTAGGCACATGGAGAAGCAAGCTGGTAGGTACATGGAAAAGCATGCTAGTAGGTATATGGAAAAGCATGCTAATATGTACATGGAAAAGCATACTGGTAGGCACATGGAGAAGCATGCTGGTAGGTACATGGAAAAGCATGCTAGTAGGTACATGGAAAATCATGCTAATATGTACATGGAAAAGCATGCTGGTAGGCACATGGAGAAGCATGCTGGGAGGTACATGGAAAAGCATGCTAGTAGGTACATGGAAAAGCATGCTAATATGTACATGGAATAGTAAGCGTGTAGTTACATGGAAAAGCATGCTAGTATTTACATGGAAAAGCATGCTGGTGGGCACATGGAAAAGCATGCTGGTAGGCACATGGTAAATCAAGCTGGTAGGCATATTGAAAAGCATGCTGGTAGGCATATGGAAAAGCATGCTGGTAGGTACATGGAAAAGTATGCAACTAGATAGCATGCTAAATACCTGAAACGTCAAAGGCTCAGTATTAATTGAATAAGGGAACCTACTAAGGTCATAGATACAATGGGCTGGGCATCTGGGAATCTAATCTAGCTACGTATTTTATAAGAAAATATGTTTTATTTTTCTAGACGTTTCAGCTTAAAATTAAAGCCTTCATCAAGGCTGCAGAAAAAGGAGGATGGAGTATATATTAACTTATATACAGGTGACATAAATATATAAATTGGTACTGTATATAAAGTACTCTAATATATACATCATTTTCTCTGTTCTCCTTCTTGTGTGAATTTCCAGCCAAAACGTTTTATTAAGATACCAAGACCGAACCCTGACTAAATCCACCTTGGCATTCCCAACGGTCAACGATCTCCTCTCATTCAATCATTTATTTTTTGTTTAAGCAGTATTGTTTTAGAGTAAACCCGAACTTCTAATGGACTAATTTTACATTCTTTTCACAAAGACGTTACTCATTGTTTGGGCATTTGTATCCTGAATACTCGGAGAGCTGGCAACGCACTTTCATGAAGTGTTTTATGCACCTTGAAATTTAGCTATAATGTACCTCTTGGGTAGATAAGAAGGTAATTATGTGTTTCCGGGACATACCATGGTGCACCAGGTACTGCGCATAAGGGAAAGGTGCAAAACAATATTGCCCAAAAGTAGAGTTTTATTCAGAAGCCAACTATTATTAATGTAAACAAAATACAAATTAAGGCAATTTTAAAAATAATAATATGCGCAGTACCTGGTGTTCCAAGGTTTGTCCAGGAAACACATACATACCTTCTTATCTACCCAAGATGTACATTATAGCAAAATTTCAAGGTGCATAAAACACTTCATGAACCGTGCGGTTACTGGCTCTTGGAAAAATAAACTGTCCCTCCAAATTGCTCAAATCGTTTGCTTTGGGAATGCTACATAACAAATTTTTAGGTAAAAAAAAGAGAAGTGTGGCCGCTATCGTAAAAGACACACAAATATAAACACACACATATAATTATTGTTACTTGGAGTTTAATTCTTACATGTATTTTTGTATATATATATATATATATATATATATATATATATATATATATATATACAAAAATACATGTAAGAATTAAACTCCAAGTAACAATAATTATAATTTAATAGCATGTCATTAAAAAAAAAAAAAATTATAAGAATTGCGAAAAAAATGACTTAATTTAAGCAATGAATATATTTCCATAATTTTTCCCATCTTTTCATCCTCCTTTATTTTAAAACAATTTAGGAGTCCATTATAAAGTAAAGTCTCGATATAATGATTAAGGGCACAATTAAGATGGTTTCTTTGTAAACGTGTTAATTATTTCTTTATTGTATTAGCCTCAATTATAATAGTACAAGAAGAGAGTCTTAAATTCTCTTTGTATCAGTTTAAATTAACAAGTCTTGAATATTATTGTCCGCCTACTTCATTAGTTTTAGTTCCATGATCTTGTGATTTCTTTGTTGAAATGTCAGTGAAATTTAATCCTTTCTGCCGTTTTCCACTTGATCCAACAACAAACTTTGAAGAGAATAAATTTGTTATCTATAAAATTATAGAATAACGGTATAATCTCTTAGCAGTACTGATTATAATAAAGAGAATAAAGTAAAAACATATATGAATTTCAAAGATGTAGAAAATATGTCAATCGTATCCCACGATTCTA
The DNA here is from genome assembly GCA_946811695.1 of Gonocerus acuteangulatus. NCBI lineage: Eukaryota > Metazoa > Arthropoda > Insecta > Hemiptera > Coreidae > Gonocerus > Gonocerus acuteangulatus. The sequence goes on from OX328125.1 coordinate 31,164,754, forward strand.
AGTACCCACCAAAAAAAAAATGAGTTACAAAAATTTTTGTTGATCTTTTAAAAAGGTTATTTTGACTTAAAAATGGTTTCATTCGTTATCCTATGTTAAGAGACATATAAAACGAGTACCTGTAAGCATATGAACTCAAAAACGTTAGCGTTACGACGTTTTCGCACGAATTTCGCTCCAAACGCCATCTTTCGGTGCACGGACTCTGCTGGTGAAAGAACTCGACACTTCAAATCTGACGAAAGATTTTTGTACAAAATGTATGCGGGTTTCTTCAATAGGGAGGGAGGGAGAACCCACGCTAAAAAAAAATAAAAAAAAGGAAAAGAACACTAGCTTGTTACATATCAATATTGCTTATCCCTTTTACTCATGTAATTAGCAAGTACTCAGCCTTATTGGACGTCGGTCCGTCCGGTAATGAAGACAGACTAAGTTGTCTCCCCGTGGTCTGGTGGCTAATGCCTTGGATTCTCTTGTGGGGGATGGAGGTTCCAGTACCACATTCAGCGGGGATTTTTCTCATTTCAGGCCCGTTGGGAAAATTCTCTGCGATGTTGGCGCTAATGTCCAATAAGTCGTTTAAAAAAACAAAAAAAAAACACAATAAAACTGGCTACTAGAATGGTGGTGGGGTAGCTTACTTGTCACATAGTAGGCATTCCTAAACACCTACTCTTGGTGGACGAATTCTTCTGTTTCAAATCATGAATCGGTTAGATTAGGCAGTAGTATTTTTGTTGCAAATTTAATGAAAAATGAACCATTTTTGGGATAGCTAGAGAGCGAACATTTGTTAGATTTATATGCATACATTTTTGAACCACCGGTATTTTCTATAGGTTGAACATTTCTCATCACCAACTCCGGATTGCAATTTAAGGCCATAAAGGCCTGTGGAGAGTGCAAGGAAGCGCGCTAAAAGCCAACGCAGTCCATAACCCAACCGACTGGGTGTATTCTAAAATGAGACTGTCCTAAAAGGAAGG